>VDFB02058242.1:34364884-34451197 GCA_007258455.2 Sequoia sempervirens
ATATAAGTTTAAACTAAAGTTTTATAATTTCATGCATATCTAGCGCAACCTTATTTTATTAAAATTTTATAAAGCTTTAAACTTAAGGATTTTTAAATATTTCCTTAAGTTTTCATGGACTAATTATATTAATTGCATTAGTTTTGACTTCAGAGGGGTTCTTTGTTGAGACGTTGTTAGGTTTTGTTAAATATTGTTGTCAAACATCCCCCAGAAGTGTTTTATTGTAGAATTGCATATTCCTTGCATAGTGACCTAGAAATATAGTATTAGTTCTACATCTTCTTATCTGAAAGGCAGATTCTAACAAAAAATTGTCATTTTATGTAAAATTATATTATAAACCTTTTGGTAGAAGGATTTTGCTTCACCACTTATATCTTGTAAGATATAGTTGCTTTTTCCTCAAAAATCACATTAAATATCAGCTGTCTAAACCCTTTAAGTCATTTTTTTTTGATATATAGGTGTATTGTTGGTGATATCCAACTCTCTTATGAATTTTTGGATTGAGGGGGGGAAGTCTATTCCCGTGAAGGTGACAAATATTGTAAAAAATGTTGTTAGCATTGTCGGAAAGCTTTATGTAAAATTATGTGGTCTACAGGGCAATTAGGATCAACTTGGCTGAGTGAGCTAAAATCCACAAGATACTAGAGGACCACCTGAGTTTAAAAGGATAATTATTAATCTTGAGCTTGCTAGTAGCTTGGAGGTTGGTTCATTGCTTGAGTAGCAATCCAGAGTGAAAAAGCTTAGAAAGCCAAAGAGAGATAATGAAGATTGTACTTCTACTAAACTAGGAGGAATGAATCCAGTCAGTGAGGTCTAGTCCAACCGAAAGAATAGATGAGGTAAGGTAAGGCCCACTTGGGGAGTGGTTATTTAGTAAGATCCCACCTAAGGAGTGGTTATTCAGTAAGGCTCAGACCAACTGAAGACTATTGTTGTTGTTTGATGAGGTAAAGTCCCTTCTAAGTAGTTGTTTGGTGAGGCAAAGTCCCACTCGGGGAGTGGGTGTTAAGGTCTAGACCAACTGAAGACTTGTGGTATTGTTCTGTGAGTTAATGTGCCACACCAGGAATAGTTGCGATGAGGCACAGTCCCACCTAAAGAGCAGTTCAGCAAGGCTGTATCCTGGTAAGGAGGTGTAATGTGGCCATTCTCACTACTACTTGTAAGTATTTCAAACTGTGTGTATGTTTTCTAGTTCACATACAAAGTTGATACACTTCTACTCTTTAATCTATGTTGTAATAAGGGGGGATGTTAGGAATTTGTGTTATTACACCCTAGTGTATAGATTATAAATTTATAACTATAGTTTGATTATACTACAAATAGTTAAGTTAATTAAGTTAGATAGGTTTAATTTATTAAGCCTATTATAATTAGCTTGGTTAGTTTGGTTGTTAGGAGATTCACAAAGAATAAGTTTGTTGGAGGAAGAACTGGACGAGACAAGGACATAATTTGTGTATATAAACTCTTCCAAACACTGAATAAGATTTATCTTTTCATGTATTTCGGTGCTGTGCGTGTAAATTCTTGAAGTAAGGCCAATAGTTGTCTCCTTCTGGGATATTATCTTTCTCACTGATAGCCATGAGAGTCTTCAATAGGCTCCCATTCTTATTATTGGATGCATTTGGATCTGGACTTTCAGATATGAGACTCGAAGACCAGTTGGTGTTTGTGGAACTGGTGGTGTGGCCTACCTCATTTGTGGTTGCATCCAGTCTAAGATTTTATTGGTAATTGCTGGTGTGAAGTTTAGATATATGTAGCTTGAAATCCAGAGGAACTCACCCCCTTTGGAATGTCTTCCTTGCAGCTTGTTACATCCAGATTTGTCATCATTCGTTGTTCACACTTACTGATGTCACAGTAAATTTATACTTGACTAACTTCCATGTATCATTTTTAATAAGAGCCTTATACTCAACTAACTCCCAAACACCAATTTTAAATAAAGGGCCAAGGTCCATTCCTCTGCAAGTGGTGTTGAATACTTAAAAATGTATGATTAAGACTGACTGAGAAATTTTTTCTCCATGTTTTTCCATCTGATTCAGTTTCTTGTGTTTTTAATTATTAACTTTTGTTCTTGTATGCAAGACTTGATTTAATGCTAAATGATTTGCCAAACACATTTCCTGCTGTAGTATAATTATAGAAAGGTTACATAGCTAGATGTCATAATCATTACATCAATCTTCAGTTTTAACATCTGTGCCATTGCCTATTTTTTCAAGGTGTATGCTGAACGCCTCCTGGAACCACTTCTGAAAACTATTCTGTCTTTGTCTGGGCCCAGGACAACAATATTGGTGAGTATATTAGTAGAAATTGTAGAATAGTATCATTTAGTCTTTTGTCTTATTAGAATAATATCTTTCTATTTGTGTTGTTAATGGTCATCTAGTTGTTTTTAACTTCGTCTCTTGTTAACGATTGTTTCTTTTAGAAACATCGTCTTTGTAATTCTATTTAAGGAGCCATTGTCTTCTCCGTTTAATGTACAACATTGATTCTTTGAACATGGTATCAGAGCAGGAAATTAAAAAATCGTTTTTCTAAAATTTCGAAAGAAATTTTCAAGTTTTTTTGAAGAACGTTTTTCTCTGAAAAGAATTCCTTGGGAGATTTTCGGGCGCCATTGTTACTGAAGAAAAATTCGTGGGCTTGTTTCAAAGCTATAATTTGAGTTTTTGGGCTTCTATAGTTGGTGTTTTGTAGAGTTCGTGGTGGAAAATTGTGACCTAAAAATTGCGTCTTTATGAAAAATTTTCTATGTAGAAAGAATCGCATGGGGGTTTTTGCAGTATTGTGAAAAATTTCAGTCATTTTTCTGCTCTTTTCGAGTTGAAAAATCATGCCTTTTCTGTTGTGGCTGCTCAAGGGATTGACGCGATTTTTTTTTTCTGCAAATTTCTGGCGTTTTTGGCGTGCGCAACGTCCATTCTTTTTCTGCAACTTTGTGATGCATTTTTTGAGCTGGTCTTGAGCCGCTTTTTTTACTGCATTTGGCTGCGATTTTTTACTGTATTTGGATGTGTTTTTCTTCACCTTCTTGGCTGCGATTTTGGAGGTTTTGAAAATTCGCGTTTCTCACCTTCCTCTCTGCCTACGTTCTTCCTGGTCGCGTTTTTCTGCAAATCAAGGGTTCTTCTTTCTTCCTGGCCGCCCTTTATGTTTAGATTTTCAGAAAATCGGTCTTCTGTGCCGTTTTCAGTTTGTTGTGCATCGATGGTTTTCATAATTTTTCCTTAAAAATTTCTAGGTTTTTATTTTGTGGGTTTTTTAATTTTTTTTTGTCCCTGAAAAATCAATCACAGGCGTATAGGTTTTTTAATATTTTTCCTTTTAAAAAAAAAGTTTATCTGGGTTTTTTATATTTTTTTTGTCCCTAAGAAATTTTTTTTGGCTTCTCGGGTTTCAATATTTTTTATCATGAAAAAATCTGGCTATATGGAGTTTTTTAATATTTTTCCCTTTTAAAAAAAATTAGTTTTATAAGGTTTTCAAAATTTTGACCCTTTAAAAAAACCACATTTGGGTTTTTAAATTTTTCCTAAAAATCATGGGAGGAGTTTATAATTTTTTCCTCAAAAATTAAGGGTTTGCTCCTGTATGGGTTTTCGCAGTTCGGGAGGGCTCTTTGGTTTCTGGAATGGTTTTACTTCTACCGTTTTTCCTTAAAAACTAAGTTACCGGTTCGGGTTCGGGGACGGGTTCGGGTACGAGAACCCGGTACGTGGGTACGGGCAAAATTTTTTTAGGGGTTTGGGTACGTATGGGTATGTGTGTATATATATATTAATATATTATAAATATATATATATGTATACAAAAAAATAAGAGAAATATAGAGAATTGTAAAACTAAATCATTTCATAGTATGATACTTGATCATTTTTCAATGCCAAATGCCAAAGATAAATATTAAATGCCAATTGATAGTTGAAAAATATTCAAATAAAATTACTGAATTACAAAATGTAGTTCATGAAACATTGAAACATGATTCAATGTTCATTGTTCAAGTGCTCATCAATCATCAAAAGGATTGTTAGAATCATCGTGACTTGGATTTTGAGCGGTTTGAACTTCAAAATCATCATCATTTGAACCCAAAGCGGATCCAACACCATGTGATATGTCATCAATATCACCCACATCATCCATAGTGGCTCTAGCAAGATCCTGAATGGTTGCATCCAAGTTAGTAGACTCGGGTGCTACATCCCAAAGCCTTGCTGCCCCCTGCCTGTATTGAGGATCCTTACGTGACAGAAGACGCAAATTGGAATGAATATACACTAAGTCTTCAGCTCTTTTTGCAGCCAACCGGTTACGCTTCACTGAGTGGATAAAGGAGTATGTACTCCGATTCCGTTCAGTGGCAGAAGAGCTTGCAACCTGGAAAGAAAACCAACAAAATTAAAAATAAAATAAAAAAATGCAAGATAAATTCAAGAATGTTAAGTGTTAAATTTTACAATACAAGTGGCAAAAAAAAAAAACTTACTTGTGAGAGGATCTTGATTGCAAGAGGTTGGAGGTACATATAATCTTGACCATGGAGGTACCACCATGTAAGAGCATCCATTTTGTATTGGTCTCTAGCAACAGAAGAGGTATGATTTTTTTATTTTCCTGAGATAAACATTCCAAATTCTCTCATGACACTTGTATGCACTTCTGGATCACTGAACATTCTACTAAATGCCGTCTTATACCCATTAGCAACTTCAAAATCTCTATATGGCGGTATTCTCCCTGGGATAGAAAGTACTTCAGTGGTATAGTACCTCGGAGATAGGGCATATGCAAGGAGGTGCAATGGAGTTGTCATCTTGTTCCAACAATGAAGAACAATTGCTTCCACCCTTTTGTACAAGGTGTCTTCAGGATCATTCTCTTTTTTTTGTATTTCTATTTTTATTTTTTCCAACATTGTGTCCATGCTATCATAGACATCCCCCAAGCATGGTTCATCTGTATCAGCAAACCGAAGCATAGACATGATAGGTTCGGTGAACTCCAATACATACTTCACACGATCCCACCAATCGTCATGCAAGATCAATGCCTTGACCTTTTGGGCCCTCTCTGAATTTGATTGCTTCCATATACCCCATTGGTTGCTAATAACCATTTGACTCAATGCATCTTTCACCTTCACAAGTTGTCTCAGAACAATTGTGTGAGATGCAAACCGGGTCTCAGCAACCTAAGAACATGTTAATAGTAAGTTAATAATACATTTAAAATATGTAAATAATGCAAAAAATTATTTTATTCAATTATGTAAAACATGACATAAATGATAAATGAAACTAAATAAATTAAATTTACCTTCAACAATTCCAATCTTGAAAAAGTTCTGAAAATTGCTTGTGACATATGGTGGTTTGTCACAAACATCTGGATCTCCTCAGACTCCTGGTATATTTCTTTCACCCACTCTATTTGGTTGCCAATTGCTTGCATCACCAAATTGAGGGAGTGTACGGTGCACGGTGTCCAAAAGATGTGCTCATATCTAGCCTCTACCAAAGCACCTGCAGCCCTGCAAACTTTTGCATTGTCCATAATTACTTGGACAACATTTTCACTACCCACCACCTCTATGGAGTCAATGAGAATCCTGGAAATGAACACTGCATCTTTCACTTCCCCTTCATAGTCAACCGCCCTCAAAAACATTGCCCCCTTGGGGGACACTGCAATAACATTAATCAATGGACGGTTTTTGCAATCTTTCCATCCATCGGAAACAATAGATACACCTGTTTCAACCCAAGAATCTCTAATTGGTTTTAGTTGGGCCTCTACAGATTTCTTCTCTTTTTGCAATAAGGTGGTACGCACCTTTTCATACCCAGGACTTGTGAAACTAGGAGGTGCACTATTTATTGCTGACACCATGTCCCGCCAATATGGTGATCTCACCAAGTTGAATGGAAGACCATTGGCATAGAGGCAACGTGCAATTTTTTCTTCAGCAATATCTCTTGCCTCCATTTTAAATTTCTTCTCTAATGGACCTCTCTTGCAGGTGGTGGTTTTTGGTTCTTCATCTTCTTCTTCCGTAGAGGGTATAGACAAGAAGGATGTCTAGAGGGCCTAACTATCTGAGTGGGTAATGTTGTTTTTTTCTTTCCAGAACTATAACTACTTTGTTTTCCTCTTGCAACCAATTTTTCAGCATCTTCTTGTTCTTTTATAAATGCTACTATTTGTACAGCAGACAACCCCTTCTTATCTGGGCCCTCACACATATTAATCCCTTTACCACCAGGGCCCATAAAATGAAGTTTCACTCGGTAATAGGAGCTATTATATTGTGTATTGCAAAAATTACACTTCCAAACAAACCCCCCACCTCCAGGAATTTGTGAAATTCTTGTGGTATGACTCCATAAAGGAGATCCTTTATCAATTTTGAACTTTTGGCTTCCCTCCCCACCCACTGAACTTTGACTACTGGCCATTGTTGCAATCTATAAAAAAAAAAAAAAAAAAAATATATACTTGAAAAACTTCTTCACAAACTTGAAAAAATCCATCAAAAACTAAGAAACTTACAAAAATTCATCAAAAGATTAAAGAATAGGGTTTAAATGCATACCTTAAACACTTAAATCTCCTTTAGAGAAGCTATTTGCCACTCCACGATCGATCTCCTTCGAATATAATCACCTCCCTTCAAAATGCTAAGATGGAGAGAAAATATGGAGAGAGCAAAATGAGAGGTAAAAATGAAATGTTTTAGTGTTGAAAGGCCTCATATTGGGTCGTTTTAGGGTTAAGAGGCAAAATAATAATAAAAAAATTGCTTTTTATTTGACTTTGGGCCCACTTTTTAAGTGCTGGGCCGTGGGTTCTACCAGGTATGCCTGGGTACGTGGCTGGTACCCCCGGGTCCGCGCACCATTGGGCCAGGTTCGCGCTGGGCACGCACCCTGTGCGTACCCACAGGCGAACCCGTACCAGGTTCGCACCCGAACCGGGTTCGAGGCCTGTGGGTACGAACCCTGCAACATAGCTTAAAAATGATGTTTTGTATGCTGATCCGTGTTTAGGATTTTGTGTCAGCTACTTGTTTTTGGGCTTCTGTAATTCGCAGAGTTGGGTGGGATTCCTTTGTGGGTTTTTACCGTTTTTTCCGAAAAAACGATGATTTGTAATCTTAGGTTTGGCGATTTTTTCCTCAAAAATCGTACTTTGCTATAATCTGTTTTCAGTCACACCTGGAGTTGTTGTGCGAACATCTGCACCAGTGGTTTTGTTGCAGTCTGTTTTCGGGCATCTTGCTCATCTGCAACAGTTTGGAGGGTTTGCTGATTTTCCCTCAAAATCGTGGCAACTGTTCTTCGTGTGTCTCTGGTTACAGGGGGGGACTGTTCTCCAACATCAGGTTATCAGGTTGGACGATTGGTGTTGTTTTTTTTGGTTATTTCAAAAAGTTCTGCAGTTTTTGGGAGGGTTGGTGGCAGACTCATCTCAAGTGGCAGAGTCAGTGGCAAGCTCTTGTCTTTTGTTACAGAAGCGTTCTGAGAAGAAGGGGGCAGCCTTCTCTGTTATTTCTCTATGTAGTTAAAATGATGACCATTAAGGGAGGGTATTAGAATAATATCTTTCTATTTGTGTTGTTAATGGTCATCTAGTTGTTTCTAACTTTGTCTCTTGTTAACGATTGTTTCTTTTAGAAACATCGTCTTTGTAATTCTATTTAACGAGCCTTTGTCTCCTCTGTTTAATGTACAACATCGATTCTTTGAATAGTCTAACCACATCATTATTTGTAAATCTTCGTCTAATTTCATTTGCTACTTTTGACTTGTGTTTTGCAGTTAGGATATGAACTACGCTCTACTATTGTTCATGAAAAGATGAATGAGCTCTGGAAGGAAAATTTTGATGTAAAACGAGTACCGAAAACGAAGGTATTTACTTATGTCTAGCTTTTGAACCCATGGAAAGCTGAAGGTCTTGCCCTTTTAATAAAACTGTAAGATAGGAAATTGTCTCCTTTGAACTCTCTATCTTATGATTTTGCACTCATTTTAGTGCCCATTCTCATAGTATATTTAGGATTGCTTTTTACATGTTTTTGGCCTCCCTGGTGGTCACATAAGGGGCCTGCAAGATGAAGAGCACAAAAGATTTACTGAGAGTGGGGGCTGAATTAGTAAATCAATACAAAATTTTCACCTTTTAACTTTCTACACAAACTTAAACTTTCATCAACATCAACTTAATGATATGAACCAATTTACACAAGTTAATACAACTTTATTGAAATAATAAATAATTTTTTTTCAAAAATGGAAGTAGGCACCAACCTACTTGATTTACAAGTGAGATGATTTAGTAGGCTACAACCTACAAGGGACACCCAAACCTCTTTAACTGTTTAGTAGGCACCAACCTACAAGGAGCACCAACCCCTAATGCAAGGCACCAACCTTGATGATTGCAAGATGATGCCTTCAATCTGACCTGCACTATCCCAATCCTCCAATCTGCCTTGGTGATGAATGATCTCACACCTAGCCCACACAAGAAGATGGGACTTCAGATTTAGACTATTCACTTACACAACCACACCTTCAAGACCAAACCAAATGACAAATATATATTTGTTGTAAGATTGCAACTCTTGATGGAAATCACATCTTTTGACTAATCACACCCCTTTATTTAATATTCTTTTAGATTTTTAATACTTCTTAACCAACCACCTTGCAACTGCCTGTAGGTTATTAAGAAATGTAATTCTGAAGCTTACGTCTCTTCAAGAAAAGGTTATATTCTTTGATAAGAATTATGCCCTTTCATATTTCAACAGGCACGCCTCTTTTAGACTAAATTCGCATTAATCTTTCATAACCACGTCCTTTCAAAAAACTCACGCATTAGACTTTCTTAAATGCGTCCTTTCTAAAACACACGTTCTTTCAGATTTTATATGTTTAAAGAAACACGTCCCTTTTGAGTCTATGATAGATTATCACAAACTAATCATAATCTTCACATTGTATTTTTCTTGACAACAGCCCGCAAACTAACCTTTATTTCGATTTATTTCAATCTGATTTATTAGAGTCAACCTGTTCAACTCAGAACTTCGATCTGTAGGTGATCGATCTTCATACATATTTTAATTCGAGCTTCATATAGATAGTAGTTCAGTTATCTTCAATAATCTGATCAGATCATACTCCATCGTAGCTTATTTATCTTTAATATTTGTCTTCAATAATCTAATCATATGTACAAGCCAGATCTTAGTTGTCTCAAAACGAGATTTACTAAAATTCATCAATCTTATTTATCTTCATCAATCAGATTTATTTCGAATCTTCCTTTCAAAACACAAATGTGTTTTGTGCTTATAGTCGCGCCATGGTTTTGAACATGAAACAACACTGTGCACGTCCTTCTTAATTAGTTTTGACCACTACACTTGTGCTTTATTTCGAACTAATATGAACTGATATGAACTAATCAGATTTTGATCAAGGCTGAGTGTTGAACGATAATCTGATCTGCAGCCCATCGAACTGAATGATCTTCAACATGCTCGACCAAACTTTCTGATTGTAAGTTAGATGACAATGATCCTGAAATTAATCAATCTGGTCTGATTCTCCATCTGATCTTCAGATTTGAAAACAGAATGAACTTGATGACTGAGTGCGGGATATGATCTTCTGAGTGCTGTAAATGATCTGTAACTTGATCTTCACTGAGTTTGATTATGTGTGAAGGTCTGGGGAGTATTTAAATCTGAATAGACTATCCCAGAATAAAACAACAACCTTGAGTCTGATTAAGTCACCAATGATTTGATCATTTTCAATCAACCATTTGATTAAGCAAATCTGATTAAGCTATTCTTTGTCTTGACATCAATAACAATACTTCAATAGTCTTCAAATCCTTTTAATCTGAAGATTGTATTCATGACATAAATCTGTGTAATGACATCAATATGTTATCTTCAGTCATGCTCATCAATGACACCATCCTTTTCACTTTGACATCAATGACAACATTTCCAACACAA
Organism: Sequoia sempervirens; assembly: GCA_007258455.2. NCBI lineage: Eukaryota > Viridiplantae > Streptophyta > Pinopsida > Cupressales > Cupressaceae > Sequoia > Sequoia sempervirens. The sequence goes on from VDFB02058242.1 coordinate 34,374,966, forward strand.
GAGCCCTAAACTCCGAAAATCATGCCCAAACTCCATGGAAAGTTTCAAGATCATAGCTCTAAAGGTCCCTAGCACCCTTGGGCTATAGCATCCACTGGTGCTAGGGCCCTTGTTTGAATTCGTAGAACAACAAATTTCCCTCTCTTCTATGCCCTAATTTTTTTAGGTTTCAAATGGTCAGTCACCCAAAAACTTAGCAGGGGTTAGTATTAAAGCCTATTCTTTCCTCCAAAACACAATAATTGTCGTCTCAATGCAAAAAATAGAAAACTTAGTATTGCTATCTCCTGTACACAAGTGAAGGAGCTGAATATTGCAGATCTGAAGCACACAAGTGTGGGGGCATAATCATCATTCTTTTATCTTGAATCTCTTGTACAGTTCCTCTTTTTGATCATCTCTTAGTTTGTTTTCCCCTCTCAGTATTGGAATGTATAGAACCCTAGTTTCCTTCTCCCATTATCTAGAATCCCTACTACAGACTCTCATCCCAAATATGAAATCTTTCTGTCATTTCTCCTTTGTCTACATCTCTCTGGTGGTCCTCCTCATATCTTATTTGATGTCTATTACATAACCATTAGAAAGCCATTTCTTCTCTTAAAACCCTACTAAATCTGCACACACCCTACCCAATCATCACCCTAAAATTTGAATCATTTTGACCCTTTGCAAATCCTACCGTGATCACCTTTCCACATCCTATTTGACTCCCATCACAAGCACACACCACTTGTAGTAGTCTCATCTCCCTAGGGTTTTTGTTATTTTGAACACCTTTATTACACACCGCAAACACCAAGCACTAGGTCTACACACACATCCAATTTTCCAAAGGTGCTCTAGTGGAGGTTGAAACAAACCAAATAGGGCACAGGGACTGAATGAGGCAGTCTCTTGAGCACAACCACTAATTTTTCATGTGCATATGCTTCAGCTTAGATTGGAAGAGTTTCAGAAGTGATGGAGCCATTCTACAAGTGGAAATAGGACCTACAGACAGTCACAGAAAAGCCTTGAAAATTTCAAACTTGTATTAGTAAAGTGCTTAGCAGCCTAGAAGGTCCTTAGCACTGTACCTATGGGGCTGCTGTGCCCAGGGTGAGGAGTCAGATACTTGCAGAGAAGCCTTGAAAATTTTAGACTTGTACCAGTAAAGGGCCATAGCACCTTGGAAGGTCCATAGCACCCTGCCTGTGGGGCTGCTGCATCTAGGGTGAGGGGCATACTCTTGAGCACAACAACCAACTTTTCATGCCCGCGCTTCAGCTCAGATTGCAGGAGTTTCAGAAGTGATAGAGTCATTCTGCATGTGGAAACAAGACCTGCAGACAGTCAATGAGAAGCCTTAAAAATTCCAGACTTGTACCTTTAAAGGGCCATAATGCTTTGAAAGGTTCCTGGCACCCTGACTGGGGCGCTTCTGTGCCCAGGGTGAGGGGTTATGCACTCCTGTCAGAAAAAGCTTGCCAACAAACTCCTAGATTCATCTCAAAACCTATTTTGGACCACCCAGTGTCATTTTTGATACCAGAACTGATCGATTCCTCATGCACTCTCTCCATTTTGGTATTTCATTTCTACATAGCTCTTAAACATCCTATTTGTACTAGTTATTTATAAATCAGATTTAACTTTTATTTTAGCTGTTTTTTGTCTGTAGGCTTATATATCCGATTTATGATTATACTCAGCTTTTTGAAAGAAATAAACTATCTTAACTCCTTTACTTTTAGATAGAACCCATTATCTTTTATTTCAAAATTATGCAAGAGACTGAGTATGATGTTTTTTGCAGATGGATCCCAAGTACCAGCATTCTAATATTGAACTTTTTGCAATGCAAATTAAGAATGAAATGGTAATAAATCCATTTAAGTTGTTTGGAATTAACTTCTTAGGGAAGGAATTTAACATGTTGGACTCTGGTTCATCGTCTCAGTCTATGCATGCGAAGGATTGGACTTAGAGCTTGAATCTATCAAATTTGTTCTACATGCTTTTCTGGGTTGGATGTTGTAGAGAACATTTTTGAGACTGCTTACATTTTCAGACAGTTTATCGTAATTTAAGAAATACAACTGAGCATTTTAGCATAACAGGCTTGTATGTCAACTGCTCTTAAATCTGGCGAGAGTGTGGCACCTCAGTTATGCTCTGAAATTCAGAATTCCTCGATAGAGTTTTCAAGTGGCAACTCACAAGAAACACAGGTGGGGTTATTGGGAACAAATTTGTCAGAACTCCTTGACAGATTAAGATCTTGTTTTGTGCTTGCCAAAGTTGTATAATATAGTTAAGATTCACAAGTTTGCTGTGAGCAAAGCTGCCACAAAAAACTGCATGGTGTCAGTATATAATAATATATGGTAGAACAAACTAAGTTTGCAGCCTCTGAACAGGTGCATGTTTTGTCTTCCAAGGACGTGGGTTTTAGTTCTAATGCCTCTTTACAATTGAATGAAGACGATTCTACAGAAATATTGGATGATAGTGGTCATGACCAACTAGCAGATGGAATTGAAAGAGCCAACTCTAATTTGTTTGATGGTGATTTGGTCTCCAATTTGAAGAGCTGCGATACCTGGCAGTTAAGAAGATATGGGTCCCTTGCTGCACGCCTTTTTCAGAATGTTCAAATCCCCTGATTATTGAAAACAGATGGAAACTCAATTATAGCAAGTTTTTCAACAACAAATTCATATGAAGGTATGGTTCCATATTTGTTTATATGAAGGGAATTTCCATGCTTTTGTTGAAACTGCCTGGATCTGCTGCTTTTATTCATTTCAACAAGTATTAGTTCAGTTCATAGCAGCATTACACTTGAAAAACCTGTAATTAACCCCAATTTAACCCCAACTAATCATGAACCTCTGCATTTACCATGCCGTTTCCTGAGTTTTTCAAAATTGGTTTTGATTTTTTTTATATTTGATCTCTTTTGGCTCATTTTTTGAACTTAGAGATAAAAATATAGAGCAAAGTCAGATTTAACATTATACCCTGAATATATCTTGTTTAGAAGTTAAATTTTAAACCTCATTGAAGGTTTTTCTTTTCATCGATACCCTAATGAAACGACAGGACTGCCCCTATAATAGGAGCTCGTGATTTATAACAGAGTGGCTACTGTTTTAGGGCCAGCCATATGCTTTTTATATAAACCCTTTTATATGAAAGTAAAATATATTTTTTAGAAGTCCCATGGAAATTTTATAATCAGCATTTTTTAAAATGTATAATATTTCTTTTTATTTATACACATTATATTTGACATGGAATAACAAAATTAGTTTTTTTCTCCATTTTTACAGTTTGTACATTGTTATTTGGTTTTTTTCCAAGTTTTTCTCACTTAAATGTGGGTAATTGAATACCATTTATGCTTTTGTGATGCCGTGTCAATGCCATGTAATTAGAATGCTATGCTTCAGTTTATGCTGCCATTCGAAAACCAGATTCCCAGTGTACTGTTAGTGTTGATAGTCATTTCAAAAGTCAACATTATCCTGCAGTATGATTTGTACCATGGAGGAGGTTTTGATTTTAAACAAGACCATACAAGGCAGTTCATTGAATACACGTTACACTTGAAGAGGGGTTTTGGCTGTCAACATGTTTATCTAGGAGAAACCATTTGGAATTTGAAGGATTGGAAAGATATGCACTTGGTTTCAGTCACTGTAACCATATCATGCCATCCTAGCTCCTTTCCTTAATTCATCATAAATCTTTTTTCAATCATTGAGTGCAAATTATGAATTGTAAGTCCAAGAAGTTGCAATTCGGAATTTTGGTCTTATTTCAATAAAACCATCTGCAGCCTTGCTTTTGAAGTGATTCCATGCTTAGTCTGGCTGGTTCGTACCATTGAAGGAAATGTTAGATCATGTTGTTTCTTCATACATATACAAAATTGGATGCTAAAGTCTATATTCAACTTGTGAGTGATGCAGGTAAATTTTATCAAGATGCGATCTTATGCACTAGAAATCCTGTCGCACAGATTTTTATGATACTATTTTTGTTAGCCCGTGATAATCTTGAAAATCAATAGCTCTGAAGAAACTTTGATTATGAAGACACACCTAAAAGTGATGTAATTCAGAAGAAATATTTAAATTGAGGAAACATCAAAAGATGGTTCACATTTGCTGAGATTATGGACCCAAAAAGTTAAATGAGTTGTTCCCAAGATGCCAAACAGGTTTATCTCGGAGCATCATACCAGATTTGTAGGCCACTACCCCAAATTATGGGTCTTTTAGGTTTGACCATTTTAATTGTGCTTTATTGGGCTTAGAAATTTTCAGGTTCTCTATGATGCATGGATTGACAGAATGAAATACCAATAATTAGAGACTTATATAATCATGGTGAATGCAAGGGTTGTACTCTAATGTGTGCAAATACAACCACCAAAATCTTTAGAATATAAATTATTTGTATATTAAGATGATCAAGATTTTAATGTTGATTTCTTTGCCCAATTATGATGGCATTTTACATTCTGCTTTAGATGTTTTTTGACTTTAGATTGTGAAACGGATATTTTTTCACACTATTTGAAGTGGAAGAAACATGTAGCTTTATTTAATAGATAACATCCTAATGGATTGACGGATAGTACATGCCTATAAGTAGGTGCAGAAATGGTTATTTGTGCTATATGAGTGGATATTCTTTATACATGTGTATACATAGAGTTATTTGTTCGGTTTTGGAATGTCTGATAGCTTTTGGGTGGTGTCAATCTAAAAAAATTCAATTCAGTCATGAATTATATTTGATATTTGTCATCCAAGTTGCAATTTTTTGCAAAACTCAATTCCGAAAGGTCCAGAAAATGCAAAATACGAAAATTTAATAAAATATTGAATTTTTTATTTTTTTTAAAATTTTGTGTGAAACTACCAATTGGATGACTTGAGCTAATCTTTGGATCATTCATCCACTCTTGAGAAGTAATTAACCTCACTGCTCCTAGGTTCTGCACCAAGTGGTGGAATTTTGGCTAAATTTATTTTTTAGTGAACCACTTGCCCTTGTCCAGAAATTGCCCCATCTTGACCACCCAATAGAGTGGCATATGCTAACTCATCTCCTTGATCAACATATCAATGATTTGTTTATTAGGTCTTGGAGTGGTGATGTTCGGGTTCAATTTTGTACTCTGCTCAACAATATCTCATGTTTTGGAAAATATGGGCAAAGTAATTCTACATTAAATAGTAGATGCATCTTGAGGAAGGTTGGCAGGTTGAGATGCATTATCACCTGATTGCTTGAGAATGACGTATGACCCATATTACCAAGGTTTGATTTCTTAGAGCTTCTGTATCCAAAGACAACCAGAAATTGTCTCGTACATGAAACTGAGTATAGATGATGATGATCATGTCGTTGCTTCTTTTCATTTGTTTGTACCAAGATCTTGTGAATTTATTGTTAAATGTGCCTAATCTGCTTGAAATATTTAGTTGCTTTATTTATTTCTTTTTCAATAGGGAGTTGTGCCTCTTCAAACACTATATTTTTATGTCCATGGATAATAGTGTAGAGTTAGACCAAAAAGTGTGGGGGAACTTGTTCTGCTTGTTTTACATAATGGTTTGTAGTGGGCTAAAATGAACCTACATGTTCATGTTGTGGTCTTTGTTAGTTTTGCGTCCATGGATAATAGCGTAGACCAAAAAGTGTGGTGGGACATGTTCTTGTTTGACATAATGATTTGGAGTAGCCTGAAATGGACCTACATTTTCATGGAGAAGCATTTGGCAATGTTTTCTATAGAGACCTTTTTCTTGCAAGACATCAAAATTGTCATTTTTGAGAATTTTTACATGACATATAGATAATGACGACCATGCACGGTTATGGGTAGACTTGACACGAAATTTATGGAAACAAAATGTTAGGTTTTGTTTGGAATCAATGGAGGGATATATAGACTTCGTTTTTAATTGCATGACTTTGCAATGACAAGTTCTAAAAGATCTAATCTATACAACATCTTGACATAATATTGGCTAGTAGAAGCACTTTCATAGGGCCGTTAGTTATTTATACATTGTATGACCTACCATCTTACTTTATTGAGATTCCAAAAACACAATTGTGCCCCATGTGGCTTAATAATCCATTGTCTAAGTGTAATTAGGAACCTATTGCCTAGCTGTTATATATTAGAGAAGTCAAGATCTGTGATGTACAACTAAGGCCTTTTTGATGTCTCATGATCACATGATTTGAAGATCCTCGTCAAGGATACAATTGAAGGTTGAATCGAGCAATCCACAACCCTTTTGATACTTCCTTGTGTGAAATGTTAAGGTTGAATAATTATAGATATATGGATCACATTTGATAATGATTGTATTGCAACCTACCTTGAGTTTAAATTAACTATGGAGGCTTGTGATACATATGGATGATTGTCTCTTTGCTCATTATATCCAATCCTTGTATTCTTGGTTAATAGCAAAAAGTTCTTTGCCTAACAAATATCTACACATTATGCTAAAAAAGGTTTCATTGTGGTACGTGATTGGATGGCCATGTGAAGGGAGGACCACTCCAAGTTTATACTCTTAAGGCTTTTGTCTAGATATGAAAGGATTGTTATGGATATGAGGAAATAAGTATTGATGTTGAACAAAGTTTCTATATTAGTTGTACAAATACTATCATGATTTTGTCCATATGAACTTTGCTTTTGCTCCTCCATTTGTTGCTTGGTTTGGATGTCACACAATGTGAGAGAATTTGAGCACAAGCTTTTGGTAGAAGTTGACAAGACCTAAGAAACTCTCGAGTTTGGTGAGAATTTTTGGGGTAGGTCAATCTTTGACGACATTCTAATTCTTCTTTGGGTTGGCATGTACATCTTTGACAATGATGTAGCTAAGGTACTTTACCCTCTCCATGCCAAAGGAGCACAATTTATATTGGCATAGAGCTTATGCTAGCATAGGATGGGAAGTACTTATTGAACATGTCGTAGGTGCTCTTACCATCTTTTAATGAGGATGGCAATGTAGCTAAGTAGATAACCACAAAAGATTATGTGGAGGGCTCAAGTGCTTTGTTCAACATCCACATAAGTTTGGCTAGTGTATTAGTCAAGTGAAAAGGCATAACTCCACTTAAACATTAGTTGGCTTAACAAGAACTTGATAGAAATTTGATTTTAGATCAATTTTCTGTGAAAACTTTGGCTCGTTTGAGCTGGTCCAAGAGCTCATACATTTGAAGGATTAAATATTTGTTCTTGGTATTGATCTTGTTCATGGTTCAATAGTCAATATAAAGTCCTTGCATTCAATCATTCTTTTTAGCGAGTACATTAAGGTTTCCACAAGGTGGGATACATAACCATATTTCCTTTTTGGATAGTCTCCTAAATTTGCCACTTGATCTTGTCATACATCAAAAACTGTTCATTTGTACAATGATCAATTTACAAATGGTGTATTGATTCTCCAACCTACTTTCAGTTATTCCTAAGGGGTTGGGGGTCCATTTGATCAAAGCAACTAAGATGTTGGGCCAACAAATGAGAGATATATGATTCTATCCTACACTTAGGCTCTACAAGACCTAGGCAAGTACATCTCAATGACACAAGACTTTGTATAAACAATAGGATTATCACAATGAATAGTAGATAATTGTTTTTGCATGCACAATTAGAGTTGAAAATAAATCCACAATATTAATTTCCCTAAACCTTTAATGGGTGGGTATGAACATAACACCTAAATTACTAACATGCAACACAAAAGTGTGATCCTTTATTTTCATAGTATCAGTGGATATAGAATAATGGAAAAGATTGATGCTTGTTCCTTGGGATAATAGTCTAAAATTGATTCAATATTTTCTTCTAACAATATTCAATCCCTAGGGTTTAATAACAATGTATCACTACCTTACAATAATTTAAATCCACGTAATCGACTTACATAAAGAGATTTTGCTTACTAATCCTCCACAAACATGTACACCCGTATTGTCGTTTGAAAATAATTGCCATCTTCCTCAAAGACAAACTAATCAAACCTGCAACTTTTATAGTAAATGTGCAAACCAAAAATTTCTACTTTCCTTGAAAACATACTTCTTTCAAAAAATATACAAATTTGTGTAGGAGACAATAAAAGTCACAAGTATGTGTTCATATATTTATTTTAGAGTGAACTTATTACAATAGACACACTGAAATATAAATTCAAAGTTTTGTATTCCTTCATATTAAAGACAATCAAATTGTATAGAGTTTCTTTACAAGCCTTTTCTTTCCGAAAAATTCCAACTCTTGCAAATGAAAATGCAATTACATTATATAAAACCTTTCTCGAAAAATCAAGTGAATTGTTACAATATTTTGGAAAAATTAGAATCATAACATTACTAGAAATCTTCAAATTTTGCTCCATTTGATTTTGCAATTTGCCACCTTCAGAATCTTCAAAAATAACCACCCTTTCAAATTTGTACCACAACCTCTATTTTTGTCTTTACAAACACTTTTAAAAAATAACAACAAATTTCAAAAGCCATATCTTTTGTTTTAGGGACCTAATTGAACTCATGTTTTTTTAAATTGAAGATCTTAGAATGCTCTACCATTTAAAGGTCCAAAATTCAAATTTAGTATTTCTGTAGGATCTTATAATTTTAAAACTTTAATATCTCTCAATTTGCAAGTGATCTTAGGCTTATTTTTTCACCATAGATTGATTTCGCAATTCCAAAACTTTGGGTAAATTTTTAGGTTCATGTGTGCTAATCTGGTAACACTCTCTTAAAAAAGCTACTTAGTATTTTTAGTTTTTTTTTTTACTCTACCATATCATCTTAGGGAACCTTTTATACAAAAGTGACATTGTATTGGCCTGAGAATCTTGACACGAACTAGTATTTAGACAAAATTTTGGCCCTTAACCTAGTTTAAGCTAAGTTGCTAGTTCTAATATTGGTTTGAGTTTGGATTTGGGGGTTCGGTTTGTGGGTTCGACTAATTTTTTTTTGAGATTTGGGTTTGTATTGGGTTGGTTCATACAAAAAAATGTAAAAATCATACATACATACATACATACATACATACATACATATATGCAGCCTAGAAGCATGAATTAGGATTAGAATATCACACATCCTATAAACAACAAAACCACCATGAACTTGAATGCCATTTAAAACATGCATGATAAATATTCATATTAAAATAATTATATCAAGTTCAACACTTTTATTCATCAAATGGATTTTCTAAATCATCAATATCATTGTCAACATTGACATTAGATGATGTAGGAAGACTAGGTGAACCACAAATAGTGCCAAGTGTGCTCATGTTGGCTATCAGACTCCTCATATGCAGTATGGTGGGAAGTAGAAGCATTCAAGTCAGTATGCTATGACTCTATATCCCACAACTTTGTCTCCCCTTCCTTGCAGTCATGTTGTTTGTGTGAAAGGAGACAAAAGTTGGAATGCACATATACTAAGTTCTCTGCTCTTTTTGAGTGCCATTTATTGCACTTTATTGAGTGGATGAAGGAATATGTGCTCCAATTCCTCTCATATGCAGATGAACTAGCAACCTATGAAGACAAAGTAAACAATTAAAGTTATACTAAAAAAAAAAAAAAAAACTATAAATGAAACTTTAAAAACTAAAATATTTAAATTTATTAAACTTGTGATAAAATTTTGATTGCGAGGGGTTGCAGATGTTGGAAGTATTGGCTATGGAAGTACCACCAACTATGAGCATCCTTTGAGAACCTATCACAAAGAGCCTCAATACTTTGACCATTTGAATGCACAAAATCAATGAGCTCACTCATGACTATATCTCGCAATTTAGGTTCAGGGAAGAGTCTAATGAATGTTGCCTTGTACCCTTCAACCACTTCAAAATCTCTATATGGGGGAAGCCTTCCTAGCATAGAAAGAATTTGACTATTGTAGTATTTTGAAGACAATGCAAAGGTAAAAGATGTAATGGAGTGGTCATTTTGTTCTATCTGTAATAACCACCCCATTTTTTTCCAAAAAACTTCACCTGTTAGCGTTAGCCAAAATGTAATGATAAGCAATTGAATAAGCAACCCTCCACTTTTTGATCACCTAGATCTTGATATGGGAAAGGTGAGATCATACGATGAGAAGGGGATCTTGCATTAACTGGGAAATCAAGCTAACTGAAAGTAAACACCTTCCACTTTCTGATCAACTAGATCTCGATGTGGGCAAGGTGAGAGCATATAGTGGTAAGGCTTACAATTACTGAATTCTCTATGCTACTACTTCTTTAGTGGGGTGAGTAATCAAACCAAGTGCATGAAAGTAAATCATCTCCTTATTCAACGAGAAGTACAAGAAAGTAAATAACACTTGGCGGCAAGCCGACCAATCACACAAGTCCTCTGCTTGTTCAACATGCATAACAAGAAAGAAAATAAAGAACTTGACCAATTATTTAGTAGGAGCACCACTTGTTCAGTGGGGTGAGTATCAAAGAAAAATACAAGAGCATTCACCAATGGTGTTACAATGAGCTCACATGAATATATCAATCTATCATATGCTGCTATTATATAAGGAAAATGATACGAATATGAAGCATAAACTCCCCCCAAGATCCTACAATGAAGATATGAGAGCACCCCCACAAAATATAAAAAATATACCTCAATGAAAGGTCCTTTGGAGGTTAATGGAAGGTCAAACAAGTTGTTGCTAAAAGTTTGATACACAGGACAACAAACTGATATGCACACACAACAAGCTAAAAACACCAACCAACAATGGTAAAATGAGCATAATTCCCCAAAACTCCATAGAATCACTCCAAACCACTTGCAAATGCAAATTCAAGGCTAGGCATCCCACCTAAGCTAGGAAGCATCCACCAACAAGTCTAATCCGTAGTTTTACAAACCAAAACACTCTCCAACAAGGTTGGATGATCTCCCTAGATGGGCGACCAACAAAGGGAAATCCAACTCTCCATCAAAAAATCCCAAAATTTGCAAGGGGTGCCTAAGGATGGAAGAGCCAATGAACCGACACCCACAAAAAGATATCAACTTCTTTGATCAGCGTGAGTGAAAAGGTGGGTCAACTAGGCTATGGAAAGGCACGAACCAACAACACCCAAGTTTGATAAAACACTTCAAAAATCTCCTACAATGCTGCAAACCAACACTACACACCAAAATATGCATATAAAACATCATAGAAAACAAAAATTGAAAGAAACAAGGAATCCATCATCAATATGAGCTCAATTGTAACCCCTACAACAGAGTTACACCACTATCCAGCTAGGAGATATCTTGTAACCTCAAAATTAAGTCAACTTAAAGGGATTTTGTCCTCAAAGCCCAAGGAGATCTCTCCGCATTTCAACAACACTTCGTTATCATAAGTTAGCATGTCCAAATGAGAGCAAATGAGGGCGTATAAATAGATTTGAGATCCAAAAGTTTGAATGCTCTTTCCCTCCAAAAGGGGATGCCACATTATGGAGAAATAAAATATTTTATTAAAATTTTGCTTAAGTCCCTTTCCTAGGCATCCACTTAAGTCATGCTCAAAATTGCTTTTTTCAAAAACAACTCAAGTCATCCAATGGCATGGGGGTCCAAGGGGCCATTTTTGACTTTATGAAATTAACTTGAGTTGCAAATAATTCCCTTTTCAAACTCCAAGGATGGTGGAGATGCCAACTGCCAAAAATATCAAGTTGCCATCAACTGCAACTACCACCATTGCTAGAAATAGAAAACCTACATTGAACTACTGTTAGGACCACTACCAAAAAAAAACTTACTAAAAATAGCATACTACTAAAAATAGTAAGTGTGTCCAAACTCAAAATAAGCACATTATGAGATGCAACTATGACTTACTAAAAATAGTAGTGACTGCCCACCAAGGATCTCAGAAAACCCAAAAAGACCCAGAAAACTCTATGAAAAACTCTTGCAATAACCTCTCGAAAAGTAGACAAGAAACATCCAAGAATCTTGGAAACCCTAGAATCACCTTCAAATAGCCTACGGATCTCCGAAAATAAGCTAACGGTCACAAAATTTCTTAGAGCTGAGAAGGGGACATTATAGTCCTCCCCAAGACTGCTTGTCCCCAAGCAATCACAAGTCTGGATGCTACAAAATCTGCTCATCCTCCCAAGTGGCATCCTCAATTGGTAGATTCTTCCATTTCACCAGATACTCTCTGATAGTCCTCATCCTCAAGGAACACTCTCTAAAACCAATAACTGCCTCTGGCACCAAAATCAACTACCCTTCTTCATCTAACAAAGGTAACTTAGTAGAAGCAACAACATTGTGCCCAAGCACCTTTTTGAGGCGTGACACATGGAAGACATTGTGAACCTTGCTACTTTTTGGTAGCTCCAACTCATAAGCCACCTCACCGACTCTCTTGGTAATCCTGAAAGGCCCATAAAAACATGGCTTAATCTTCTCCACTTCACTCTTCTTGAGAGTGAACTGTTTATATGACTAGATTCTTAGATAGATCATATCCCCAACCTTGAATGCACACTCAATATATTGCTGATGAACATACATCTTCTTCCGATTTTGGGCATGATGAAGATTGTCCTTAAAGGATTTCAAAATGTCTTGACTTTGCTACAACACATGCCTCCCTTGAGGGGCTCTACTATCACCAAATAGCAAATCAATGAAGCTAGGATCTTCGTACCCATACAGAGCCATAAACAGAGACATTTTGATAGACATATGGTATGAAGAATTATAGAAATACTCTCCCAAATGAATCCATCTCACCCAAGCCTTCTGCTGTCCTAAAACATAGTTTCTTAGATAACCTTCAAGCCACTTGTTCACAATCTCAGTTTTCCCATCTGTCTGTGGGTGATAACTAGTGCTTGGGGTGAGCACTGTATGACTCAATTTGAAAATATCCTACCAAAACGTGCTTAGGAACTTACTGTAACATGCCCATTGTTCGACCTTATAATTTTTCTATGTTTTACCCACAAGTGAACGATTTATGCTACTAATATCACGAGCAATAAATTTTTTCTTTTCAATTGAATAACTAATGCACATTTGAAACAAAACATTCCATACTTTCCCATTGCATAATCAAAGAATCATTTCATTAATACAAGTAATGATTTCACATTACATGATTTCAAGATAACATTTCACATTAAAAATTTCCATGGAGATGGATTCTTGATTACATACATAACTTCAACGAGCTTATTTAAATAGAGATATAAACTGGTCCCGATGTCCCAACATTGGTGCATACATTCTAGATGTCCCCATTCCTTGGTGCATACATCCTAGTTGTCCCCAATATTGGCGTATACATCCTCAAATCTTGTCCGTCAACTGCATGAGGAGAGGCATCACTCAAGCACTTTTTTGCCAACCACAGACTCACTGCAGTCCCTTGCACATCTATCAAACTGGTAAAATTGCCCTACCCTTCGACGAAGAAATTGGTTTGGTAACCACATAACCCTAGCCTTTTCTGAGCATGGTGTTGTATCCTACATATCTAGAGCTACCATATTGTGGCTACAACTACATGTATGACATTCCCAATCTAGTACAGTAAATTCGGATCATAGTGAATTGACAGTGTAAATAGTGGCTACTTACACTACTTTGGCCAAAGATTCATCACCCAATACTTAAAGTGAGGGTCATCTATTTCACCACCTTCATAGCTTGATTTGATTTTGACCATTCATATTCTATTCATAGGTTAAACCCTTTCTCATGGATTATCCTAACTCTAGGAATAACCAAGTTATCCACATGGATAAACATAACGTCACAACATTAAATGACTCTACTTCAAAAGTACAATCTCAACAATAAAAGTCTCCATTCAAGAGTGTAATCTCAAAAATAAATGACTCCCATCAAAAGTATAATCTCATCAATAAATGACCTTAATCAAAAGTATAATCTTCGACAATAAATGACTTCAATCAAAGATATAATCAACAATCAAATGATAATCATATTATAAACAAAACCTCTTTTTCACTATACCTCAAATATTCACATGATTACAAAGTTCACTATATTTAAATATAATCTAGAGGACATTAACCTGAGAAGGGTTTTTGTGCTTCTGCACCTTCAAGTCCTCTTCTCAATATGACTTTGGGTTGCCAGAACATATGTCCTCTTTTAGAATTTCGTGAATAGGAATAGACTCTAAAACAAAATAAGAAAATATCATAGCTGGAAAATACATTTCTCAACCCTACTATTGAATATTGATATACTCATCAAGTTTATACCCTAACCCTAGGGATACGATTCTCTTCCTACTTTCAAGGAGATATGAATAATTAATCAAGTATAGCCTATCAATATGGTTTGCATAATATCTCAACCTATTAATAATGACATGCCTATCATACCATCATTCCCATTGTATTACTATCCTCATTATCCACAAGGTTTTACCTAGCATTATAGGCTAACAAATTCAAGTTACCTCAAGACATCGACAAATTCCGCTTTTCACCATTCATGCTACATAAGAAAAGTATTGATAATCTACATATAGTATTGAAAAACTACGTAAAGTATAAATAGAAAACACCAATGTATAAATTCCCATATAGGGTATATATTTTTACAAGTATAAACCAAATTGAAGGGTTTCACAAATACAATAAACAACTTAGAAACATGCAAGCATATCCAAGCATTATAACACACATTTAACACATTTAACAATCTTCAGTCATAGTATGGGGATGATTTGAAATGATTTCAGTTTTAGTTTAAGATATATGTATATATGTATGTGAAAGGCTCGATAACTCATGCATGTGAGCATATACGTGTGTGTGTATACATAGGTAGAAATACTTACGCATACCCCTACATGGATACATCATATGCATGGGGATATCGATCGGACATATATATATATATGTATGTTTACTGTGGATATTAAAATAATATACACACAAATATATGCATGTATTAAATAAAGTGTACATACACACACACACACATATATAATATGTATTTGCTAATATATATGAATGAAAATTGATGGTTTTCAATGTATATATACATATACATATTGATATGTATATATATTAGATTGATTGATATATATATATATATATATATATATATATATATATTATAATGATTGATATATATATATATATTATAAGTGCTTACAACACGTATATAATGTGGGTTTATTGAATAATGTAAGGCTTCTATAAAGCCAACAACTTAAACTATATGTTGCGCATATACTCACATCCACGTGAGGATTATTATAGTTGCAAATGAAAGCACATAAAATAAGGATTGTTATTATTATTACAATATGGTGCACATAAGTGAAAGCATGTGGAAACATTATGGAAGGAATGAAATAAGAGTTATGTTGGGCCATGTTTAGCTGTAGAATGCAAATAGAAGTCAAAGTTGAAGTTAGAAGCCACACACATCCATATGAAAACATATGACTTGGTCAAGCCACAAGTTGGTAGATATTGTAGGAGTTCGATTTGTTTTGGCAAGCAACCAACCATGGTAAGAGCAAGAAACCTGTAGGACATCATTTTTGAGTTTGACTGAGTAAAAGAGCTAATGCTAGCAGTTTATATAGGCGACTCAGCCATGGTAAAGAGGTTGAAGTTGCTGGGACTGTTTATGTGTTTGCATTTCAATTGTTTGAGTAGCCACATTTCACTTAAACTTGCTTAGTTGACTCATTTAGAAGAGAATTCAGTTTGTGTTGTTTAGTGGTGGCAATTGGAATGGAAAAGGTGGAAAATTAAGGAGCTTAACTATAGCAATAAGTTTCTCAATTTTTAGTATAAGTAGAGGCAACCTCTTAACCTTTTTGGCATTCATTCTTTTAGAATTCGTTGCTCTAGTTTTTTTGTGCAATTCATTATTGAGTGCAATAGTGAGAAAAGAGATATTTCTTTGAGAGTTTATAATTTCTTGAGAGTTTTGAGAGATTGAAAAGAGGCTAGGATTGGAGATTAGCTGATCATAGAGGGAGCATCAAGGGTGACTGTGGGAATTCAGCTTAGAAGGCGGTTTATTTGTTGGGAGCTATAATTCCAAGAATGTTGATTTTACTTCTCTATTCTTTTAATATTGATATCATATTGTTTATGAATACAAGTGTTTGAGGGAAATATGATTATATGTATGTTAATCTTGCTTGCATGAACTTTGACGGATTCTTACTCTGGTGAACTTGTATGATCTTTGATGAATTATTTTTGGTGAAACCTTATTGGTTGATACCTATATATTTATCCATTATGTTGAAATTTATTTGGTTGTGTTTGCTAAATGGGATAACCATAGAGTATTAGTATAATACCAAGGTTGATATAGACCATATGTATGCTTACATGGATCATGTAGTATGGGAAACAATATTGCATTGAAGTGCTATACTGAAATTGTTAGGTTATGATGCAAACCATAATGGTAGTTCATCCTTGATTGGTTACTTATATCTCCTTGAAGGTAGGAGAAAAGTCTTTTTTTGGGGTTAGAAAATATATTTGAAAATCATTATATTGATAATCGATAATAGGGTTAAAAATGTATTGATGATATATATAAATTTCTGATTAAGTTGTTATATTATACTTGTCTAAGAGTCTATACCTTTTTATGGTATTATAGTCTAAAAAAAGAGGACTTTACGTCTTGACAATCCAAAGCCGTAATGCAGCAAAACTATAAGGTGCAAAAGCACAAACTTCTCCCGAGTTGAAAAATGGCCTCTAAATTAGATACGAATTTAGTGTACATTGTACATATGTGAATATTTTGGTCTTATTGAAAGAAAAGATTTATGATTGTTTATGAACATGGAAACATAGAAACCTTATAGGATAACTTGGAACAATCCATGAGAAATGGAGAATAATCAAAAGGGCATGATGATGAGAGGAATCATATTTGTTTGATATGCATGTTTGTAGCATTTGATGGTTAGTGACAACTATAATATATTATTATAATATCTAGGATATCAAAGGGAAAATGTACAATTGTATAAAATGTAATGTTGGAAAATGGTAAGATATAGAAGTACCATGTTGAAAATGTCATTATGTGACGTTATGTAAACCAATATATTATTATGATGTTTAATCTTGGGATTAGGATAAACTGAGGTTGGGAGTAAACTAGATGGTCTGTTTGATCACTTGAAAATATATTATCCTTTGAGATGAAATCATGTTATGGAATAAACTCGTTAAGAGTTAGTATGGTCATATTATTTACCAAATTGAGCAATAAGGTGGGTGAACATATGACATCCACTTCATAGAGGTGAGACACCACTCCTTAAAAAGTGAGTTTGAACGTAATGAACAAATCTTTGGCTAAAGTAGTGTAAGTTTCCATTGATTACATTGTTGGTTCACTGTGGGCCAAGGTTGCATAACTAAGCTGGGAATGTCATGCATGTGGGAAAATTGTAGCACCCCTCCGAATTGGCCCTTCATAACGTGTGAGTGAGTCATTTATTTGCAATTTTTGAGGTTTTGTTTCCTTTTTTCCATACAATTAAATTGGTTGATCAAGGTGTTCCTTGCATATTATTACGTTGACTGTATTAAAGAATTTAAATGATTGGTTGATATATCGATTGATTTTTCAATACTGCCATTTGCATTTGCTTGGCGTTAATAATATATCTATATATACTACTTTGTATAGTCTCCAGTTAAGATTGCATTTTAGAATATGTTTAATAATGCAAGGAGTTTTATAATACATACATATATATATATATATAATTATATTTTTATACATTCATATAACTGAATTATGACATAGAGTTTAATAGGTGGGGAAAGTGATGTTGATATTATTATCATACAAATTTATAGCATTATAGACCTTATAAAACTATGTGTCAATTCCTAATATTAGGTATATCTTATATATTATTGGTATCAATATATACAATCATTTATATCTTTCAAATGGTTTGAATTATTTGAATGGTTTGTATGAAAAGCCTCATATTATCTATTATTGAGAATGAACATAAATATTGTGAATTGTGTTAACACTTAATTCAAAACCCGCATAGTAACCATGAAGTATGAACATCGATTTATCATAATATACATATATGTGTATAAGTATATGTAAGCAAATGTCAATTTTTCAATATCAAATATAGATAAAATAAAACAATAATATATATATATATATATATATATATATATATATATATATATATATATATATATAAACTTTGAACACATTTACATATAAATTATTTAAATATATTTATAACTATATTCCAGGAGTAAACAAGTAATACTAAATGTTCTTATTTGGTGAAGAACAAAAATAAACTTTATGTTGATATTTAAATATTTATATATTTAAGCAACAAAGCTCTAACTATTAAAATTTTACTATAGCATATTAACTATACCGTTATTTTGTTGTACCGTGGATGTGCGTTCATCTACATCATTATTGCTTTATTTCTGCTTGAAAATTTAGTTAATACAAAAACAATGAGATGTATACATATCTTATAAAAGAATCTTACTAAACATATAAATAAAAGAACTAGTAATTTATTGTTGGTAATATTTATTTCTTAAAACCAGTTAAATAGTAATATTAAATTAACCTGTTCTTTAGTGAGCATTACAAAATAAAACATCTAACTAAACATATAAATTAGCCTAACTTTGAATAACAGAATAGAAAAATATATATATATATATGAAAAGGTAAAGCAAGTGGGCTGATAAATATTTATCAAAGGGATTGAATGTTTGACTGCCACATTTCTTAGAAGCCTTTGCCAATCCTCCCACGTGCCTTGCCCTTACATCCACTTTCTGCATGCATGTCTTTGGGGCGGGGGAGGCATTGTCCAGGAGGCGTATAACCGGGCATAACTGGGCAGCTCTTGCATTCCACGAGACACTTTTTTGGGGGGTGGATCCCTTTCCTGCCGGGGGGGCATTCTTTTGACGGAGAAAATTTCAGAGGGTGAAGGGGGGTTAAATGGGATTGTTGTTTGGAAGGAGATGGGACGCTGGCAGAGCATCTGCGATGTGGAGAAGAAAAGTGAGACTGTACAGAGGGTGGTTGAACAAAATAAAATAAAATAAAGTTCCATTTTGTGCAATATGTGCAGAATCTTCAGGTAAGTCACTAGCCATAACTTCAGAAAAAAAAATAATTCTATGGGGATCTGTAAGCTGCTAGATCACTTGGTTGCATTTTATTCCATTCTTTTACAGCTCCGCTATTATCCGATAAATGATGGAATTGGTTTTGTGGTTTTATCTTTGGCTGTGCTATATATTACATCTTTTGAAGCTCCATGGTACTGTGATTTCTTGTGTGGTTTAGGCAGCCCTTTGTGAATAGATTGAAGCAGCAGCTGTAGGGAGACTAATTTGATTTGTCTCATTTGTTTTCTTAAATTCTGCTTTGGTAGGATTTTGTAATATTTTTCCTGCAAACTCTATTTTGTTTTTATCATCACCATTGTTGACAGCTTGGCACAATTTTGTGCAGAGCACTGGGTAAGTCACTCGCCATGGTTTTATTGAGTTTTATTATTAATTTGGAATCTGTACATGGCTGGGTAACTTTCAGTTGTGTTTTATTTTATTCTAAAATCGTTATGCTATTATCTATTAAATGAAGGAAATATTTAAACAAATATATAACAAACCATCTCTCCTTCAAAATCTGCTTAAACAAATTTACCAGTTCAAAAGAATCTCAAATTCCATCATAGTCCCTTCACCTCCTCTCAAACCTGCAAACAAAATGAAATGCAAAAGAGGAGAAAACTCCATGCATCTGGAACCAAATGAATATACTACATTCCTGCAATATAATGAAGGAGTTTGACTGCCAAACAAAATAAAAAAATAAAAAAATAAAAATCCTCATATCGTCCACCTCCCCACAGCTCTCCTCAACCTGCAAATAAACAATTAAAGCAAAATAGGGTTGCAAGGATTTTAAGCATTGTTTTAGGGCATTGGGATAATACGTAGAAAATAAATGGGCACTCAGCAAGTGTTAGGGCATAGTGAATTTAACAAGTGACGCGAGCGTCGAGTTCCTACCGAGAGGTAAAAGGCATGTAGCTAGGAGTTAAGAAAAGTTTAGAGATAGCAAGTAGGAATATAAATGTATTTAAATTTTGTAGGATGCATGGGGAACGTGTTCCATAGGGACATGTGAAATGGCTCATATTACAATATGCAAGTGCTAATAGGAACAGTAGTGTTAGGTGGAAGATTGATAGGGGTAGCTCATTTGAGTGTAAACTTTTGTAAGATTAATGAATGTTTTTTTTTTTAATGTAGTGTGAAGATTAGTATTATATAAAGCTATTGATTTTATTATAAATAAGATTTAAATGTTGTGTATGTAATATGATAAGATATTTTCGTGTAAAGAACAATGTAATTATATTATAGTAAGTTGTTAGATGAGTGACTAGGAAGCTATTGATTTTATTATAAATAAGATTTTAATATTGTTTATGTAATATGAAGAAAAATTTGTGTTTATATAATAAACAATAAGTAATTTGCAAAATTATAATAAAGAATCTTACTACCTAAGATTAAATTTGTGTATATATAACATAAAATGTAATAGTATAACTTATGAAAATGTGATAAGTGTAAAAAAATTTACGATAAATTCTTAGATGAAACTGTACAAATGTGTTGATTTTATTATAAATTAGATTTGAATGTTGTTAATGAATTACGAATGAATATTTTTTTGTGTATATATTTAAAAAAAAAATTAATTAGAAAAGATATAAAGAATTTTATTAG
The DNA here is from genome assembly GCA_007258455.2 of Sequoia sempervirens. Taxonomy (NCBI): domain Eukaryota; kingdom Viridiplantae; phylum Streptophyta; class Pinopsida; order Cupressales; family Cupressaceae; genus Sequoia; species Sequoia sempervirens. Next base: position 34,395,865 of record VDFB02058242.1, read on the forward strand.
GTAAGATAAAATGCAGGTAGAATAAAATAATCAACATTTTTGTAGCACTTTGCGTATAAACATTAAATTATTATAATAATCTATAGTAAAATATTCTTATAATGTTTGTAACAATGCTTGATGCGTAAAGTGTACATGGAGGCATGTAGACATTTAGCGATGTGCACAGAATGCACTGAATAGTGAAAAGCATCGTCGACACCAGAGGAAGCCTGAAAGCGTGATGAAGCTGAAATTGCATTTGCAGTATTAAATGAAAAAAAACAAGATAAATAAACTAGTTAGTATGAATGCATATATGAAAGGAAAGCATTAAAATATGGATCCATGTAAAGACATATGCATGCACGAATGTGTACATTTGTCCATTTAACTTGGTATGTTAAGAAGAATCTATATATGCCTACGTCCATAAAGCTATAAATATTAGAAACAAGTTACAGCTTAAACAAGAAGTAGAAAAACATTATTGATTGAAACAAACTAGCAATACATTAGTGTTTGTGGAACAAGTGTATAAAGTATATCTAATGATGCATTTGGATGCATGGATACATGTAAATATTTGTGAAATCTGAATATACATTATAGTCTTGGAGGAATTGTCATATGAGCTTTTAGGAATATGTAAGAAACAGGATTTGGAAAAGACGTTTTGGAAAGAACTCTTGAATAGAATTGTATTTTAACAATGAGACTCAATTTGCATTTGTAGTATGAAATAAAAGAAGACAGGGAAAATTTACTATTTATTAGCAATGCATATATCGAGGGAATACATAAATGTATGGATGAAAGTAAACATAAATGCATTGATCTATGTGTACATGTGTCCATGCAAGGTGGTAAGTAAACAAGAATGTATATATGCCTATGTGCAAAAAGTTAGAAAAATGTCTGAAACAATTTGCATTTGAGAGATATTAAAAGAATATTTATGATCGGAACAAAAGAATCATACATTATTGTTTTTTGACCAAGTGTATTAAGGATATCCAACAATGCACTTGAATGCATGGATATATGTAAATATTTACAAAAATTGACTATACATTTTAGCCTCCAAGAAACTGTGATATGTGCTCTTAGTTATCTGCAATAAACATGATATAGTATAAAACGTTTTCAAAGGAAGTCCTGAATACAACTCTATGTTGTCATAGTTATTTTGAAAGCCCTCAGTGTTTAATTGCATAACCTTGATATTTTTTTCAATTTTTCCTTTGGTATGGTGTGAATTTTGTTCTAATGGATGAAGGTATATTTGAGCTATAGATAGATAAAGATGTGTAAGGGTGGTAAAGAAGTATGAGTCATGTAAGTGCAACAAAGAGAAGGAATTGAGAGAATGATGTAATGCAAGTAAGGTATATAAATGCCTTATGGAAAGTATTAGATATGGGAAGGAACGATATGTGAAATTGGATGTGAGAATGAATGGCATGTAAATTATATGAATTTATCATCTTCAAGTTATACGCTTAAAATTAAATGCAAGATATAAAAAATTGAATGAGTGAGTTGGATTGGGAAAAAAAAAGGAATGTAAGACATTGGTGTGATGCAAGAGAAGCGTATAAATGTATTTTGAAATGTATTTGATTTGAGAAGAAATGATGTGCACGGGTGGAAATGGAAATGAGTGGATTCGATAGGGTATGAAGTGAACTTTTGTTCCAAGCGAGGGTGGAAGAATTTGTATTTTGTTATTGGTTATGCTTTTTAAAATCATCATAGGGCTGAATGTCTCAATACAAATATAAAAGAAAGACTAGTGTCTCATTTCTCACTCTCCTTTGGACTAAACAAAGTTCCAAGATCCTTGAGCTTCCTCGAAATGTGACAAGAGATGAATAGATAAAAAAATATATTGATATTTAAGGATGCAAGAGTGAAAAGAGAAACAACAATGAACATTAGCACCTTTACATCGGTGCATGTCCACATTTGCAGTAACAAATTTCCTTTATGACCTTATTGACGAAGCAAAAATGTATTATTATTTTGTTTGAAGTATTGAATGCAAATAATCTTAAACATTTTTAACAACGCTTGAGGTATGCTTGTATAGATGTATGCATGTTCACATAATGCAAAGAGTGTAAAGCATACATGACATGTGAACAAGAAATTTGAATGGAAAACAGTGAAATCAAGTAAAAATACAAATCTGTGAAAGCATAGCGATGCTCAAGTAGCATTTGTAGGAAGCGAAAGGAAAACAGGGAAAACAAATTATATACCAGCAAAGCATATATCAAAGGAATGCATAAATATATGGATCCATGTGAACATTTGTGCATGGTAAAATGTATAGATGTGTCCATGTAATTTGGTACAAAAGGAACAATCTATAAATGCATGTGCAATCTGTTGAAATTGTTGTACAAACTTTAAAGCAAATGCATTTTCCCTTCTACTTACTTTCATTGTACATCTTAAATGGAACTTGGGTTTTGGCATTGTTGCAATGCATTTGGATACTTTGATTGTAAAGTAATAGTTTAGATCATTTTAAGTGTTATTGATTCAAATCTTTCCTTGAAATACGAAGGATTCATCTGAGTCTTGTAGGCAATGTAAAGCTGTTCTATAGAGAGAGCTTTGGAACCAATGAGCTGTTATCAAGGATAGAGAAATACTGTTAAATATTGTGGTTATTGTCCTCATAGGAACACATGGAAAATATGGAAACATATAGAAAGCAAGTTAACTCTTCAATAATCCCATGAAACATAGTCTTTGTATGCATCCATGCATACAGGTTTGCATGTATATATGTGTGCATGCAATTATGTATATATGAATGCATGTATCTATGTTGCCATGTATGTATGTGTATATATAACAGATTACTGTTGCATTTGCTTTAAATGCTTTTTTGTGGATGGCGCCAGCTAGCCATCCAGTCATATTGTGATTAAACAGTTAAGAATAAGTGCTAAATAATTGAAGTAAAATGACCCCATTCAGTTAGCAAATCAATTTTTGTCAGCCCTTTACATGTTAACTGAGAGTTTTGAAGCTTTTGTTGTTCAGTGGCAGTCTTTGAAGCTTAAATGTCACAGTATATGTAGCATTTTACCAAATAGCTCTATCATTCATGATCATTTAGGCAAGTTCATATTTTATCATTCATCCTTGTATTGTCCCATATCTAAATAATTAGGCAATTGCTAGTTAGCCTTTAAGTACCTAGCAATTCAAAGAAAGAAGTGATTGCAATTAGCTTTGTGTGCATTTGAACTATCAATCAAAGGCAAGTAAGAAACAAGCGCTAGAAAACCATGTTGGTGTTAATGTGTTGAATACCATGTATTTGTGCATGGGTGTATATGAATACTATGAGTTGTGATTTCTACCATTGTGTAGCGCTTACTATTACTTGTACAAGCAAGCGATATGCAAGTAGAATTCATAGTTCATAGCATCCAGATACATTGAAGGACAGATACAAATCAAAGGTTGTTAGCATCCTGATAAGAAAGATGATGAGATACATCCAATTAATGTATGTCACAACATCTTATAAACAATAATTCCTATCAAACGCAGATGAAACCTTCACATTTCAACACAAAAATTCGAATAAACAATACTAAAAGTAGTTTAAAATATGAATTTATAATCAAAGTATACAATTGCCTTAAAGCACTATGAAACTCTACTTGGATTTGTTGCATCGGACAGTAAAAAGCGAAAAGCAATATTTGTTAAATCTGATTACACATTATAGGCTTGAAGAAACTGTTATACGTGCTTTTAGGGATCTGCAACAAACAAGGTTTACAAAAGGCATTATGAAAATAACTCTTGAATAGAACTATATGTTATGAGTGTTATTTTTGAAGCCCTCAGTGTTTATTTGCATAACCTTGATATTTTCTTCATCTTTTTCTTTGTTTGGTATGGTGTGAATTTTGTTGTGATGGATGAAGGTATATTTGAGGTGTAGATAGATAAAGATATGTGAATGTTAAAAAGAACAATGAGTTATGCGAGTGGAACAAAGGGAGTGAATTGAGAAAAGGGTGAGATGCAAATAAGCTGTATGAATAAGTTATGAAAAGTATTTGACATGGGAGGCAAGGATATGGGATGGTGGATATGAGAATGAATGCGAATGTAAATGGTATGAATTTATTGTTTGGAAGTTATATGCTTACAATTAAATGGAAGAAATTAAAATTTCAATGAGAGTGCTGGATTTAGTGAAAAAAGGAACGCAACACATTGGTATGAGGCAACAGAAGCAAATAATTGGATTTTGGAATGTATTTGATTTGAGAAGAAAGGACGTGCAAGGGTGGAAATGGAAATAAATGGAATCAATAGGGTATGAAGTTATTATTTCTTGTAACAAGGGGTGGAAGAATGTCTAGTTTGGTATTGGTTATGCTTTTAAAAATCATCATAGGGCTGAGTCCGTCAATATAAACACAGGAAAGAGACCCATGTTGCATTTCTCACTCTCCTTCATACTGAATAAAGTAGTGAGATCCTTGAGCTTCCTCGAAATGCAACAATAGAAGAGTGGATATAAAAATATAATGTTCTTATGCATACACTATGGAAAAAATAAATATGGAAGAACATAAAAACAGAGAACCTGTGAATGTTGATGGAGTGGAGAACATTAAATACATGGAGAGATAAATACGTAAAGCTAACCACAGGTATATGCATGGATGCATCAATAGACACATGTACACACTGAAAACAGAATTACATGGAGAGATGGACATATGAACACATGTATACATGGATGTATGCATATTTGGATATAGGTACAAATGCGTATGTTACATGGAAGGATGTATTCATATACATATGCAAATATGGATGAAGTCATATATCCATATATGCATGTATGGACAATATGCATAAATGTATGTCAACATATAACTTTTAATTTTGTTATATTGGAAAACTAGCACTATTTTGATAAATCAAGATTGGAAAATTAGCATTTAGCTGTTTCTATTTATCTAAATAGCTTTATAAATTATTGTTGTTATTGAAAATCAGTGAAATGCGATTGCATAGATTGATTAAATAAACTTAAGCAAAGGCATAGTTTATATAACTGGTGAGTAGAAATACGTGCTACTTGAATGCAAATTAAATGCATTGAAATATCAGAAAAATGCGAACACATGGAGGGATGAAAATAATTGAAGCAAATGCATTATATGGCATGTGGGAGGTGGGGAAGGCGCTGGAATTGCTTGACGGCCATGGGTGGCTAGGATACTTTGGTGATTAGCGGCCATTTGGCCAAAGACAAAGAGAAAGACCAATACATGGATGCATCAGTCCACACATGCATATATACATGTATCCATGCAAAATATCAGAAGATACATATATAGGTGGATGTGTGTATGCAATTCATAGGTGCATATATGCATAAATCAATGTATACATGCACCCATAGACACAGTCATACATATATAGACAGATGCATGTAGAGATGGCAAGATATGCATAAATCATTATATGCATGGCTGAATCTATGGATACATAGATACATATGCATTTACTTAGGGAGTTTGATTATGAATCCATATGCATAATTTTGATTTAAACTAGTGGCTGATGGTACATAGTTTACTGAAACAAAATAAATGCATTGAATGGCATCTGACCAAAGGGGAAACTGCTTGGATTGCTAAACAGTCTTTGAATATATAACAATCAAAACAGAGAAGTAAGTATAAGTATCCATGGGAACATTCCACATTTTGACCTTTCAATCAAAGTCAATTAACAAAGTAGCAGTGAGACCTATAGAAACTTCAAGGACTATGCCAATAGAAAACTATATTTTGAACAATGGCTAGACAATCTGTTGACATTGCTCTAGAAACTTTGAAGCAAATGCATTTTTGCTTCTGTTTACTTTCACTGTACATCTCAAATGGAAGTCGGGTTTTGCATTGTTACAATGTATTTGTATACTTTGATTATAAAATCATAGTTTAGAACATTTTAAGTGTTATCCATTCGAATCTCTTCTTGAAATACAAAGGATTCATCTGAGTCTTGCAGGCAATGCACAGTTGTCCTATAAAGAGAGCTTTAGAACCAATGAGCTGTCATATATACATGGGTGCATGAATCCATAGATGCATATATACATGTATCCATGCAAGTTATTGATAGATGCATATATACATGGATGTGTGTATGCAATTCATAGGCGCATATATACATAAATGAAGGTATACATGTACCCATAGATACAACAATACATATATAGACAGATGCATAAAGAGATAACAAGAAATATGCACAAATCGATATATGCATAATTGCACCTATGGATACATAGATACATTATGAAATGAGGAAAAAGACACATTTATATATGCATTTATTTTGAGAGTTTGATTCTGAATCCATATGCATACTTTGATTAAAAGTAGTGGCTGAAAGTACATAGTTCATTGATACAAAATTAATGCATTGAATTGCATCTGACTAGAGGGGAGGCTGTTTGGATTGCTATTTAGTATTTATTGCCTCAAGTAACTGGTTTCTGGTTCTGGATACTGTAATTATTGTCCTCATAGGCATACATGCAAAGTATGGAACCATATAGAAAGCAGCTGAACTCCTTAATAATCCCATGAAACATAGTCTTTGTATGCATCCATGTATACAGGTTTGCATGTGTATATGTGTACATGTAGGGTCTGTCATAATAGTGGTTTACAATTCACGAGAGGAGCAATTTTAGCTGAAATCACATATTTTTAAAAAATATAATGATTTAAGCCTTAAAAAGTTCCATTTTAAGGATTCCAATTGAAGAGGTTTGATCAAATCACCTTAGATCAAACCCTTGATAGAACCTCGCTAGTTTTAAACCATACCTATAAATGCGTCTCCTTTACACCTATCAAAATGCTGATAAAAAATCACTTTTGATTTAGCTTTTGGGGGATCAAATGAATTCATTTAAAATTTATTTCAAATGATTATGGTATTCCTCAGAACAAGCTATCTAATGAATATAATTTTAATATGTTTTGGTTTTGTTATGTATTTGTTTTTTAAGTTTTATTAAACATAGGTTTTTCATCGAAAATGAATTTCTCTGTTCTTCACATGTGGAAAAATAGAAGATTATCAAATTTTTTGAAAAATATGAGTGCACTAGATATTGAAGTCCTTGATCCAACAAAAAAATTAAATTAAAATTTGACATATACAAAAAAAAGTTCACGCGTTATCGGTGTATTTGTGTCTAAATTGTAATTTGTTTGACTTTGAAACTTGATTAAGGAAAAAATATTCAATAAAAACTATCTAACCAAGTGTAAGCACTAGATATCAGAGTTACAAATCTAAATTTGAAAGAATTAGAATTTTATCCTTATGGAAAAAAGTTATCGTTATCACGATTGTCGTCACTTTTTAAAAATGTTGTTTTCTAAAAAAATCAATTTTTGTGGGAGATGGAAAAAGAAGTGCAATTTGATTCCAAAAATTTTTGAAAAAAATATTTTTAGAATCTATAGACAAAATTTGATGAGACTCTAGTTTGCACCATCTTCAAATTCCTCACCAGTTTAGCCGCTATAGGTGCCCGAATGTGAAGATTTAGTTAAAAATAATAATTCAGTGTCAGTTTGGCTAAAAATTATAAACCACTATTATGGGATCACCTGTAATTATGTATATATGTTAGACAATATGTATTTGTGCATAGGTGCATAAGGATGGTATGTATCTCTAGAATTTAGATTGCATAGGTAACATGTAGTTCACAGTCATCTAGTTAGAGTAATATGATGACTCTGTGCATATTGGTATTTAATTCTGGAAGTTGATGTTTCCAAAGTTGTTTTTTTTTAATCTGGAAAGTAGTAAAGACATACATATATGCGTGGATGCATCTAAAGGTAGAAGAATACATAGAAACATAGTTACATGGATAGATAGATAGATGCATAGCAGGATACATAAATGCTTAAATATACATGTATGGAAATATCCATGGATTGCATATGAAGTTGCATAGATACTTATATCCATGGCTACATGTGCACATAGATACATGTATTGCAGTACACATGGATGCATGTAGAAGTGTTACTGCAAGCAAGATGCATGGTTGCATGCGAGGCTTGTAAAGTTTATATTTTTTTTATTACTGCAAAGCGGTCTCATAAAGAGAGGTTTGGAACGAAAATTATGTCAACATGTGTGGTAATGAGAGTTTTCTCCTTGAACCTTGTTATATATTGAAAGAGTAACTAGCAATGCAAACAGCGGTCCCTATAGCCAGATGCCATTGAATGCATTGAGCTTGCACCAGTGCATTATGTACCTTCATCCACTAGTTTGAATCAAAGTATGCATATGGATTCAGAATCAAAAGCTCTTTCCTGTGAACGTATTCTAAATTTTCCTATGCATTTTCCCGGAATGCTTTTAACCGGCAGCATTGGCCAATCACATTTTGCCATTGAACATATTACTTTTTTTTTTTGGTACAGTTTGCATTTGGAGAGCTATTTTATATATTGGAAAATTAGCATTTATCTATTTTTCTATTCGTCCGAGTAGCTTTATAAATCATTTTCGTTTTAAAAATTTGGGAAAATGCAAACGCATAAATTGATTAAATAAATTTAAGCAAAGGCATAGTTTAAAAGTTGGCGGCTAGAGGTACGTAATCCATGAATGTAGATTAAATGCATTAAAATATCAGGAAAATGTAAGCGCAATGCATGAATGCAAAGTAAATGCATTAAATGACATCTGGCTGGAGGTGAATGCGCTGGTGTTGCTTGGTGAACATGGATGGACAGGGTACTTTGGCCATTTAATATAGAGTTAAGCCACTTGCTATGCATCTTTATTACTTTGTGTGTGTTGTTTTTGTGTTCTGTAAGCTTGTGCTCTGAAAACCTAGAATTTGCAATTGCTTTGAGCTTTCATGCTATGATGAAAGCATACAGGATAAAGGAATTTTGTGACCTATTATAGTTAATGTGCTCATAGGCACATATGCAAAATATGGAAACCAATAGAGGGGAAGCGAATTGTTCAAAAAAACTTGTCAAAGAAATGTAGTCAAAGAAATTGATTAAATAAATTTAAGCAAAGATATAGTTTAAAAGGTAGCGGCTAGAGGTACGTAGTCCATGAATGCAGATTAAATGCATTAAAATATCAGGAAACTGCGAGCGCATAAATTGATCAATTAAAATTAAGCAAAGGCATAGTTTATCAAACTGGTGGGTAGACGTACGTGATACATGTATTTAAATTAAATGCATTGAATGGCATCTGGCTCAAGGTGAAGGCAGTGAAATCTCTTGGTGGCCACGTGTGTCCAGGGTACTTTGGCCAGGGTACAATGTTGTAGGCATCACATGAACAATAGAACTATTCAACAGTAAACACTAGGCTTGTAATAATTATTGGAAAAGTTGTAAATGCCATAGATGGAAATAATATGAATAAAATTCTAGTTTCTGGTATTCTTGAAATGCAATGAAAAAACTGCTATAAAGGCATAAGACAAGGTTGTGTAACATATTGCCATTCCTGTATCTAATTTCTTTGAACATGAATGCTTTATACACTTGATTGCAATAGTAACATGTCTACGAAAATTGGACAATAGAGATCATAAATCAGTAGTTTTTAGTGTCAGTATATATGTATCCTAATACACATAAGCTTATCTGGCATTCACGAAAAATAGTTACTATGTACAATGAAACAGTTAATTAGTGTTAATTAGTGTTACTATATGCATTATCCATATAACATAATAAATTGGTACAAGGCTAGAGTGGCAGATCCATAAACACATGGACGCATGTATACGCAGTTGCATACAGGGATACGTAGAAGCTTAAATGAATACATGGACACATGAACATGTGCGTATGTGCATATGGACATATAAGCATATATACATGTGAATACGCATATATGCAGTGAAAGCAACAAATGGATTTGTGTATACAGGAGTGTACTCTACACATTAGAATACATGATGGAAAAGTGACTATAAAGTACAATGCATAGAAGCAGGGGCGAGACTTGGTTGCAATAACAGCAAAAAATGGAAAAAAGCCAAAGGAAAATAACCATTTACTGTCTCAAGTAACTTGTTAATGGGTCTAGAGTGTGCAAAAATAACAACTTCTAACTGGTCACCATAAATTCTTGAAAGCGTAAGAATCATAAAGCAAATTTTGGAAAAGCTAGGAAGTACAGAATGCAAAAGGGAACATTTAAACTATATAGTTTGAATGGCATTATACATGGAGAGATAATAATTATTGAACATATATGTCAGATGTACATAGAGAACCATTGTCTTCATAGGTGCAAAAACAAAATCAAGAGTTTCAGATGTCCATATTCTAGAATACTTTAACATAGTAACCTATAGAAGTGTCTAAATGTATAATAGCAATAAAGTATTTTTAAACCAAAGATGTCTGTAACATGTGAGAACCAGTGAAATGTCTTGGAGCATGGAAAGGTGAAAAAGTAAAAGTCTGAACAATGTAAATCTCTGCTCCTCTATTCCTAGTTTCCTGTAAAGCCAACAAAATCCTATGTATTAGAAACATAGTTTGTATGAATAATGATTTGAGGTATTGGTTCAAAAGAAAAAAAAGTTCACATATGAATGACTTTATTACCTTCTGGTGATGTTTCTTGTCTATTTGTCAATGCAAATGGCTTCAACAATGGCATTGTTTTGGTCAAGGCTAAAATGTCCTTCAGCAGTGAAGTCCCGTAGGATGAATATCACTGCTGACTTGTCCTTAATGTAGTCTTCATAGTTGAGCCTTTGCAGTGTGGGCAACAGACGGTGCATGGTGGCCTGGTCAATTGTCGACTGAATTGTTTGATTGTCATAAGTTGTTATGGTGGTTTTAAGTTGTAAACAAAATGTATAATTGACTTGCTGGTTGCACTGTTTGCAGTGAGCAGTTTTTTCTTGGAGTGTGCCATAAGTAGTAAATTTGAATTTGCATTTTGGGCAACATGCATGAAATGGATTGGAAAATGCATTTGCTGCTTTTAGAGTACCAGAAACCTATAGAATATGGTTCAAAATTGTTAGAGAAGACAAAAATACAAGTTTGGATGAACTAGATTTTTAAAAAAAGAATGTTGTTACCTTGAAAGTTGAATGTAGTAGGCTGTTGAGTTTTTCCAAGCTTCTTTTGTCATTCAAGGTACAGATGAATGTTGATCTACATGTGTGAAATGTGTTCCTTTGATCTGTTTTTCTTACAACATTCTTGAAAAGCATTGCAGGTGTTTTATTTGTATGCAACTGGTCTTCGAGTGCAAAGTACTGTTGCTCATATGTTGACCGTAATAGCAACTGCAATTCAATGAGACGATTAGATTTTGTTCCGGAAATTGTTATAGAGACGATTGCAGAACATTTAAAGCTTGAAACTGAAAGAAGAGGTAAAAAGTTCTGTAGACTGAAATACCTGTGCCCTGTCTATGTCAGTGTGGCCATCTTTGATGTCAATTGCAAATTGGGTACCCATTTTTCTGGCACCAACTACCAGTGCAGCTATTGTGCCAGCTGGGTACTCATTTACAGTTGTTAGCAATTGGCTGATAGTTGCACTTGGGATGAATTTGTACTCTTGACAGAGGCGCGGGATGTTTTCAGTGCTGCTTATGGCTGTTAAAATCAAAATGTAATCACAGTCACCTCTGTCATAATCTATCCTAGGTGCAACTTGGAAATCTGATATTGAAATAGCTGACCCTGGGACTATTTTAGGCTCATGTTCATAGACGAGGTCTCCACTAACATTTAACGTGATTGTCATTTCTGCTTTGTGATCTGTCAGATCAGCATGTAGCATTTCCCGTGTTTTGTTGGCCTTATCCAATGTTGCTTTGTAGACAACAAGGACATCACCCTGGAAGGTGTCTCCAACTCTTCTTGCATTTAGCTGTTCAATTGAAACAATTCTAGGTTTCTTGACTCTTGTCCTACAAGGAACAAGGATAGTGTCAGTAAAATGCTAATTTTATATTAGCAACTTGGGCAGCTGGCAGTACACTGTAGAACGAAGTACTATATAGTTGTGCTGATTCTTCTTGTGTAATTTGCACCTGTTTGGCTTGTCTTTTTGATACATCTTTTGGTGTTCTGCAAAGAATTGGAACAATGTTATTTGAATATTTGTGATTTGGGCGAATGAGTATGAAGGAATAATACTATGGGCACTTTACCGTTGTACTGAGTCTTCTTGTGTGGTTTGTATTTGCTTTGCCTGCCTTTTAGTTTCATCCATAGATCTCCTGCAAATAATGGATATAGTATTGGAAAAGACATTGCAGTGCATAAAGGTGATATAAGGCTATAAGTTCTATAAAGTTGAATTTGTCTATTGTGCAACATGCAATTTTAGGAAAATTGGATTGTGATCAGTCCAATATGCTTCTGATATATAGGTAGAGCATATATTTGTAGCTGTGTTGGACCAAACTTGATCAATGACTGAATTGCCTATGCTGTGTTGTTGGTTCAACATAAATTGTATGTTGTTGTGTTGCATATAACTGTGAAGCATTTTTTTGTCTCTGTTTTCTATAGACATGTCAACATTAAAGTCGCCTAAAATGTATAACATGTTTTCTGAATTTGTGGACCCAATAATTATTTGCAACATTGCAATTACTTCATCTATGGCAGTTGCAGGTCTTGCATAAATATTACAAACATTGAGTTCATTGTTAGATAGCATTATTGTTAATGTGATAGCTTCAATATTTGAAGTTCCATGTTGTGCTGTTTTTGACAAGAGCAAATGTTTCCTGGTTAAAGTTGCTATGCCATGTATGTTATGTACAAAGAAGCTATCAAAATTCTGCAGCAAGGTATTTAGCTCAAAGGGATGCATATGTGTTTCTTGAAGACACAAGATATTAGATTGCATTATGCCATAGTCATTGACAATGTCTTCTACATGTGCTCTTAAGCTGCGAGTGTTCAATGTACATAGGAGCAAATGCGATTTGTTTTTTGAACATGTGTCTAGATTATCAAGTTGCCATTGTGCACATGTCTGAAAACAAGACATTTCTAGTTGTATTTTGTCTTTAATTTTGAAGTTTTTTGCAGTTAAAGGTTGTAACAGGAACAATGATTCTACTGATTTTGTTTGTGACAGAGCTGTATAGGTTAGTCCATGCTGTCTAATGCCTGTGGGATCAAAAGCCAAGGCTTCCATTGTTAATCCTTGGGATCGATGTATGGTTCGTGCACATGCTACTTGTACTGGGAATTATTTTCTAGTTGTAATTTTCTTGTTTATTGTTATTTTTTGGATTGGCCTAGCAATGCGTTGTATAGGCACCCAGTCTTTGTCAATGATAGTAGAATAGAAATGTGCTAGTTTTGTGTGCTAGTGATGTCCAATTGATGGGTCATTAAATTTAATCCAAACAATATCAATATTGTTTTGTGATGTATATGCTTTAAAAATTCCATCTGAACCATTGATGAGGCCATCTTGAACATTCTAATTGCCTGCATAAAGCTCAACAAGAATGTTTGGTTTCAAGCATATTTGTGATGGAAGTGTCGTTGTGTGATTGTACACTCGTATTAAGGTCCTCGTTAACTTCATCTATTGCATCTAGCACAATCATTTGGGTTGGAATGATTGATAGCATTTTGCTGTTATGTGCTTGAACGTCTACTCTCCTATAGAAAAGGTGTGGAAGCAATGGATCTAATGGTACAGGACGAAAGCAAATTTTGTTGATATAGTCTATGTCATGAGTTGTCTGAATGCCTACTCGTAGTCTATTAAGAATTGAAATAAATATTTCATCTTTTTGTCTCATGGTAGTCACCAATGAATAGCATTTTATGTGGTCTTTCCAGAAACTATAAGGCATTAACTCAATTGGAGTAGGCCTATTATCAAAAACCACAGAATCAAGGACAGATTGTGCCTGGTAAAGGTCACCACAAAATATGGTATCAAGGTTCCCAAAGTATGCTATAGGCATTTGCATTATGTCTCGTAGTCTTCTATCAATATACCGTAGAAATGTTGAGTCAACTAATGATATCTCGTCTATAAGAAGTATGCGCAATTGATCATAGTGCTTTGACATAGTGTCAAGTACTTCAGTGTTCAGGGGCAGGAATTCTGATGTATTAAAAGGTATGTGAAATGCTGAATGCAATGTGAATCCCCCTATGTTATATGCTACTTTACCTGTATATGTAGTTAACAAGCCCTTGGGTTTGTCTGGATTATTGTCAATAGAATTGCTATACATGCGAATGAGAGCTTGGTAGATGGATTTTGCTGTAAAAGTCTTCCCTGTTCCAGCTCCTCCAGTCAAAAACAAGTGCAATGGCTTTTGTGGATTTTTCATCTTTTTTATGAGAACATCGTTAACAATTGCTTGTTGTTCTTTATTTAACATTCATCTTAACTTGTAGTATTCATTGTTATCTATAATCTGTGGGTGCTTTGCAATTTGAAATCCATTGGAGTATGTGGTATTTGGGTTAGAATGGCCTATGTTTGGAAGGTTTTTTTGAATGTCATATAGTTCTTTCTGGGAAAGCTTTTCTTGCATTGGCAGGTCAATAAGCTTTTCATCTTCAAGAGACTGAAGATCATTTATAGCTTTGTCAATGTCACCCCATGTCGAGTTTGGGCTGTGGACAAACTTTGCACTGTTTGTTTGAATGGTTTGTCCATGATACATGTATGCATGTTCCCAACAATCAAAGTTTTGTTTTAGTGTATGCTCATTAATGGTAAATGGAACATAGAGAACCAATTGCTCTCTACAATGATTCTCTAAATCAAAGTGTTTGTTGAAATTGATAAACCGTATAACATTGGGTTTGGCCTTTGGTTCAATTTTAGCACCGTATTTGTTGTATCTTGAAACAAATTCTGCAAGACATATGTCCACCATTGTTTCAGGGCGTTTTAAATAGTAGTCTATAATAGATTTTGCAAGAACGTTTTCTGATTCATCTGGCTCATTGCTCAATTGTTTAACAGATTTGAGTATAAATGTACGATCATTGTCAGATCGCGTATCAATGAATATACATTTTCTTGAACTGTAATTTAATGGCAATGACAGAACAATATGTGCAGCTTGCTGTGATGACATTTGCTGCAAGTTAAGCATGGCATTTCCAAGTTTACTCACCATTCGTATTGCATCAATATTGTCTTGCTTGTGGTCTGTACGTATTCTTTTGAATGCATATGTCATTGACTTGTCTACTTTTGCAATATATGAGCTACAGTACATAGCAGCAGCATATGCATTTAGGACAAATTGTGCATCTGTATTAGCCTTCCAAAGATCTGGAATCTTCCTTGAAAAACTATTGTTCCATATTTGTGATGGTTTTCTTTGTAAGAAAAGCGTGGGCTTGTTTAATGTTGAGCTCAAAGCTTCAATGTATTCATTGTCACTTAAGTTTAATTCTTTTAAGAACATTTGAAAAGTGAATGTTTCGTCATAGTTTGCTTTTTGGAGTTTTGAGAAGATATAAGTGGCATTTGTAGTTATCGCTTCAGTCTTTTGGACTATTGGTAAAAGTATAGTTGACTTTTGCATTGGTGGGAAAGGAAAATTGTACCTACAAAGTTGTTTTCTTGATCTCTTGCATTTCTTTGTATGATGGTGTTTGTGTAACATTGCCAAAGCAGGTTCCAAATTTTGAGTGTCGCAGGTAATATACTTATCAACAAAAGCTATGACGTCTGTGCTGTTATTTTCTGTGTAGATTGGTGCATTTTTAACCCATATGAGGAAATGATCATGTTCATTTCCTCGATTTTGGAACTCAGTGACTGAGAAGTAATCAATGACATTTCCAAAGAAAGAGTCATCTGTAAGTATCAATTTTTTAATTGCATTGATTCTATGTTTATAGTAACGTGCACAAGTGATAGGATCTTTCTTGATTAGTTCAAATTTGTCAATGTGTGTTGGGTGATTAGATTCTTGACGGTTTTGTGCTAATTGGTGTAGATTGTGCAGCTCTTGTAATGTTTGAATTAGTGGATCCCAATTTTGCTCAGCACTAGAGAAAGTGATGAAAAATGTCAGTGGTCCTAGTTGTCGAATCATAGCAAATACATTTTTCTTAAGTTGGTGTGAATAGTTTGGAGAGATTCTTATTCTTTTGAAATCAACGTATCCAATTTTTGATTTAAGAATTTTTTCTAGGTTTGGTTTGTTTTTAATGTCTTTCGCAAATAGCTTCCGCCCTTTTAACTGGCCCTTGCAGATTCTTATTGTCATTGTGGACAGTACTTGTTGTATTAGAACCTTTATAGCTTTGAAGAAAATGTTTGTTGTATGATATGCAAATTGTCTTTGTGATTGTAAGAGCTCCCATAGTATTATTTTCTGATACGTAAAGTTTTTTACAATGTCATTATCACGTGGCTTGCCAAAGAATAAAGTTGGGAAATTCATTTCTTCAGCATAAATGTCCTTAAATATTCCAATTGGATACTTGTGCTCTGCAGGTGAAATTTCAATAATCTTGTCCTCCATGTTATGGATACTTCTAGACTCAGTGAATCCATGTATCAATGTTTCTGATGGGTTTTCATTTTCCATTTCACTGTCTGATTCTGTTTCGCTTGTATTTTGTGGACTATTGGCTTCGTTTTCCTTAGTGCATTGGAGAACTTCTTGCCAATCTTGGTTTATGTGGACTTTGTGCATTTTGTATAATGGTGTCCTTGTTAATTGAGTCAAAGCTTGCATGATGACATTTGGGCGCACCATGCCTTTTTGAAATGCATTTTTGTATTTTAAGCGTCTTTTCAATGAAACAACAATTGTTTGTGTGTTGTTAATTGATTGTGGTAATGCTCTTTGTACAATGTTCATGTCAACAGGGACATTTATAATAGAACCTGTCAGGCCTATTTGAGACCTTTTGAACCCTAGTTCCCAAATCTGTGCAAATGCAATTCTAAGTGAGACAAGTCGTTCTTCTAGAGGAGTTAAGTTTTGCACATAGCACAATGGTCTGTTAGTTCTTATTTTCTGTGGCGTAGCATACTTTGGAATAGTGGACTGTTTCAATGCAAAGTAGCATACATTGCATATGAGATCTGTGAATGGTAAGGAATCTGATTGTACTAGTTCACAGTATAGTTGTTTTTGTTTTTCTTTGAAAATCCTGATGTCCTTGTTGAAACAGAGCACTTGGCAAATTGCACATGAGTGTTTTGGTGTATCTTGTATTGCTGTTT
This sequence comes from Sequoia sempervirens, assembly GCA_007258455.2. Classification (NCBI taxonomy): domain Eukaryota; kingdom Viridiplantae; phylum Streptophyta; class Pinopsida; order Cupressales; family Cupressaceae; genus Sequoia; species Sequoia sempervirens. The sequence continues at coordinate 34,413,150 of VDFB02058242.1, forward strand.
TATAAATTTCTATTGGTGTCAATGTTTTTTTTTTCTTTGGGCTGCTAGGTACACTTTTTTTTTGTTTTTCTTTTCTAATCAAGTTCTTCAGGTGATTAAGTCTTATTGTTGATTTATGTTTAAAATTGTTTGCTATGACAAATGGCATCAAATTTTCCTTGTTTTTAGGCAAAGCATGTGGCTTGGTCAAGTAAGTATTTTTGTATTGTGGACGATTTCTGATCAACTTTTTAAGTTGGAGTAAGCTTGTTGAGCATAGGCGAGTTAGATTTTGGGCTTTGATACTTAGAAGCTGCTCAAAATGTCCAGCCAAAGGGTTTGTATCATGGAACAGTATAGAGACTGATTTTGTATATCCAGAATCATTGAAATCTAAGTACTTTCTTGATGTTGTCAATGACCAGAGGCTTATTTGTATTTTTAACCATTTGGATATCCAGTGAATGCAAAACAAGTCACCCCACAATCCACGTTCGCCATGGTCTATGCATGAGCTTGCAGACAATCGCATCTTGCGGAAGTATGTTTCTTGATCATGTACTTTGTGCAATGTATATAGAGTACTAGGATTTAGTTCATTGTTATATGATTTAATTGCTTCTTTGTCCTTTTTTTGAAAGCAAGCCAGGAAATAATCTATAGCTCCATTGCGTAATTGAGTTGAGGTGTACTGGTTGTTAAGTAGCACTTGAAGCGAATCAAACAAACAATCGCCAACATTGTATGCAAATGTGCTTAATCTACAAAGGCCTTCAGCTCTAAGGACATTGTCAATGTTTGATATTTGAGGATACTTTGGGCACAGTTTTTTTATTTCATGTGAACTTATGGGCTGTTTTGAACTTATGTTTTGTGTTTCAATTTCTAACAATGGTTCAAAGTGTCCACTTAAAGAATTCATGTCATGAAATAGTATAGAGACTGATTCTGTGTAGTCAGAACTATTGAACTGTAAGTACCTTCTTGCTGTTGTTCTTGACCAAAGGGAGATTTGTATATTCAACCATTTGGATATCCAGTGAATGCAAAATAGGTCACCCCACAATCCACTTTCTGTGCAATCTGCTTGTGGCTGTGCAGATAACCGCATTCTGTGGAAGTATGTTTGTGGATCATGTACTTTGTGCAATGTATATAGAGTATCAGGGTCTAGTTCATAGTTGTATGATTTTATTGCTTCTTTGTCCTTGTTTTTAAGGCAATTCAAGAAGTAATCTATAGCTCCATTTCATAATTGAATTGATGTGTAACGATTGTTAAGCAATAGTTGTAATGAGTCAAACAAACAATCACCAACATTGTATGCAAAAGTACTCAATCTACAAAGTCCCTCGCTCTTAAGCACGTAGTCAATGTTTGATATTTGGGGGCGCTTAGTTAATTCATAGGTGTCAACGTCTATCATTTTCTTTGTTTTTCGTGTAACCTAATGTGTTTGGGTATAGCAAATGCTGAGTATGAATAGCATTTAACACTAGTATCTAGATTACAAAATCTTAAATTGTTAACATTGTCGCTTATGTGCTTTCACTCAATAGCACTCGATAGTATGAATCATGTTGTCGAGGATCTTGGAAGTTAATAACCTCTATATATGTTGGAAAATGGATCTTGAGTAGTAGCAGAAGCTTACGTAACATACCACACAACAAACAATTTAATAGAAGCACAAGGGGAAAATAGTATTAATTCTTCAACCTGACCTTGTTATCCATTGTCCCCCAGCAGGATTGTATGTACTTATTCCTGTTACATTGCCAAAGTGGATAAATGAGTACAATGCATGATGTATACTTTTAGTGCCACAAACACAAAACAATATTTTTAGGTAGCTTTGTCTACATGCAACAATTGGTTGACAAGAATCTTTTTTGCTCATATTGTCAATCTCAGTCTATGGTATTTAAATGTTTTGTGTTATTGGATTCCTTTGTTGCTATGTACTTCTAAGCGACTGATTTTTTTTTCAAAGAACAAATGATTTTAAGAGCTATTCAGATATACATGAATTAAGTGGCATGTAGAGAATAGTTTGACATATCTTTTCTGTTTATAGAAAGTCAGGGAAATGCAAAAGCATTGTTTGATCAAAGAAGATCTATGGCTTTTCTTATTTGTGGGAATAGCTTTTAAGATCAGTTGTGTATAGACAATTTGAGGGAAATGCAAAGACATAGGTTCATTGAGCAAAAGTGAAGGCATGGATTGATTAAATAAATTTAAAAAGAGATTGAAACTCAGAAGTGCAGCCACACAGTGCATACATGCAAAGCAAATGCATTAAATAGCATGTGGGTCGATGAGAAACTGCTGCAATGGCCTGGTGCACATGTATAGCCAGGCTGCTTTGTCCATTAGCTATAGACTTAAGTCAGCTGTTAAGCATCACTATTACTTTGTGCATATTGTTTTTCTATTCTAGAAGTCTCTGTTCTGGGAGAGTTTATAGCGATTAAGCAGACTTTGTTATAGTTACAGTATCCAGAACCAGAAACGAGTTACTTGAGGGAATAAATAGCTTCTTTCCTCAGTTTCCTTTTACTATAGAGGTTTAAAGCACATAGTGAGATTGGCAATGTGAGCAAAAAAAAAACTGTGCTTAATGCCATTTTGCATGTAAGCAAGACCATGGAAAAATATTGCATCATGTCTATGAGTGACATAGTACATCATTCATTGTACTCATGTGCCATGTCAGCTTTTGAAATTAACTTTGCAGGCTTTTATTTGTAAAATAGGAAGATTAAACATACGTTAACTTGTAAACTGCATAGCAACTTGCCACAGCTATAAACAGTCCTATGAAAAAATTGCCTTAAATGCATATAGGTAAAAACCAGTTGACATAAAACAAAGACTTATGGCTCTAAACGCTATTTGAAACTGCAAACAGGGTTTAAAAATTATATGCTAGCAGTTCATTCTATTCTATGGATATTGTATAGAGGAAGTATAACATACTAACACATAAGCAAAACCTTTTCTATTGCTCGAAGACAAATTACTATTGCAATTGTGGATAATGCATTTTTCTGTTTGCATATATGGAAACAACCCTCTAAATCATTTATGTTCAAAGAAATGAGGAATACAAGATGACAAAATTAATACATGGAAAAGAACTTTATGCAGTTATTATATTGAAGAATTTCAATTGCATTTCAAGAAAAGCAAAAAGACAAATTGGAAAATTGACCTTGTAATCTGCTATCGAATGATCAAGTATACTTGTACAAATGTACAAATTGTGATAGGGACAAGCAATCTTTCCTAGTGTAGTTTGTGCGTAATTGTTTATATACAGTTGAAAGCATTGAACCCTGTCACAAGGACAAATTAGACAAATGAGTACAGTGAGTGACATATGCTATGTTATTCATAAAAAGAAAACAGAATTCTTATGTAGATTCATTTGAATTTTTATTAATTTTTAAATACTTGTTGCTATTTGTGTACCCTATAATATAGAACATTTTTTTTTGCATATGCATGCACCAGGGTAATTCTGTTATTGCAATGGTGGCATAAGCTCTTTAGGAGCAATCAATGGAATAGATCCCATATTTGCTTAAGCACCTAAAAAAGTGTAAATAGGCCACAACAACTAATCAATACTAAGGCAAAAAACAACAGAGACTTGTGCTAGCACTGTTAAGTTATGGTAGAAACAATTTCTAGCTATTGTTTAATTCCAAACTAGCTATCACTTAATAGTGAAAGCGATGTAAATATTGATTTTCTAACTAAATGGGGTCATTTCATTTCCATATGCATAAGTTTATTTTGTACCATTTTGTAGCACTTACTATTACTTGTGCAATGAAGCCACATGCAAGTAGAATTCATAACTCATGGCATTTAGATACACCCAAGGAGAAATACAAACCAAGGTTGTTAGCATCCTGATAAGAAAGATGATGAGATACATCCAATTAATGTATGCCACAACATCTTATTCAGTGAAGATGATTTGGATAGAAATGTTACAAATCAGAATCCTTATTGGTGTCTGAGTAATCCTCTTTTTCAAGACTTTTTAAGGAAATTGCATGCCAATACTATCAGTGAATAAGTGGAATTAGATCTTTTAATTGACTTTGTTTGATTGGTCAAATGTGCAGAAGGATAGTTATAATTATTTCTTTGTTTTAACTGTTATGTATATAAATACTATTCAACAGTTATGTAATTAATTAGATATGAAATGACAAAAGGAAAAAGAAAATAAATTAATTAAGATAATTTGATTCATTAATTAATAAAGTGAATTATCGTGTAAAAGTAAAAAAATTAGAAGTTGCAAAAAAATCCTCTTTGCTTTATGCTTTAATGACAACAAGGGAGATGAAAGCAATTGTGGAGTTTAAGCTTATATCTGTAAATTGCATTTGCCTAATAGTTTGTAAAGTGCTTTTAACATATTGTCCTCATATTGTTTATAAGGTCCTATTATGGCACATGCTAACAGAACAGTGGCTCTAAAACGTGAACTATGGAACAATTTTGCAGTAATTGAAGATATGCAGTCTTTAGAGAGCTCATAAGCGCCAAGTTATTGTTAAGATGTCACATTCTACGTTGGACAAAAGACAATTGCTTGCCCAAGGGACTAGACTCTGAAGAATAGCACAGGCTGAGCACTATGAAACCCAATGTGCTTATGGACATTAAAATAAAAGAAAACTGATGAGAGAAACTATTTATTGCCTGGAGTAGCTTGTCTGCAAGTGTCCTTTTTTTGGAATCATGACAACCTTTTCCCTATCACTGTAAACTGTTGTGTAGAAAAGACATATCGACACACACATATATGTATACATATGTATATATATGTACAGATACATCCATGTAAAGACAAATTAATGCATCTATGGACATAAACATATATGCATCCATATGATTACATGCATATACACATAAATGCACCTATACACACATACATATATGCATAAATACATATATGCATAGATATATCTAGAGTCAGATGCATACATGCATACATGCATCTACAAAGGTCTACATAGATATGCACATAGGTGAATGCATATGCACATAGAAACACACATACATACATACATGCACTGACACATTAAGCAGAAAGCGATTGTGATCGTGAACTAAAGCAGTATGAAACACAGCCCCACGATGCACTTGAATAGAAAGGAACTGTGGAGAGTAACAAACTATCATTTCAACCATAACATTTCTTGCTTAGTGGCTACAAGCTCTTCCTCAGAAGTACAACTTACAAAACACAAAAAAACAACACACACAAAGTAATGGAAATGCATACCAAGTAACTCAACTCTATAGTAAATGACCAAAGTACCCTGGCCACGCATGGCCTCCAAGCGACTCCACCACCTTCACCTCGAGCCAAATGCCATTCAATGCATTTAATTTTTTTTTCATGCATCACGTACGTCTACCCGCCAGTTTGGTAAACTATGCCTCTGCTTAATTTTAATTAATCAATTTATGCACTCGCTGTCTCCTGATATTTTAATGCATTTAATCTGCATGCATGGATTACGTACCTCTAGCCGCCACCTTTTAAACTATTCCTTTGCTTAAATTTATTTAATCAATTTATGCGTTCGCATTTTCCTGAATTTCTAAAATGGAAAATGATTTATAAAGCTACTCGGACGAATAGAAAAATAGATAAATGCTAATTTTCCAATATATAAAATAGCTCTCCATTTCAAACTATACAAAAAAAAAAGCAATATGTTAAGTGGCGAAATGTGATTGGTAAATGCTGTCAGTTAAATGCATTCCAAGCAAATGCATAAGTATTTCTGCCTACCAGCAGGAAACTAATAAAAGCATTTCAACCAAATGGATAAGTATTCTTGCCTTGACACTAGGAGCCAATAAAATTGTTACTATAGAAAAACAGTTTATCCAAGTGAGTGCTATTAGGTTTGTTATCTTCAATTTCAAACTCCTTTGACGTTAATGCATTTTCTTTGGTAGTAGAATATGGAGTTTCCTTTTTTAAATGGGAGTCTGGAAGAAAATGACATACAAATAAATTTAAGCAAAGACATAGGCTAGAAAACTGATAGCTTTTATCAATAGAAAGGGGACGTTTACAGTGACAGAGCAGAAGCTCTTGTGCTCATTGAATGAACACCAAGAGACAAGCTGCTCAAGGCAACAAATGGCTATTTTTATCTATTTTGCTTCATTATATCCCAAAAATGCAAGTTCGGTTTCACAATGCATGAAAACACATTTGTGCAAACAACTGCCAAAATTATAATTGCAATGGATGACAATGATAGTGTAATGGATACTAATAGTCCAAACATCAAAATACACCAGCTAGTTTTTTTTTAGATTCAATGCAAACAAGTATCAATTGGAAACAGATTAACCTAGCAATCTATTTATCATAGGTTCATGAATTCCAAATGCACAAGTGCAAACATGGTTCTCCACAGGGTTTTGCAATGCATTTTAACTATATTGCTGTTTTGCATCGAGCTTAAAGAACCACTACAATTATGGTTTCGAAACAGATTTAAATCAATGGATGTAAGTCAAGAAAGGTTCCTAGTTACACTTAATACTTGAATCATGAAGCATCATTGCTTCAAGCTAGAGCAAAAGTGCAGAGAGGGACACAAAAGCAAATTCAACAATGACACCATCAAACAAGGATTTGTTTGCTATCACTATGACTAACTATTGAACTCAATTGACTCATCAGTCAAACAACTTTATTCATTACTGAGCTAACTTGTTTCAAAGCTATCTTGTTAAACTGATTAGTTAATTTCATTAATGAGTAAAAGATAGAATTGACTTAAGTTGTAGAAGCTAATTGTAAGATTGACTTGTTCGTTAATTGACTTTGATTAATGGTTCAGGGACAGATGAGACAAATTAAATTGGCATCAACAAAATGTGAGATGGACTTATTAGCTCTTACGCCACATATACTATGACATTTCAGCTTTCATGAAATAATACCGAAAGCAATAGAATAAGCAGATGGATTTAACATACACGAAGAGATACAATTAATATGGACAGCTATAGGCTGTTGAATATTTTTAGCATAAGGAACTGAAAGGAAGATGTTGCCAAAGATTTTGCAATTTCGGTTTACAATTGCGTTTGCTTCCTTGTCTATAAAGCCTTTTCAAGAAGTTCCTTTTTTTTTTTTGCATACGAATGGCCATGACTGGTTTAATTGATTTGGTGTATAGAGATGTTTTATAATTAACTATAATTAACTTTTCATCTAAGCTTTTATGTATCCCTGTATGCAACTGCGTATACATGCGTCCATGTATTTTTTGGATATGCCACTATAGCCTTGTACCAATTTACTTTGTTATATGGCTATCGCATATAGTAACACTAATAAGCTCTTTCATTGTACATAGCAACTGTTTTCGTAAATGCTAGGTTGAGCTTATATGTATCAGGATACATATATACTCACGCTAAAAACTACTGAATTATGGTCTCTATTTTCCCATTTTCGTAGACACGTTACTATTGCAATTAAATGTGTAAAGCATTTGTGTCCAAAGAAATTAGATAAAGGAATGGCAATATGTTACACAACCTTGTCTTATGTCTTCATAGTAGTTTTTTCATTGCATTTCAAGTAAACCAGAAACTAGAATTTTATTCATATTATTTCATCCATGGCATTTACAGCCTTTCCAATAATTGGCTATGACCAATCATGGAACACAATTAATTCACCAACAAACTAGATTGATTGCTCACTGAATTAACTTGTTTGAAAGCTATCATGTTAAGCCAACTAGCTAATATGCCACATTCAGTATGACATTTGAGTTTCAAATAAGTCCTATGCACACAAATCTGTTATCATGCTAAAGCCATGTAAACGTAGATGTTCCAATTCCATGGGACCATTTTATTTCCATTTGTCCAAGTTCATTTCATTCCATTATCAAGAACCAATAATTAAATGTTTACACCAGGTACATGCAACTAGAAAATGCAAGCAGGGTTTCAACAATGAGATCATCTAACAAGCATTTGTTTGCTATCACTATGATTAATGATAGAATTGACTTAATTTGCATGAGTCAAGTGCAAGATTGACTTGTTTGTTAATTGACTTTGATTAATGGTACGGAGACAAATGAGACAAATTAAATTGTCACCAGCACAATGTAAAACAGACTTATTAGCTGCCACGCCACATATACTATGACACTTGAGCTTTCATGAAATCACCTCACACCAGCTCCATCAAACCATGGAAGGGTTATTCAGTGGCTTCACGTATGGTTCCCCTGCCATTCAAATGAGGGCAGAAAAGTAAACAAATAAAATGTAAAGAGTGAATCTGATTAGGATGTTGAAAGACTTGTTAAATGAGAAATGGAAACTAAAACATTGAATTTGAGTTTCCATTATCTATTTTTTGTTTAATTCTTGACTACTGTTTTGTTAAACTGTAGATTGTAAAACACATGGTGTTGTAAAAACAACAACTCACTGACAGTTGTAACACACAACGTGTTGTAAAGTATTTTGTATTACTCTTGATTAGTTTTTATTGGAATTATTTTGTATTGCTATAATTAGTTTATTACTTTCTATTACTGTATTTCAGTATGGACATTTCAAGGTGAAGAACATGAGACATATGCAATGCAATATCACAGGTTTAATTACCAAGGCATGAATGAGCAAGAACTTTTTAGTAGATAAAGGTCATGAACGTTGAACTAATAGTATCACAGTCACCACAACATTTAAGGAAACCTATGCTCAACACTCTCTTTTCCATTATCAATTGTATTCCCAATGTCATCCATGAAGAATATCCTCAAAGATATAGAATACATGGATGCACAGGCTAAAGAAGTTCTTCATGGATCAAAGATATGGAATTCATTGATGAAAGAAATGGAAATCATGGATCAAAGCAATGGCTAATAGCAGGATCTAGAAGTTGACAAAGTTCTTCATGGATGAAATTGGGAATAAAATTGATAATGGAAAAGGGAGTCTACACCATAGGTTTACTTAAATGTTGTGGTGACTGTCCTACTATTGGTTCAATGTTCATGACCTTCATCTACTCAAAGGTTCTCGCTTGTTTATCATGCAATATAGATTTTAGTGACTAGAGATGAATTGTGATTACTTTGAGCATTTCATTTTTTGTGATTTTGGAGATCTGTGTAGTCACAGGAGATGTTGTTGCTGCAGAGTCAATACCTGGGACCAAGCTACTTGACACATGCACCCATACACTATGACATTTGAGATTCACATAAGTCTCATGCACGCAAATCTGCTATCATGGTAAAGGCATGCAAACACTGATGTTCCAACTCCATGGGGTCATTCTATTTCCATTTGTCCAAGTTCATTTCATTCCATTATCAAGAACCAATAATTAAATGTTTAAATCAGGTACATGCAAACATCAATGGAAGAAAGGTTTCATAGTGCTTTAAGACATTGTTATACTGTGATTATAAATTCATATTTTAAGCTACTTTTAGTATTATTTATTCGAGCTTCTTGTTGAAGTGCAAAGGTTTCATCTGCGTTTGATAGGTATTATGTAGAAATCCTCTTGTCCATTTTACTTCATGCATGTGAGCCCTGCAAAGTCTATATATTATTGACTATTGCAAAGTGGTCCCATAAAAAGGGCTTTGGAACCAAAACCATCTAAACACGTGCAATAATGACAGCTTTTGAAATACGAGTGAACAGTGTGTTGCTTTGAGCTTTGCTGTTGTCATCAAAGAATAAAGAGTAGAGGGGTTCTGTTAAAAGTTGTGGTTGTTGTCCTCATAGGCATAAACCCATATTTTAAACTACTTTTTTACTCTATGCATGTAAGCCGATAGTGTGGTGATTTTAGCTATTCCATTGTCATCAAAGCATAAAGGATAGAGGGGTTCTGTTAAAAGTCATGGTTGTTGTCCTCGTAGGCATAAATCCGTATAGTAAACTATTTTTAGTATTATCTATTCGAATTTCTTGTTGAAATGCAAAGGTTTCATCTGCGTTTCATAGGTATTATGCAGAAATCCTCTTGTTCATTTTACTTCATGCATGTAAGCCCTATAGAATTTGTATTTTTCTAATTGTTGCAAACTGGTCCCATAAAGAGGACTTTGGAACCAAAATTATGTCAACATGTGCGATAATGAGAGCTTTTCAACAATTAGTCAACAGTGTGTTGCTTTGAGCTTTTCTGTTGTCATGAAAGCATAAAGGATAAAGGGATTCTGTTAAAAGTCGTGGTTGTTGTCCTCATAGGCATAAATGCAAACAATGAGAGCATAAAGAATACAGTAGAAACCTTTTTGCTGCTGGAAAGCATAAAAATTCTGTTAGATGTAGTCGTTACTGTTTTTGTATCTTGGGGTTGTAAAAAACTATGTCAAGAAATGTTGTAGAATCCAAATTACAATGTTGCCATAGAGCAGTTAAGTAATATTGCTTTTCGCTTTTTAGTCTGTCTGATACAAGAAATCCAAGTAGGGTTTCATAGTGCTTTAAGGCAATTGTATGCTTTGATTATAAATTCGTATTTTAAACTACTTTCAGTATTGTTTATTTGAATTTTTTTGTTGAAATGTGAAGGTTTCATCTGTGTTTGATAGGAATTATTGTTTATAAGATGTTGTGACATACATTAATTGGATGTATCTCATCATCTTTCTTATCAGGATGCTAACAACCTTGATTTGTATCTCTCCTTGAATGTATCTGGATGCTATGAACTATGAATTCTACTTGCATATTGCTTGGTTGTACAAGTAATACTAAGCGTTACACAATGGTAGAAACAACAACTCATAGTATTCATATACACCCATGCACAAATACATGGTATTCAACACATTAACACAGACATGGTTTTCTAGGGCTAGTTTGTTAGTTGCCTTTGATTAATAGTTCAAATGCACACAAAGCTAATTGCAATCATTTCTTTCTTTGAATTGCTAGGTACTTAAAGGCTAACTAGAAATTGCCAAATTATTTAGATATGGGACAATACAAGGATGAATAAGGAAATATGAACTTGCCTAAATGATCATGAATGATAGAGCTATTTGGTAAAATGCTACATATACTGTGACATTTAAGCTTCAAAAACTGCCAATGAACAGCAAAAGCTTCAAAACTCTCAGTTAACATGTAAAGGGCTGAGAAAAATTGATCTGCTAACTGAATGGGGTCATTTTACTTCAATTATTTAGCACTTATTCTTAATTGTTTAATCACAATATGACGGGATGGCTAGCTGGCGCCATCCACAAAAAAGCATTTAAAGCAAATGCAACAGTAATCTGTTATATACACACATACATACATGTCAACATAGATACATGCATTCATATATACATAATTACATGCACACATATATACATGCAAACCTGTATGCATGGATGCATACAAAGACTATGTTTCATGGGATTATTGAAGAGTTAACTTGCTTTCTATATGCTTCCATATTTTACATGTGTGCCTATGAGGACAATAACCACAATATTTGACAGTAATCCTCTATCCTTGATAACAGTTCATTGGTTCCAAATCTCTCTCTATAGGACAGTTGTACATTGCCTACAAGACTCAGATGAATCCTTCGTATTTCAAGGAAAGATTTGAATCAATAACACTTAAGATGGTCTAAACTATGACTTTACAATCAAAGTATCCAAATGCATTGCAACAATGAGAAACCCAAGTTCCATTTAAGATGTACAATGAAAGTAAATAGAAGGGAAAATGCATTTGCTTTAAAGTTTCTACAGCAATTTCAACAGGTTGTCTAGCCATTGTCAAAAATATGGTTTTCTATCAGCATAGTCCTTCAACCTTCTTTAGGTCTAATTGCTACTTTGTTAATTGACTTTGATTGAAAGATCAAAATGTGAAATGTGGCCAAGGATAATTATAGACAACTGTACATTGCCTCCAAGATTCAGATGAATTCTTGGTATTTCAAGGAAAGGTTTGAATCAATAACACTTAGAATGATCTAAACTATGATTTTAGAATCAAAGTATCCAAACGCATTGCAACAATGCAAAATCCAACTTCTATTTAAGATGCACAATGAAAGGCCAAAATGTGAAATGTGGCCAAGGATAATCATACTTATTTATCTCTTTTAATTGTTATATATTCAAAGACTAATTAGCAATCTAAACAGCTTCGCCTCTAGTCAGTTGCCATTAAATGCATTGATTTTGAATTAATGAATTATGCACCTTTAGCCAGTAGTTTTAATCAAAGCATGCATATGGATTCAGAATCAAACTCTCAAAACTTGGAAAGGTTAATTTTTTGAAACAAAGATCTACTTTTGAACCTCAAATGCTTTATTTCTATGAACCATATAGCATATGCCACTCACAATACCCATTTGCAACGACTGTCCTTGTAACAAAAAGCAACGATATGATTACAAGTACAATCAATATAGTGAGAATCTTGAATTAACCTTTTTCTCTGTTTACTATATGCAATTGTAAACAAAAGAGAAGGTTCATTCTAGAAACTCACCTTGGACTACTTGCTTGAAGAATTTGCCACAGCTGGACCACCACACGACCTCTTTTCTTCCAACCAAAAGCATTGCACCATGTAAAAAGCTTTCATTAGAAAACAAAAACCATGTCTTTGTTTTTTCTAAAAGAATAGCAATTTATAGTACTCCTACTGCGATGGATACTAATAGCAAAAACCATTTAAACACTACCAAGCATTTTTCCAGGTTCAAGAGACACAAGTATAAATGCAAACAAGATTAACTACACAAACTAATTGTGACAGGTTACTGGACCACAAATCTTCTACCAATGAACTTGACTGCTCTTTTGCATGAAGCCTCAAACTGTTCTATCAAGCAATATTACTTAACTGCTCTATGGGAACACTGTAATTTGGATTCTACAACATTTTTGGCATAGTTTTTTATAACCCCAAGATACACAAACAGTAACAACGACATCTGACAAAATTTTTTTATGCTTGCCGCAGGGAAAAGGTTTCTACTGCATTCTCTATGCTCCCATTGTTTGCATTTATGACTACAAGGACAACAACCACGACTTTTAATAGAATACCTCTATCCTTTATGATTTCATGACAACGGAAAAGCTCAAAGCAACACACTCTCGACTCATTGTTGAAAAGCTCTCATTGTTTTTTTGCAGCAATAAAAAAAACACAAACTCTACAGGACTACATGCATGAAGCAAAATGAACAAGAGGATTTCTACATAATACCTATCAAACAAAGATGAAACCTTCGCATTTCAACAAGAAATTAGAATAAACAATACTAAAAGTAGTTTAAAATACGAATTTATAATCAAAGTATACAATTGCCTTAAAGCACTATGAAACCCTACTTGCATTTCTTGTATCAAACAGAATAAAAAGCGAAAAGCAATATTACTTAACTGCTCTATGAGAACATTGTAATTTGGACTCGACAACATTTTTGACATAGTTTTTTATAACCCCAACATACAAAAACAGTAACGACGACATCCAACAGAATTTTTATGCTTGCCGACAGGTAAAAGGTTTGTACTGTATTCTTTATGCTCCCATTGTTTGCATTTATGCCTACGAGGACAACAACAACGACTTTTAACAGAATCCCTCTATCCTTTATGCTTTCATGACAAAGGCAAAGCTCAAAGCAACACACTGTCGACTCTTTGTTGAAAAGCTCTCATTATCGCACACGTTAACATAATTTTGGTTCCAAAGCCTCTTTATGGGACCACCTTGCAGCAATAAAAGAAATACAAACTCTACAGGGCTCACATGCATGAAGCAAAATGAGCAAGAGGATTTCTACATAATGCCTATCAAACGCAGATGAAACCTTCGCATTTCAACAAAAAAATTCAAATAAATAATACTAAAAGTAGTTTACTATACGGATTCATGCCTACGAGGACAACAACCACGACTTTTAACAGAACCCCTCCATCCTTTATGCTTTGATGACAACGGAAAAGCTCAAAGCAACACACTGTCGACTCACATGCATGAAGTAAAATGAACAAGAGGATTTTTACATAATTCCTATCAAACGCAGATGAAACCTTCGCATTTCAACAAGAAATTCGAATGAACAATACTAACAGTAGTTTAAAATACGAATTTATAATCAAAGTATACGAATGCCTTCAAGCACTATGAAACCCTACTTGCACTTCTTGTATCAAATAGACTAAAAAATGAAAACTTACCTCTTCTGACCTCAAGCAATTTGTCTCTCACTGTTCACCGTTTTAATGTATCGAAACTCTGAAAATCACCAAATTATCACCTCAAATAACTCGTTTCTGGGTCTGGACTCTGTAACTATAACATATCCTGCTCAGTCGCTAAAACTCTCCCTCAGAACACCGCTTACAGAAAACAAAAACAACACACGCAAAGTAATGGAAATGCATACCAAGTAACTCAACTCTATATTAAATGACCAAAGTACCCTGGCCACGCGTGGCCTCCAAGCGACTCCACCGCCTTCACCTCGAGCCAAATGCCATTCAATGCATTTAATTTTTTTTCATGCATCACGTACGTCTACCCACCAGTTTGATAAACTATGCCTCTGCTTAATTTTAATTAATCAATTTATGCGCTCGCTGTTTCCTGATATTTTAATGCATTTAATCTGCATTCATGGATTAAGTACCTCTAGCCGCCACCTTTTAAACTATGCCTTTGCTTAAATTTATTTAATCAATTTATGCATTCGCATTTTCCCGAATTTTTAAAATGAAAATGATTTATAAAGCTACTCGGACGAATAGAAAAATAGATAAATGCTAATTTTCCAATATATAAAATAGCTCTCAAAATTCAAACTATACCAAAAAAAAGCAATATGTTAAATGGCGAAATGTGATTGGTTCATGCTGCCGGTTAAATGCATTCCGGGCGAATGCATAAGTATTCCTACCTACCGGCAGGAACTAATAATATTCACAATGTAGTGAGAGGGCACACAATTACTTTAAGAGGATCATTTATTTACTTCCTTTTTAAAAAAATAAGAAAGCTTACGTGGGAGGGAAAAGAGCTATTCCTTTAAGTTTTATTTCCTTTTTAACATTTCCTATGCTGGTCAACATTCCATCCTTTTAAGCCTAAATTTACAAAAAGTGGGTTATATTTCCATAATAAATTAATGTAAGAAAGTCACCCACTCTCTAGTGATTTCCTTAGTAAAATATTTATATGGTAAGTCAAGTTAATAAAATACTAATGTTTATTAATTTTTGATAATTTTATTAATCAAAATAATAAAATATAGTAGAGTTTGTATTACATTAGTGTTTTTATTAATTTATTAATATTTTAGTAATAAATAAATAAATAAATATTATTGTAGAATGTATTTGATTATTAAGGTAATTGGTAAGTATAGAATAGTTTAATTAGTTAAATTAGCAATTTAAGAGTGCGTAAAGATCTATGTGGTAGTGTTTGGGGCTAAATTTAAAAGGGTATTTTAGAAAGGTTAAACAAATGAAATTCATATGCATATTCAATGATATTATATTCATGTAAACATTCCCATATTTAGAATTGAATAAAGTAGATTAGTGATTGCAGTGGGAAAATTAGAAAAGGAGAATTTAAAACATAACTATTGAGTAACAAATTAAAGTAGCAATATTATTATTGCTTAAAATTGGTATTAATGTTTCATTCTCAAAATTAGGAAATCTTACATTTGATTAAATAAGGTATTACTGAATAGGAAGATTACTTGAGATAATATGCTTCATAGTTCACATTGTTTGGACCAATTAGGCAATTGAAGGATTAGTTTTATATTTGTAGGTGATTAGAGTTTAAGAGAGAGAAATTGAAATAATTGCCCTTTTGATAGTTGGATATCTATCTATTAGTTGGTATAACTTCTATGAGTTAGTGGAATTAGTGATCATTGCAACTAATTAGTGTGTTACTAAATGTAGCGTAGGGTACACCTTAGATTATCTTTGTGAAACTTACCTTAGATTATCTTTGTGAAACTTACTTTCGTTTAGCCCTATAGCATTACTGTATAGTGAAGCTTAAACCCTAGGGATTTGGAATGGTTACTTCTTGGATAAGAGAGTTTTCTTGAAGTATTGGTATATAATCTTGTAATTTGATCAAGTAAATAGCTTATTTTAATGTCAAACTCATTATAACCTTTAGTTTGAGATCATGGATAAAATTTCTATTGCTTATTTGATTTCCCGTCATGTCTCTCTTAGATGAACTGACCATAGACTTAGCTATTGGTTAATGTGTTTGATCTTGTATAAAGTTGATAATCTTTTATAAGTGTTGGCTTCTAATTTCATTGGTGATATTGTCTCCTTTACTCTGCACTTGTCGATTTGTGATTATGAAACTTATATAGTCATTTTGTGATCCCATGATGTGAATCTTCCTCTTGTGTTAATTTTGTTTGAAGAAACTTTATGCATTGACGTTCTTTTAGTCATATTTTGGATGAGTTGGGAACCTGTAAATGTTTAAGTCACTCCCTTTTGATAAGTTATGGGTGTAGGATTGTTAGGCTTCCTGAGGCAAGGGGAAACCTGTCATGTGTTCGATTTTCTCATGATTAGACCTTTGTGATCCATTGATCGTATTCTTTTTCTTGATCTCTCATGGGTGTTCTGTTGTTTAATGATTTTTCTTGCCTTTGGCTATGACTATGAGTGAGATGGTTCATGCCTCACACGTGTATTAGTTTTGTGGCCTTTATGCTTGGTACTCTCTTGTTGTTGTGAGTCTTGTTTCGAAACTGTTTGGGAGAGTTTCCTAACAAGAAAAGT
Source organism: Sequoia sempervirens (assembly GCA_007258455.2). NCBI lineage: Eukaryota > Viridiplantae > Streptophyta > Pinopsida > Cupressales > Cupressaceae > Sequoia > Sequoia sempervirens. The sequence continues at coordinate 34,429,997 of VDFB02058242.1, forward strand.
TGTACTTGTTTGATGTGTTGTGTTAGCCTTGTCTACTTGGCCTTGTTTGGATGTGGATCCTTTCTTGTCATCTCCTAGCACGGGGGGTGGACCTTCGGGTTCACGTGGTCGGGTGGAACGTGCTATGCACCCCATTGGGTCCCCAGTTTGTGTTCGTGTTGCAGAAGCGGACATAGGGTTACCAGAGCTTCTCTTGGTGGAAGACTGATCTTTGTTTTGTACCATAATCTTCAATGATGTATTATTTTAGTACCTAATGTACCCTTTCCATCGATATATGGAAATCATTTTGTAATTGTACTATTGTATCCATGATGTGTTGTATCTGTGGAAATATGCTCCACAATTGTACTATTGATCTATGAGTTGAATTGTAATAGAATGATGTACAATTTTCCTCTCTATTGTTTATGGATGATTGGATGTTATCATTATGTAATATTGGTTGGTTTAATCACGTTCGTTTGAAAATTTTTTATGAATCGTAATGACCGTTTCGTGTACCCCAGAGGATGTGAATGACTTTGTAAATGTATAATTTCTTTTCATGTAATGAATGTACAAATTAATCTTATGCAATGTTTCCCTTTCAAAAAAAAAATTGTGTGGTGGTTTGGTTGTCCTTTGGGGTTCACACGGCAGGGCGTTACAAAAATATTCATTGTATAGTAGCTCTTGTTATGTAGGACGCAACACTAAGCTCAGGTAGGCTATTATCATTTATGAGGGATACCAGACCAAACTCTTCATTGAAGGGTAGGGTCATCTTACTAGTTAGGTAGATGTGCGAGGGACAGTAGTAAGTCTGTGGTTGAAGAAAAAACACTTGGGTGATTCTCTCCCTCATACAATAGGCAACCAAAATTTGAGGATGCATGCCAACAAGGGCATCTAGACCATTTATACTTTATTTCATTGAGCTATTGAAAGTTATGTATGTAATCGAGATCTTATATTTCTTTATGAAAATGTATATGAAAATGTATTCATTACATGGGATTATTTAATGTTATTTGTAAATGAAATCATTACATGGGATTATGTAATGTTATTTGAATAAAATGAAACTATTACATGAGATTATGTAATGTTATCATATTAATGCAATAGAAATTTGAAATGGGATTATTTCGAATATGCATCTTTGATATTGAAATGGAAAATATGAAAATAAAAAAATGCTATGTGTTGGTAAACTTAAACTATTCACATATGGGTTAAACTTAGGTGAAAATAATAGGTAAAATATTGGGCTCGTTACAATAATGTTTGAGTTTTCAACTTAATGAAGGTTGTAGTATTTAACTGCTTCCCTATGCTAGAGATAGTGGAGTGGGCATGTAAGTATTATGATGAGAATACTCATGCTATGAAGGATGCAATAAGGAATTTGTTCTCCACTCTACATAAGAAAATAATTGAATACATTTTCTAGATAACTCCTAGAGCTAGGGTCATATTGAACTTGAAAAGCCTAGCATTGAACTATAAAAAGGATAAAACCACTTATAGAGGAGTAAGCTACCACATTATACTATTTATTCATGATGAGGAAAATAAACCTACAAAAACTTACAAAAGGTCAAGGAAATAATTATTCTCGATGAGGAAAACAAACCTATGGAAACTTACCAAGGCTGTTGTCAAGCCACATGGCAAGATGCAAGGAACCTAATATACCCTACATCTTCAGCTTTTGTTGTGGATAATCAAAATCCATGTTTATATATATATAGTTTGATTATGAAGAATTCTTAGCACATTGAATTCACATTGAAATAGTGGAATTCAGTAAAAAATATACACAAAGTTTGGGATATTCTGTGTTGTGCATATTTTTATGCACACCATGGTAGGATAAAGTCACAATAAATTGAAAACTAGTTACACACCTAAAGACCTTTGTGGAGATTAGGTGAACCTTGTGCACTTATGGATCCTTCATATGGATAGGCATAACAAATATGCCTCATATATTTTATTCAAAATTTAATTTTTTAGCCTATTATTGATAAGATTGGGAGCTAATAAGGCAAGATCAATCAATGAGATGAAAATTAATTAGAACTTACAAGAAAAATATTGATAGATAGTTAAAACATAATTGGAGAGATTGTTTATGAATTTGATGATGAATTTGTTAGAAAAAAGTGTGTTCACTTTGCATAATGTTGTAATGTAATTTAATATTATTTGTGTTGCAACTAAGAGGTCTAGGGATACGCGCATTGCATGTGTTAGACATTCTTGGGGCCACTTTATGTGTTGTATGTAACATTGATACACATATTTAATATTGAGAAAACTTAGTACCAAAAAGTAAATGTGGGGGGAAATGGTTTTGTAAGCTCATGGCATTAGTCACATGGATCATGTAATACCACTTGATGGTTTTGTGCAAGCTTATGTCTATAAAAGAAAGCACATGTGTAGTTGTCTAAGGTTGGCTATTTTGGCTAAGGGGCATGAGTGCAAGCATCTTTTGTAAGTTTCACATTTGAGGGTTTCAAGCATGCCATAAGATGTGTGGTTACATACTTGTTCACATGGAGTGCATGTAGAGAGCAAGTGACATTTTAGAAGGTATTTATGGAGACTTTGTAGATGTATTAGAATATTTATTGTTGAATAATACATTGAGGATGGATGCTTTTGGAGGTTGGATTTTTTCCCTCTTGAGGGTTTTTTCAAGGTATATCTTGTGTCATTTTTGATGGTACATTTTCTATTCTTTTGAATATTTGTTTTGAATGATTTTCTCTATTTGGGCTATGTGGGAATTGTCAAATTGATGGTTGCAAATTTCTTTTCATTTGGTATTAAAGACATGATTGTGGTTGGTATAAACTTTATATGAGTAGATTTGGTGCATAGTTGAATTTAGGGCTTTGCAGGAAAATAATTAAGACATTGCAAGGTAAGAGGGGCTTGTGTAGATTCATTTTTTATAGATTTGAGGTTTTGGGGTCACATATTTGTCGTTATTTTTGTAGATATAGGTTTATGAATTTAATTTGGAAAAATATATTTTTTGGGTGTTCACCATGAGGATTTTGTAAAGAAAATTTCATAAATGATGATTTGGGACAAAAAGCACCACCATTGGATTTAGGAGCTGCGAGAGACAAAGATTGACATAAAATTTGACATATTTTGGTTATTGAAAAATGTAATTTCTCCCCTACCTTAGTCATACGACTGTATGACCAAACGACATTTGTAGTGAGCGAAATAAAGTAAAATAAAATAAAAATAAATCCAATGGTTTAAAAAAATCTTAAAAAGAAATTATTAAGGCTATGGGGGGTTCATAGACCCCCTGCATAGCTTAGTATGTAGGTACCCTATGATATTGTTGTTTGTACCCTTGTCAGCCAATGGCTAGGGCCGTCAGGCTTAGGCTCTCAATTCCTGACTCTTGGGTCCCCGGTCCCATGGGGAACCAACATCTAGCCCCTTCAGGGGTAGAAACAAAATTTAAACCTTTTCTAAAATCGCCTAAGATTTGCCATCATTTCCAGTGCCCCAACACCATTGCCATTACTGAGCCACTAGCCAACCTCCCATATAGTGAAATTGGGAAAAAAAAAATCGAGGGGCATAAATTTTTCCTTTGGTGTTGAATTTTTGACTCCTTATAGTCATTGGAAAGATATTTCCAATAAATATGATGTGATATCAATTATTTTTCCATTTTTTTCTATTTTGATAGAGAAATGTTAGTTGGGAGTCAAATTATCTTTTCAGACTTGTAGAGGTCATAAATTATGCATATAAAGTCAAATATTGGACTTCTTATAGTTGACAAAAATTTTGTTCAAAGCACTACACAATGGTTCAAGTTTGTAGATGTTTTGATATTACTTATTTGCTATTATTCTTATTTGAGCTATTTGTTGGTTCTTATGACTATCATATTTTTATGAGTTGATGACAAATTGAATCTATGGTGGTTTGGTGTTTGAGTCAATGGACACTTAAATTTACATCTCTAATTATCCTTATTTGATATGGTTACTGTAGAGAAAATTTGACTAACACATTTTATCCAAAATCACTTATTTTCCATCATTTGACCTAACTAATACGTCTTCAATATTTAATTAAATAATTTTATTTTTTGATTAAATTAACAATCATTTTACTTCATCTTGATAATTAAATTATTTTTATTATTATTTAATTATTTTTAATTTCAAATTTCCTCTTAATTCCATATTAATTAAATAATTTTGAACTATTTAATTAAATTATCTATTTCACCTAGTATCCCCACTATCCCCATGGTACCAGAGGGTGTGTCACACCAACGTCCCTGGTCATGTGAAAAAAGTTTACCAGAAACACTGCAGTTTATAGGGGGTGGTTACTTGATTCTGATTCCTACAGTCTAATTTTTTAAAATCTATTTCACAACTATTCATCTATATTAATTAAATAATTAACATTATTTAATTAATTTACTAATTATTCTTCTATTCCAAAGTTTAATTAAATAATTCATTATTATTTAATTAATTATCTATTTCCCATCTCCAAAATTAAATAATTATTTTAATTATTTAATTTATTTCTCAAACATTATCCAATTTACTTATTTTATTTATTAAATTCAACCTTACACATGTAAATAATAATAATACTTATTTAATTATTAAATACTTATGCAAATTCCACCTCAAATGTTGACTGAAACTTACTCTTAGTCCACTCATCAATCAGATCCACTTCACTCACACTCACTTCGAGTCTACTAAGCAATCAATTCAATCCACTAACCATCAATTTAAGATAACATTCCAATCAATCCTCTTAGCTGATCCATACAATTAGTTACCTAGAATCATGCAATCACTTAATTGACCCTCAATTCCTTTCATCAATCCTGAGCTCTTGATCTTTCGAGTCTCTCATCTGATCTTGACTGTTGATCAACATCACCAAAAATCTATAAATTGAACCATCCTATCCTTCATTCTTCATCTTAGATTTTGCAGAGAAACTATACTCGAAGCATTACAATGCTTTATTGCTATTGTGCTATTAAAATATGAGAGAAAAGGACTACTTTGGAGCTATGCTAAAGCAGATTGTATGTTTCAGTGCGTGCAAAGTTGCAAGGTTTGCATTTCGTTTGATTCAATTTTATCTATTTGCTTCATTGATTATGATCTTTTGGTTGTGATTTCTTGTTATTATTGCTTATATCCTTTAGTTTCACAATTGAATTTGTAGGTCATACATTTTGGCACATATTTTCCCTGCCATCGGCATATATGCGTTGTGGCAAGGCACATTTATACCCACTATGGGCTATGATCATGATGTATTTGTGCTCAACGATGGTGTATTTACACCTTGACCATGGAACATTTGCATCATCGTAAAGCCATTAAAATATCATATTTACAAATGCATCCCTTTCATGCAAATGCATCATTTCCATGGTGATTGCAACCTTCAAATCCACAATTATGCCCTCAATAAAACCATAGCCAAAATTCCCAAACCCTAACATTTCTTAATTTAAAAGTGCAGAAAAATCATGCAACTGACAAAGCAAAGTTAGAAACCCTACCTTGGTTGGCACACCATCCCTCTGTCCAAATGTTCGAACCCTCTCTACATGATGATCACTTGTTGGAATCCTCGCCATTCTCTACAAAGTCACTTTCACACATCAAAGCTCTCACAATTTCCACAAATTGAGGAGTGCAAATCAAGAGATTTTTTCCCCTCAACCACTTTTTATATCCCTACCTACTCCCATTTTACACATTTTAAAAATTTCCCTCCATCTCTCTAACCTATTTCTCTCACCTTCACTACCCCCCATCAAATAACTTTGCTCCTTTTTATTAATTTTACCATTTTTCCACTAGGCTCCACTAAATTCATCCAGTTTTTGTGATTTCGCTTAAGAAAAATTAATTTTTAATAATTTTTTCCACCAAATTCCCGAGGGGGAATCCCACCTCCATTTTATTTTCTAGGGTAGACTGGGGCATGTCACCACTTTCTTTGAAACAACACTATGAAAACACATTACCTCAAAGAGGGAAAAATATAGACACTTAATTTTAACTAACACATTTTATCCAAAATGGCTTATTTTCCATCATTTGATCTAACTAATATGTCTTCAATATTTAATTAAATAATTTTATTATTTGATTAAATTAACAATCATTTTGACTTCATCATGATAACTAAATATTTTTATAATTATTTAATTATTTTTAATTTTGGGCCATTTGAAAAATAAGGGAGATGGCGTTGGTGGAGTGCGTGTGAGGGCTCTTGTAGGCTCGCGCCCTATAGCAGGTTGCGGTCTACATGCTTGTTGGGTGCCTTTGCATGTTGTTGTTGGTCCATAATGAGACTATCGTGTGTGCTTTCCAACGTGGGGGGGTTTGTGTTTATAGCTTGTGGGGGGAGTTTTTTTTATTGTTTTCATTCTTTTCTTCTGTGTGTTCTCGTTGTTCATTGTCAGTTTTGGGTAGAGGGTTTTTGGAGTTTGCAAGAGTATATCCATCCACCTTTTCTCTTTTGATATGGGCCTTTGGTGAGGCTCTGTGTTGTTTTGATGTTGTCTATCTGCTGCCATCGTTGTTTTGCTTTTGGGTCGGGGTTTTTTTTTTATTACTTATGGAGATGCATGTATCAGTTGGAAAGTCCGATTTTAGTTCTTCTCTTCCTGGAGGAAGTCAGAGTTCCACAAATATGGGTAAACCTAGCGAGGGTTTGACAAGGAACAGTGGTTTCCAACTACAAAAAATAAATGGGTGCTTGGAGAGATCGAAGGATCAACCAGTGCTTGTGATTCAACCTGACTTTGTAGCGGAGGATGTGGAGTACTATAGTAACCATGTTTTGATTTGCAAGTTCATGGGGATGCGAGTTTCATTTCTGTTTCTTGACTCTTGGATTCACAAGACTTGGAGCCCCAAAGGAGATTTCGATATTTTGATGGCTACCAACAATTTCTTCATGGTGGATTTTTCTTGTATTGCTGATAGAAATCAGGCTTTTGAAGGTGGGCCTTACTTTTGAAACTAGGTGGGTTTATTTATTAAACCATGGCATATGAGATTCAATTCTGTCGAGGAGCTCCTAACCTGCATTCTAGTTTGGGTTCGCCTCCCTTGTTTGCTTCTGGAATGCCGACGTAGCGATATTTTACAGATGATTGCTCTCTTGCTCGGTAAGCCTATTGGGCCCTCTCAAAAAACCTTGAATAAAAAGGTTCTTTCTTGTGCTCGTGTTTGTGTTGAAATTGACTTGAACAACCCATTACCAGATTCAGTGGCAATGAGCATTGGGGAAACTTCTTGGATCCAACAATTGGATTATGAGGCATTACATTTTTTATGTCATCTATGTCATGAATATGGCCACTTGCAGCGGATGTGTCCCAAAGCTGCTAATGTTGCCGGTTCGATTAATGCTCCTCATCAGTCTACCCTGAAGATGGATAAAGGTAAAGCCCCCATGCATGGGGTGGTGATAGATAAGGACAGTTTTGTGTCTGTTAAGCCTCAAAACAAGAATAGAGACCAGAAGAGGACCTTCAAAGATAGGCAGGAAGAAGAATATTTCAACAAGTTTGAAGCATTAGAGGGCTCTGTTCAAGAGGAGGGGGGCCCTTTTGACATGCAAATTGCAAATAGTTCTATTCTTGAGAAGGGCTTGGTGTAGTCAAAAGTTATTTCCAGCCTAACCCCAATAGGGGGTCAAATGGATTAGATAAATGTAGATCTCCCTCCTCTAGTCTCTGGTGTGGGGGAATTGGCGTGTGGGGGAATTGGCATATTAGCAGACACAAATATGGTACCCATCCCTCTTGATTTTGGGACTATTATTGAGAATGTTGTTGAGGAGCTTGGTAAAGGAAAGCCTTCTTCTCCTGCTTTGGGTCTTCAACAAAAACCCCCTAAAAAGGGGGCTTCTGAGAAGCCTCTTAAAGTAGGTAGGAAGAAGGACCAGGAAAAGGTTAAGTTAATTAGGGAGACGTTGGTGGAGTCTGGCTTGGTGAGGACTATTGATTCTCACTTCTCCCAACCCCAACGATGATTGTAATATCTTGGAATCTAAGGGGTATGAATAGCATCCCTAGACAAAAAGCTATTCGTGAGTTGATTCATGCTCATTCTCCCGATGTAGTTTTATTCCAGGAGACTAAGTTGTTTGTTGATAGTATGTTGAATTTGGTACCTAAGATTTGGGGTAGAGGTCTTTGTCAATGTGTGGGGTTGTAGGGCAGCTCAAGGGGTCTCGTTTGCTTATGAGATTCGTGTAGAGTTATTCCCCTCTGGTGGATTTCTAATAGATGCTCTATTTCCATGGTTGCTTCTAGTTTGGAATCAGGTGAGAGAATTCTGCTTTCTAATATTTATGCTCCTACGAATCTTCTTGGCAAGGCTTACTTGTGGTCTCAGAATAGATTCTTGTGTTCTTTGGAGCCCTTTCTCCCATGGATTATAACAGGTGATTTTAATGCTATCTTGTCTCTGGATGAGAAAAGGGGTGGGACTTCCCATCTAGATCCCTCCTCGGACCTGATGAGGGACAATGTGGCTTCTATGAATTTGGTGGGTATCAAACCTTTGAATGGATTGTTTATCTGGACCAATAGGAGGACTGGGGATGATTCCATTTCTGAAAGGTTAGATAGGTTTTTGGTATCTAGTTTTTGGGTGGGTGACAGATGGATGACTAGTTTTGATATTTTGGATTGGCAGGGCTCGGATCATTGGCTAATCAAACTCTCTACTTGTATGGATAGATTCTCTAAACGACAGTATTTTAAATTTCAATTTATGTGGCTTCGGGATGTGTCTCTCCATGATCTGATCCCTAGGTGGTGGAGGGAAGGAAAGCCCGCTTTTGGCACTGCTATGTATTCCTTTGCAAAAAGGCTCCAGTATGTCAAATATATGCTGAAATGTTAGAATATAAATCATTTTGGAAATGTTTTCCAAGCTAAAAGGGCTGCCCATGAGCACTTATAATCCATTACTCAACAGATTATGGATCAGGGGGTCTCTGAGGAGTTGAGTAGGTTGGAGGCTACGACTGTGAAGGATTTGGAGGAATGGGAGTTGCGAGAGGAAATTTTTTGGAAGCAAAAGTACTGCAATGATTGGATGCAGGAGGGGGACATGAATACTTCATTTTTCCACAATTCGGTTAAAGACAAAAGGCAGGGAAATATTATATCTTTCCTTAAATCCCCAAATGGGGATCCTTTTCTTTCCTCGACTGAGATTTTAAAAGAGTTTTTCCATTTCTTCTCTGCTCTTTTTCGTGATGATTCTCCTCCTGCTTGTTAGGAAGAAGATGCAATCTTGGCTTGCATTCCTCCCTTGGTGACAAAGGAAATGAATGGGTCCCTTCTCAAGCCAATCTCTTTGTTGGAATTGGAAAATACCGTGTTTCAGATGAGGAAAGGCAAAGCTCCTGGTCCTGATGGATTCCCAATTGAGTTCTTTGAGGAGTTTTGGGAGGTTATTAAGCTTGACCTTCTTGAAGTTGTTCAAGAATCTCAAAAGAATAAGAAAATTATGAGAGTCCTGAATGCCACCTTCTTGGCTCTCATCCCTAAGTGTGAGGGAGTTGATTCTTTGGATCTCTTTAGGCCTATTTCCCTTTGTAATGTGGTGTACAAAATTATCACCAAGTTGATTTTTGAGCGCTTGAAGTTGTGGTTAGATAGGCTGATCTCTGAGGAATAGGGTGGTTTTGAGGCTAGTAGATAGATTATAGATGGTGTGGTTATTGTTGTCGAGACTGTGCACTTTATGGATTCCTCCAAGGAAAAGGCTATGTTCATTAAGCTTGATATGGCCAAGGGTTATGACTGTGTCAAATGGGGTTTTCTAACCAAGCTTTTGAGAGCTTTTGGATTTGGCAGTGATTGGATTGAATGGGTTATGAGTTGTGTCACATCCACTTCCTTCTTTGTGCTCATCAATGGTGAGCCTTCTGAGATTTTTGGGGCTTCTAGGGGTCTTCGGCAGGGGAATCCTCTATCCCCTTATTCATTATGATGGTAGAAGGGCTTGGGAGATTTATGAAATCTTAGGTGGAGCTTGGTCTCATTTAGGGTTGGCGATGGGGCAATAATCTTCCTTCCATGTCCCATCTTCAGTTTGTGGATTACACAACGTTAATGGGCCTCACCAGAGTGGATGAAGCAATCAATCTAAGGAATGCTCTAGATTGTTATCTGACTACTTCGGGATAAAGCATTAATGAAGGAAAGCCTTTTATTTATTTCTTTAACACTCCCAATCTTATTTAGCAGAGGATTGCAGGTATTCTCAGGTTCTAGATTGGATCGCTCCCTTTTTTTACCTTGGCATCCCTCTTGTTGTTTGTTCGTTACCTCGAGCGTTTTGGCAAGATGTTATTGATAAGTTTCAAAAAAAGTTTAGTCACTGGACTTGTAGGTGGTTCTCTATTGCTAGAAGAGTGACTCTCTTGAAGTCTGTGGTTCAAGCTCTCCCATTGTACAAGTGCTTTGTGTTGTCAACCCCTGCCAACTTTGCGAAAGAATTTGAGGCTCTCCATCAACAATTTCTCTGGTCGGGTAACCTTCTTTCATCGAAGTGGAGTCTAATCAAGTGGGATGATGTTTGTCATTTGAAGTAGGAGGGTGGTCTCGGATTGCGTCGGGCTGATTTGAATGGGAAAGCTTTGAAAACTAAACTTTATTGGAGATGGTGTTCCCATCAGCAGTAGATTTGGGCTAAGATCCTAGCCTCAAAATATCTTGGGGTTGTGGATGGTGAGGATTTACCCAAATATAGCTTAATGGGTAAGGGATCTATATGGTTTGGAACACCCTCAAGAGGGGAGCCAGGTTGATTAAGCAAGGTATGTTATGGATTTGCAATAGGGGTTTAGAGGCTCTTTTCTGGTTTGATTCTTGGGATTGACATCCTTCTATTATGTCTACTCATCCTTACTTGCATGATCTGTGTAGACACTTCTTGGAAGCTGGTTGGACTCATGTGGTGGATTTCGAATCCATTTAGGTTTTGGATTAGGCTATGGTGTGCAAGTGGAAGAACCCACATGAGTGGCCGCTTAGAGGGTCAGTGGAGGATCATAAGGAGCTTTCTTGCATCTTGGCTGGTAGGGTTTGTAACTCTCTATTGGAGAGGGATGTTTTGGCTTGGGGAGGCAATTGGAAAGGAAAATTCATTGTGGCCTCTAGTTATTAGGTTATGGATGAGCAGATTTTTGGTTGCACAAGGGTTTCTTCGTGGAAGCAGATTTGGAATAAATTCTCTTAGCCTAAGTGTAATTTATTTTCTTGGTTGGTGATTTATAATAGATGCTTGACCTAGGAGAATCTTTGGAAGCAGGGCTTTCAGGGCCCCTCTGTGTGTGTTTTATGCTCTAAAAATGATGTGAATACTTCTCATCTTTTCTTTTAGTTCCCTTTTGTTAGGATGCTTTGGAACTTCTGGTGGGAGATTTGGAATCGGCCATGTTTGCATGCTTCATCTTTAGAGGACTTCTGGAGTAGGCTGGGGAATTCTACGGCTAAGACTTTCTTTCTCCATATTTCTTGGTTAATTGGCCCCGACCTCATTATTTGGCAGATCTGGTTGGAGCGTAATCATAGAATTTTTATGGATAAGAAGCTTCAAGTGCTACAGGTTTGGATGAGGATCTTAGGAGTTCTTCAGGAGTTCTTGACGGCTAGGTGTGATCTCTTGGCCCTCGTGGACCCTAGAGATACTATAATTGTTTAGAGTTTGGGGCTTTCTGTCTGTGCCAAGGGAGGGAAGAGACTTGGTATGGGGTGAAGGGTTAGAGAGAAGGTTCAGAGAGATGGCCATTGGATACCTCCACCTTTGGTGGTGTTGAAGATTAATACTGATGGGTTCTCTAGAGGTAATCTTGCTCATGTCGGGGTCGAGGGCCTTGGTAGGGATTACTCTGGAGTGGTTGTGTTCTTCTTCTCTGAGTACCATGTCCAACACTTTAACAATTACATGGAGGAATTGGCTATTCTCTTGGATTTGAAAAGGGCGTGTGCCCTTGGTTGGAGAAGGATAATTTGTGAGTCAGATTCTCAGATTGTGGTAGATTTCTTGAATAAGCGGCAATTGGAGGATATTAACTGGCAGCTGGCTAGAGTGATTAGACAGATTATCTAACTGGTAGAGACCCTGGATTCTATCACCTTTTTCCATATCCTTGGGGAGTGGAATAAGGTGGCTGATGGTTTGGCTAAATGGGCTTCTGAGCAAATGGGAAACTGGAAAGTTGATGATTGGAGTTGTCTTCCTGATGACCTTTCTAGGGAGCTTGAGGACTTGGTTATGAAGTATATGAGATGTGTTTTAGGTGTTGCTTGATGGTTCTGCTCTTGGTGTGTGGCCCCTGGTGGGTGGCTTGTATTTCTAGGTCTGTACTATCTTCTTGATCTAATAAAGTTCTTACCCTCTTTTTTTTTTAAAAAAAAATATTTTTAATTTCAAATTTTCTCTTTTTTTTATAGGTAAGATAGAGTTTGTATTGGTATTTCAAAAAAGAGTTGACATTTCATGCCTAAGGACTAAGGGGCAGAAGATGACCGGCAACACTATATACCAGAACTACATATACCCCCAAAATTGACCATGCAGGGTTGAAGTCTGCAACCCCTAAACAAAATTTTCTATAACATACCAATGAGCACCTATCGCCAACCATACCATCCAATACAAATGGAATCCAGACAACGAACTTAGCAAACCATGACTAAACTTATATATGTAGAAACCATACTATCCCCATTACATATTCCTAGACAATGGACAAGCAACCACCATTACGTATTACCATACATTGTTTTGGGTGAAGACCCTGAAATCATATTTCCATGAGGAGCTTTGGATGACAACAAGATGGTATTTCTTTCTCAGAAATTGCACCCCAGCAACTGCCAGTCTTTGGTGCTCAATTAGTTCCAGTCCTTACAAATTGAGGAGAAATGGGTAATACTTTACCGCTTCTCTCGGGACCTCCAGAAGCCCCAAGTCGTGCAGGCGCGGGATGCCAATGCCCAGGGTGGCAACCACCAATTTCAAATTTCTTCTTAATTCCATGTTAATTAAATAATTTCGAATTATTAAAAAAATATCTATTTCACCACTATTCATCGATATTAATTAAATAATTATCATTATTTAATTAATTTAATAATTATTCTTCTATTCCAATGTTTAATTAAATAATTCATTATTATTTATTTAGTTATCCATTTCCCATCTCCAAAATTAAACAATTATTTAATTTACTTCTCAAACATTATCTAAAATAAATAAAATCATTTATTTCTCAAAAATTATCTAAAATAAATAAAATCATTTATTTCATTTATTTATTAAATTTAACCTTGCACATGTAAATAATAATTAAATTTATTTAGTTATTAAATACTCATGCAAATTCCACCTCAACCGTTGACTAAAACTTACTCTTTGTCCACTCATCAATTAGATCCACTTCACTCCTACTCACTTCGAGTCTACTAAGCAATCAATTCAGTCAACTAACCATCAATTTAAGATAAAATTCCAATCAATCCTCTTAGTTGATCCATATGATCAGTTATCTGGAATCATGTAGTCACTTAACCACCCTAAATTCATCTCATCAATCCCGAGCCCTTGATTTTTTTAGTCTCTCATTTGATCTTGATTGTCAATCAATGTCACCAAAAATCTATAAATTAAACCATCCTATCCTTCATTCTTCATCTCAGATCAAGTAGAGAAACTATACTCGAAGTACAATGCTTTTATTGTTATTGTGCTATTAAAATATGAGAGCAAAGGACTACTTACACCATTCTCCAAGGTGAAATAGAGGAGAACAATGGAGGTATGCTAGAGTGGATTATGTGTTTCAGTGTGTGCAAGGTTTGCATTTTGTTTGATCTAGTTTTCTCTATTTTCTTCATTGATTATGATATTTTGATTGTGATTTTTTGTTGATTATTTCTTATATCATTTTGTTTCATAATTGAATTTGTAGGTCATACATTTTGGCACACATTTGTGTCACCATCGATGCATTTCTATTGCCGTCGATACATTTTCATCACCATCAATGTATATGCATTGTGGAAGGGTGCATTTTCACCCCACCTATAGTGCTCTTCGCCACGACCACAATGCATGCGCCTAGTAGTGGCACATTTGCACCTCGACCATGGCACCATCAAAATATCACATTTGCAAATGCACCTCTTTCTTGCAAATGCACCATTCCAATGGTGATTGTGGCCTTCAAACCCATAATTGTGCATCCAATAAAACCCTAGCCAAAAATTCCAAACCCTAACATGCCCTAATTTAAAATACAAAAAAATCACATAAATGACAAAGCAAAGTTAGAAACCCTACCTCGACTAGCATGCCATCCCTTTGTTCGAAAATCTGAACCCTTTCCACTCAATGATCACCCACTGGAATCCTTGTCGTTCTCTCCAAAGTCACTCACACACACCAGAGCTCTCATAATTTCAACAAATTGAGGAGTGCAAATGAGGATGATTTTCCCCTTACCCACTTTTTATATCCCCACCTACCCTCATTTTTTCACTTTTTTAATTTCCCTCTATCCCTCTAACCTATTTTTATCACCTTCACTACCCCCCATCAAATAACTCCACTCTTTTTTAATAATTTTACTATTTTCCACTATCCTGCACTAAATTCATCCATTTTTTGTGAGCCCGTTTAAAAAAATAAAATATCTTTGCGCTAAATTCTCGAGGGGGAATCCTACCTCCATTTCATTTGCTAGAGCAGACTGGGGCATGCCATCACTTTATGTTCTTGGACATGATTCACAAGATATCTCTTTATGGATCAATTTTGTAAACTAATGTGAGTTTTCATTTCTATAGAAGTAAATGTTTCAGTTGATCTACACTAGGCCAAATATTGTCCAAGCAAGGGTAGTCCTAAGCAAGTATATTTCTATTATGGACAAGGATTATTGGACTACAATAAAAAGGGTCTTCAGTTATCTCTAAGACACATTTGAGTATTCGATTTTCTACCAAAAAGGACATGATTTGATTATGACAATGGATTTATAGGGATTCATGGATTCTAATTGGTTAAGAGATTTGGATAGTAGGAGGTCTACCTATGGATGAGTTTGTATCTTGGATAATAGGAGGTCTACCTATGTTGCTAAGATCTTTAAGTCACCTAGAATTTCCTACTAGAGAGAGTCTTGGTAATCCAATAAGCTAACTTTTCAATTCTATTGATAATGATCCATAGGGTGGAAGCAATAAGTTGGGTCCACATTTAGGAGAAGTGTCGGGGAAATTTTTTTTTGACAAGAGTAGGTACTTGTTTTAAATAATGAGTACATGATTAGGATCGAGACCCGAAACCTAAATTTCTAAAACGAGTATCTATTTTGTTTTTTAAAATAAGTACTTGATTTATTTTTAAAACATGTACCCATTTCTAATTACATCATATTCTCGCTCCTTTTTAGAATAGATACATGTTTTAGAGCGAGTACGTGTTTCATAAAAAATGAAATTTGAAACCCATGGATTTGTTTTTGTTTTAGGCTTTGGAAATCTGCCCCTTAGCCTTGGACCTACAAACACAATGTCATGAAAACAAAAGAAAATTTGACTTTAGCAATATGGTGATGAGTTTTTTTCAAAAAAAAAATACAAAATTAAAAACCATTATAAATGACAAGTCTAGTTTTCAAATATGTATTTTTTTTTAATAATTAGACTTGTTTTTCTATTTAATAATTAATTTCTAAGGAAATTGGTCCACAAACTTAAAATGTCAAGTACTATTATTTTTTAATTTTTGATTTTAAAAGTTTTTAAATATATTCATCAATCTAAAAATCATTCTTTACACTGAAAAAATCATTTGATAATCAATTTAGCTCAAATTATGCTTGTCATATACGAGAGATTTCCCAAAATAGCAATTAAGACTAATAAAATAATATTTGGAAAAAAATTAGTAAAAAATATCTTCATCAATCTTCAGGATAATATGGGCCCACCATGGGTTCTGTCTCCGGCCTCCCTTGGTACCGGAGGGGTGTCCCGCCAGTCTCCCACTGGCCGGTCACGGTAAAAAGTTTACCGGGGTGGGGGGTTTATGTGGTCATGCTGCCCGATTCATGTAGTCTAAAAATAAAAAATAAAAAATCTTCAGAATAATACAAATCTTTCCCCTAAAGGAATTAGAAAAATATTTTTATTTAGGTCAAATTATGTTTGTCATAAATGTGCATGTTATGGTCCTAAAAAATGACTTTGAAAAAGTGATTTTTGTACAAGCCTCTACAAAATTAATTTTTATCATTTGGATATTAAAACAAATTACATATTTGAAAACTAGATTCAAAATCTTACATTTCATATTATTGGGATTTTTAAAGATTTTATGTGTAAGTACTTCAAATTTTTAGTCCAACTATGACAAACTTTGATTTAAAAAAATAATAAAAACACTTCCACTTTTTGGCCAAAAAATGGACTTAACTCCTTGCACTTACCCCATAAAGAGGACATGGAAGCTTGAAATAAAAAATAAATACCCAAGAATCTATAAATTTTTCCACACTCAATCCATCTCTACCCAAAAGTATCAAGCCAAAGAAGCTTAGGTGAGAAAGATTGCCTATAGCATTGGGTTTTTTGCCATTGAATGTTGGAGCTCATCCCTTTACACAAAATATTCAAACAATGTAGGGCTCGCTTGATGTTACCTTTGTCTTCCAAAATAATAAATAAAAATGTCATCGACAAAATGCCCATTCACTAATTGAGTTGAGGAATTGGGCAAAGAAATGCCTTTGATCAAATTCTAAGAAACAAAATTGGCCAAAAGATATCTAAAGTCATCAACAACAAGCACATGAAGAGTAAGGGCTAAAGACATCCTTGATGGATGGACCTAAGAAACCCAAAGGTATTGGATTAATGACCATTGATAGTGAGACAAACAAAGGCATTCGAGAAAATCATGCAAATAGATTGCGCAAAGTGAGGGCCAATCATAAAGCTTAGAGCATGACAAGGATAAAAGGCCACTCAATGTTATCATAAGTTCTAGCAAAGTCAATTTTGATTAACAAAGTTTGTTGTTTAAATCTTTGGGTACATTCCATGCCTTCCCAAATTGCAAGAATATTATCCAAAATGTGCTTGGACTTGATGAAGCCAATTTGTTCAAGACACACAATCTTTAAAAGAAAACGATGCAACTCTAAAGCAAGAGCCTTGGAAATGATCTTATGGGAGACATTAAGCAAAGCAATTAGTCTCAAGTTGCAAATTTCCTCTAGATCTATAGACATAAGTATGAACTTAATATTTCCTAAATTTATAGGTTTTCCTAAGGAATTAGAGTGAAAGGCTTCAAAATAAATTTTATGAAGATCTTCTCCAACCAACTTTCATAGAGTCTTGAAGAACTCACAAGGAAATCTATCACATTTAGGAGTTTTGGCATTGGCCATGTAAAAGACAACTTCATAGAGATCAACAAGAGTGAGCAATTGATCACAAAAGACTCATTGAGAATGAAAAAGTCGAAAAGGGACAACCTTGAGGCATGATCTCATTTAGAAGAATTCTCTTAATTTTTAAGCATCTACTCATAAAAATGAACAAAATCTTGAAGGATAGTCATGTCCCCCCTTTTTCACTGACCTTGACATTATTACTTTTGTTCATCAAACGTGTTTCTTTACACTAAATTAATAAAATAAAATAAAATAAATAAAACATATATTATAAAATATATGAATAAAAAATAATAGTTAATATAACATATTAATTTTTTTGTGTAAAAAAAATACCAAACCTTAGAAAATAAAAATAAAATTCCCTCTTAGAGATGGCACACGAAGGAGCAAGCGCAGATCAGAGGTAGGCGAATGTAGAGTAGGGTTTTGAGGAAGGTAAGGATGACTAGATTCCTAGGCAGGGGGTTGCAGCTACGGCGGATAGAGGGCAGGGCCACTGGGCTAGAGACGTTGAATTGGAATTCTCCCCAGAAGACATCAGGAAGTGGGAAAAAGAAGAAAAATGGAAGAAGCTTGATCAAGGTTTAGCTACGGGTGAAAATGTTCGAGCACCTGGAGGAAGGGGTGAAAATGGTCGTGCCCCTGGAGGAAGAGGTTGGCAAGGGAGTCAAGGTTTTGCTCCGCAAAATTGGTTGAGATGGAATGGGTTTGGAAATCAAAGGAGGAATTGGTGTGGCAGGCCTGGTGGTGGCTGTAACCCTAACTGGGGTCACAATGCTGGAGTTGAGTAGCAATGGCAGAGAAAAAATGATTTTGGCCCTCGGCATGATGTCCTTCCCTTGAATTAGGATTCAAATCATGGAAAAGCAGATAAAAATAAGATTGATTCGGGGAGTGGCCAAAGGACTATAGTAATGATTGACTCAGAGAAATTGTGTAAGGAGCGTGACAAACTTGATTGACTAGGGTTAATTGCTAAATGGCTTGGGTAGGATCTCAAATGGGACTTCCTGGTAAGATGGTGGCAAGGAAAGTGGGGAGCAAAGTTGCAATTCAAAAGGGTGGCCAATGGGTACTTTGTGGTTATTTTCCCTTCGGAAGATATTAGGATGCAAATCGAATCTAGTGTTTGGCTTTTGGATGGTTATGGATTCTATATCAGAAGATAGATCACTAGTTTCAATCCATTCATGCACAAAATGGAGGTGGTTCAGGAATGGTGGTGGCTCCTAGATCTTCCATTAGAATTTTGGAGCCTTGAAATCTTGGAAGATATTGGAAATTGCTTAGGGTCTTACTTGTGTGTAGAAGAAAGGAGAAGCCCAAATGGCATAAGTGCTTTAGTAAGGTTGTGTGTGGAAAGGAAACTTGGACAGGGGCAGTGGAATGAAATTGAGTTGGTAACGGAGTGGGGGACTTGGAGGCAAAAGTTGCTCTGGGACCCTACTCCCAGTTCAGATCTAATCAAGTCTTTAGGGCAAAGGAAAAATTGGAGCTGCTTCCTGGAAGGAGGTGAAAGATGAAAGGGGTCATAGAGCTCGGTTCCTTCCCTCGACCCACTACAAGAGGAGGATTCTAGAAAAACAGGTGCAAACGCCAGACAAGATTTACCTTCCACTCCAATAAAGGCTCTAGAAGAGGTGAGAACAAGTCTTGACAATCAAGAAGAGGAATTGAAAGAAGCCATCAACTTGTTAGGAAATAATTGTAGATAGGAAGATCTCGAATCACTGATCAAGGTCGGGAAAGAATTGGTCAAGCTAGCTGAGGGACAAAGAGTGGCTCCTTAAGGATGAATAATGAAGATGATTTTGAAGATTGGACGAATTGTCCGGGTTTGGAGGACGATGATCTCCATTTCGAGGATAGACCTGATTCGGCCTCCAGAACAAAGAAAAGGAAGATTATGTCGTCGGTCTAGGTGGGGTCTGGGAAACTTGGCATTGGACAGAAGGATATGCAAAAGACTTCCCCAAACTATGGGGAAAGCAAAAGAAGGGGCAGGATCCCGAACTAGGAAAAAAATAAATGGGATGGGGAAGCAAGCGGTCATAAGAAGATTTTGGAGACGTTGAAAGTAGGGAAGAGCGATGCTCTTCTTGAATAGCCATGTGAATCCTAACTTGGAATGTTAGGGGCTTAAACACCCCTAAAAAACGATGCCTTATTAGGCATCAGCTAGAAAGTTTTTAGATTGATGTAGGGCTGCTTCAAGAAACAAAATTAGGTGAGGAAGAGTGAAGAAGGATAGAATGCAGTTTAAAATTTTGGCGTTGTGTAGATGTGAACGCGGACGGTGCCTCAGGTGGTTTGCTGATTGTTTGGAAACCACAATCAGTGATAGTGGAAGAGATCAAAAGTAGCAAACATTGGATAGTTTTTCAGGTCAGAAGTCTCATTTCAAACTTAAGATTTTCTCTCATTAATGTCTATGGGCCTAACTCATGCATTCATAAAAGGCTGGTATGGCAAGAACTAGACCTTGCTCTAAATGAGTATGTGCAAGATTTCTGTGTGTTGGGGGGAGAATTTAATGCCATACTTAGATCATAAGACAAAAAGGGGGGAGTGGGAAGAATGCTTCAGTCTCAAATTGATTTCCAAAACTTTATTGATCGAAATATGCTATTGGAAATTCAAATGGGGAACGGTAGATACACATGGACAAACAGGAGGAAAGGTTTCAGTAGTATAGTAGAAAAGCTTGACATATTCTTCTTCAAAGGAAATTTAAGCCAATTTCCATTCACCTTCGATTGCAAAATCTTGCCTGGGACTGGATTAGATCACTTCCCAGTGCAATTGAATGTTTGTGGTGAGAGGAGCCCAGTGAGGTGTCCTTTCAAATTTGAGTCCATGTGGTTAAAAGACCCAAATGTAGATGAATTGATCAAACAATGGTGGTCGGGTTGTAATCCGGGGGATCTAAAATGTTTAGAGTGGTGACAAAGTTAAAAACTGTAAAGTAGTGTTTAAAAAAGTGGAACAAAGAGTGCTTCAAAAACATATTTGAAGAGAGAAAGGAGATTGAGGAAGCCTTGGAAGTGGTAGAAAAAAAGGTGATTGCTAAAGGAATGGATCTGGATAGTTTTGACAAGGAGAAATCATTGCTAAGCAGGTTAAATGAAGTCATGGAAAAATAAGAGATCTTTTGGAGGCAAAAATACAAAGAGGTTTGGCTAAAGGTAGGCAATAGGAACACAAAATTCTTTCAAAACTCAACAAAGGCAAGGAGAGAAGTCAACAGGATTGCTACAATTAAGGTGTCGAATGGAAGGCTTGTGGAAGACCTGGTAGAAATAAGGAATACTACAGTGGAGTTTTTTCAAGCTCTATTGAATGATTATGAGGGCTCCAACCTTAGGGCACAAAACGAGTTGTTGAGAAATATTCCTAAGGTGGTGACTGAGGACCCCAAAAAAAAGATTTTCAACAAATTTTTGAAACAAGAAATAAGGGTCGCCTTGTTTCAATTGCACTCGGAGAAGGCTTTGGGGCTAGATGGATTTCCTACAATTTTCTTTCAAAAGTTTTGGGACATCATGGGACAAGATTTTTTTGAGGCAATTGAGGATTCAAGAGAATCAGGTTAGGCACTAAAGGAGATGAATAACACTTTCATTGCATTAATCCCCAAGAAAGAGAAGTCGGAATTGATTGAGGAAT
>VDFB02058242.1:34451297-34775380 GCA_007258455.2 Sequoia sempervirens
TATCAATTTTGAACTTTGGCTTCCCTCCCCACCCACTGAACTTTGACTACTGGCCATTGTTGCAATCTATAAAAAAAATGAAAAAAAATATATATACTTGAAAAAATTCTTCACAAACTTGAAAAAATCCATCAAAAACTAAGAAACTTAAAAAAATTCATCAAAAGATTAAAGAATAGGGTTTAAATGCATACCTTGAACACTTAAATCTCCTTTGTAGAAGCTATTTGCCACTCCACAATTGATCTCCTTCGAATGCAATCACCTCCCTTCAAAATGCTAAGATGGAGAGAAAATATGGAGAGAGCAAAATGAGAGGTAAAAATGAAATGTTTTAGTGTTGAAAGGCCTCATATTGGGTCGTTTTAGGGTTAAGAGGCAAAATAATAATAAAAAAATTGCTTTTTATTTGACTTTGGGCCCACTTTTTAAGTGCTGGGCCGTGGGTTCTACCAGGTATGCCTGGGTACGTGGCTGGTACCCCCGGGTCCGCGCACCATTGGGCCAGGTTCGCGCTGGGCACGCACCCTGTGCGTACCCACAGGCGAACCCGTACCAGGTTCGCACCCGAACCGGGTTCGAGGCCTGTGGGTACGAACCCTGCAACATAGCTTAAAAATGATGTTTTGTATGCTGATCCGTGTTTAGGATTTTGTGTCAGCTACTTGTTTTTGGGCTTCTGTAATTCGCAGAGTTGGGTGGGATTCCTTTGTGGGTTTTTACCGTTTTTTCCGAAAAAACGATGATTTGTAATCTTAGGTTTGGCGATTTTTTCCTCAAAAATCGTACTTTGCTATAATCTGTTTTCAGTCACACCTGGAGTTGTTGTGCGAACATCTGCACCAGTGGTTTTGTTGCAGTCTGTTTTCGGGCATCTTGCTCATCTGCAACAGTTTGGAGGGTTTGCTGATTTTCCCTCAAAATCGTGGCAACTGTTCTTCGTGTGTCTCTGGTTACAGGGGGGGACTGTTCTCCAACATCAGGTTATCAGGTTGGACGATTGGTGTTGTTTTTTTTGGTTATTTCAAAAAGTTCTGCAGTTTTTGGGAGGGTTGGTGGCAGACTCATCTCAAGTGGCAGAGTCAGTGGCAAGCTCTTGTCTTTTGTTACAGAAGCGTTCTGAGAAGAAGGGGGCAGCCTTCTCTGTTATTTCTCTATGTAGTTAAAATGATGACCATTAAGGGAGGGTATTAGAATAATATCTTTCTATTTGTGTTGTTAATGGTCATCTAGTTGTTTCTAACTTTGTCTCTTGTTAACGATTGTTTCTTTTAGAAACATCGTCTTTGTAATTCTATTTAACGAGCCTTTGTCTCCTCTGTTTAATGTACAACATCGATTCTTTGAATAGTCTAACCACATCATTATTTGTAAATCTTCGTCTAATTTCATTTGCTACTTTTGACTTGTGTTTTGCAGTTAGGATATGAACTACGCTCTACTATTGTTCATGAAAAGATGAATGAGCTCTGGAAGGAAAATTTTGATGTAAAACGAGTACCGAAAACGAAGGTATTTACTTATGTCTAGCTTTTGAACCCATGGAAAGCTGAAGGTCTTGCCCTTTTAATAAAACTGTAAGATAGGAAATTGTCTCCTTTGAACTCTCTATCTTATGATTTTGCACTCATTTTAGTGCCCATTCTCATAGTATATTTAGGATTGCTTTTTACATGTTTTTGGCCTCCCTGGTGGTCACATAAGGGGCCTGCAAGATGAAGAGCACAAAAGATTTACTGAGAGTGGGAGCTGAATTAGTAAATCAATACAAAATTTTCACCTTTTAACTTTCTACACAAACTTAAACTTTCATCAACATCAACTTAATGATATGAACCAATTTACACAAGTTGATACAACTTTATTGAAATAATAAATAATTTTTTTTAAAATGGAAGTAGGCACCAACCTACTTGATTTACAAGTGAGATGATTTAGTAGGCTACAACCTACAAGGGACACCCAAACCTCTTTAACTGTTTAGTAGGCACCAACCTACAAGGAGCACCAACCCCTAATGCAAGGCATCAACCTTGACTTGATGATTGCAAGATGATGCCTTCAATCTGACCTGCACTATCCCAATCCTCCAATCTGCCTTGGTGATGAATGATCTCACACCTAGCCCACACAAGAAGATGGGACTTCAGATTTAGACTATTCACTTACACAACCACACCTTCAAGACCAAACCAAATGACAAATATATATTTGTTGTAAGATTGCAACTCTTGATGGAAATCACATCTTTTGACTAATCACACCCCTTTATTTAATATTCTTTTAGATTTTTAATACTTCTTAACCAACCACCTTGCAACTGCCTGTAGGTTATTAAGAAATGTAATTCTGAAGCTTACGTCTCTTCAAGAAAAGGTTATATTCTTTGATAAGAATTATGCCCTTTCATATTTCAACAGGCACGCCTCTTTTAGACTAAATTCGCATTAATCTTTCATAACCACGTCCTTTCAAAAAACTCACGCATTAGACTTTCTTAAATGCGTCCTTTCTAAAACACACGTTCTTTCAGATTTTATATGTTTAAAGAAACACGTCCCTTTTGAGTCTATGATAGATTATCACAAACTAATCATAATCTTCACATTGTATTTTTCTTGACAACAGCCCGCAAACTAACCTTTATTTCGATTTATTTCAATCTGATTTATTAGAGTCAACCTGTTCAACTCAGAACTTCGATCTGTAGGTGATCGATCTTCATACATATTTTAATTCGAGCTTCATATAGATAGTAGTTCAGTTATCTTCAATAATCTGATCAGATCATACTCCATCGTAGCTTATTTATCTTTAATATTTGTCTTCAATAATCTAATCATATGTACAAACCAGATCTTAGTTGTCTCAAAACGAGATTTACTAAAATTCATCAATCTTATTTATCTTCATCAATCAGATTTATTTCGAATCTTCCTTTCAAAACACAAATGTGTTTTGTGCTTATAGTCGCGCCATGGTTTTGAACATGAAACAACACTCTGCACGTCCTTCTTAATTAGTTTTGACCACTACACTTGTGCTTAATTTCGAACTAATATGAACTGATATGAACTAATCAGATTTTGATCAAGGCCGAGTGTTGAACGATAATCTGATCTGCAGCTCATCGAACTGAATGATCTTCAACATGCTCGACCAAACTTTCTGATTGTAAGTTAGATGACAATGATCCTGAAATTAATCAATCTGGTCTGATTCTCCATCTGATCTTCAGATTTGAAAACAGAATGAACTTGATGACTGAGTGCGGGATATGATCTTCTGAGTGCTGTAAATGATCTGTAACTTGATCTTCACTGAGTTTGATTATGTGTGAAGGTCTGGGGAGTATTTAAATCTGAATAGACTATCCCAGAATAAAACAACAACCTTGAGTCTGATTAAGTCACCAATGATTTGATCATTTTCAATCAACCATTTGATTAAGCAAATCTGATTAAGCTATTCTTTGTCTTGACATCAATAACAATACTTCAATAGTCTTCAAATCCTTTTAATCTGAAGATTGTATTCATGACATAAATCTGTGTAATGACATCAATATGTTATCTTCAGTCATGCTCATCAATGACACCATCCATTTCACTTTGACATCAATGACAACATTTCCAACACAAGAGCCCTAAACTCCGAAAATCATGCCCAAACTCCATGGAAAGTTTCAAGATCATAGCTCTAAAGGTCCCTAGCACCCTTGGGCTATAGCATCCACTGGTGCTAGGGCCCTTTTTTGAATTCGTAGAACAACAAATTTCCCTCTCTTCTATGCCCTAATTTTGTTAGGTTTCAAATGGTCAGTCACCCAAAAACTTAGCAGGGGTTAGTATTAAAGCCTATTCTTTCCTCCAAAACACAATAATTGTCGTCTCAATGCAAAAAATAGAAAACTTAGTATTGCTATCTCCTGTACACAAGTGAAGGAGCTGAATATTGCAGATCTGAAGCACACAAGTGTGGGGGCATAATCATCATTCTTTTATCTTGAATCTCTTGTACAGTTCCTCTTTTTGATCATCTCTTAGTTTGTTTTCCCCTCTCAGTATTGGAATGTATAGAACCCTAGTTTCCTTCTCCCATTATCTAGAATCCCTACTACAGACTCTCATCCCAAATCTGAAATCTTTCTGTCATTTCTCCTTTGTCTACATCTCTCTGGTGGTCCTCCTCATATCTTATTTGATGTCTATTACATAACCATTAGAAACCCATTTCTTCTCTTAAAACCCTACTAAATCTGCACACACCCTACCCAATCATCACCCTAAAATTTGAATCATTTTGACCCTTTGCAAATCCTACCGTGATCACCTTTCCACATCCTATTTGACTCCCATCACAAGCACACACCACTTGTAGTAGTCTCATCTCCCTAGGGTTTTTGTTATTTTGAACACCTTTATTACACACCGCAAACACCAAGCACTAGGTCTACACACACATCCAATTTTCCAAAAGTGCTCTAGTGGAGGTTGAAACAAACCAAATAGGGCACAGGGACTGAATGAGGCAGTCTCTTGAGCACAACCACTAATTTTTCATGTGCATATGCTTCAGCTTAGATTGGAAGAGTTTCAGAAGTGATGGAGCCATTCTGCAAGTGGAAATAGGACCTACAGACAGTCACAGAAAAGCCTTGAAAATTTCAAACTTGTATTAGTAAAGTGCTTAGTAGCCTAGAAGGTCCTTAGCACTGTACCTGTGGGGCTGCTGTGCCCAGGGTGAGGAGTCAGATACTCGCAGAGAAGCCTTGAAAATTTTAGACTTGTACCAGTAAAGGGCCATAGCACCTTGGAAGGTCCATAGCACCCTGCCTGTGGGGCTGGTGCATCTAGGGTGAGGGGCATCCTCTTGAGCACAACAACCAACTTTTCATGCCCGCGCTTCAGCTCAGATTACAGGAGTTTCAGAAGTGATAGAGTCATTCTGCATGTGGAAACAAGACCTGCAGACAGTCAATGAGAAGCCTTAAAAATTCCAGACTTGTACCTTTAAAGGGCCATAATGCTTTGAAAGGTTCCTGGCACCCTGACTGGGGCGCTTCTGTGCCCAGGGTGAGGGGTTATGCACTCCTGTCAGAAAAAGCTTGCCAACAAACTCCTAGATTCATCTCAAAACCTATTTTGGACCACCCAGTGTCATTTTTGATACCAGAACTGATCGATTCCTCATGCACTCTCTCCATTTTGGTATTTCATTTCTACATAGCTCTTAAACATCCTATTTGTACTAGTTATTTATAAATCAGATTTAACTTTTATTTTAGCTGTTTTTGTCTGTAGGCTTATATATCCGATTTATGATTATACTCAGCTTTTTGAAAGAAATAAACTATCTTAACTCCTTTACTTTTAGATAGAACCCATTATCTTTTATTTCAAAATTATGCACGAGACTGAGTATGATGTTTTTTGCAGATGGATCCCAAGTACCAGCATTCTAATATTGAACTTTTTGCAATGCAAATTAAGAATGAAATGGTAATAAATCCATTTAAGTTGTTTGGAATTAACTTCTTAGGGAAGGAATTTAACATGTTGGACTCTGGTTCATCGTCTCAGTATATGCATGCGAAGGATTGGACTTAGAGCTTGAATCTATCAAATTTGTTCTACGTGCTTTTCTGGGTTGGATGTTGTAGAGAACATTTTTGAGACTGCTTACATTTTCAGACAGTTTATCGTAATTTAAGAAATACAACTGAGCATTTTAGCATAACAGGCTTGTATGTCAACTGCTCTTAAATCTGGCGAGAGTGTGGCACCTCAGTTATGCTCTGAAATTCAGAATTCCTCGATAGAGTTTTCAAGTGGCAACTCACAAGAAACACAGGTGGGGTTATTGGGAACAAATTTGTCAGAACTCCTTGACAGATTAAGATCTTGTTTTGTGCTTGCCAAAGTTGTATAATATAGTTAAGATTCACAAGTTTGCTGTGAGCAAAGCTGCCACAAAAAACTGCATGGTGTCAGTATATAATAATATATGGTAGAACAAACTAAGTTTGCAGCCTCTGAACAGGTGCATGTTTTGTCTTCCAAGGACGTGGGTTTTAGTTCTAATGCCTCTTTACAATTGAATGAAGACGATTCTACAGAAATATTGGATGATAGTGGTCATGACCAACTAGCAGATGGAATTGAAAGAGCCAACTCTAATTTGTTTGATGGTGATTTGGTCTCCAATTTGAAGAGCTGCGATACCTGGCAGTTAAGAAGATATGGGTCCCTTGCTGCACGCCTTTTTCAGAATGTTCAAATCCCCTGATTATTGAAAACAGATGGAAACTCAATTATAGCAAGTTTTTCAACAACAAATTCATATGAAGGTATGGTTCCATATTTGTTTATATGAAGGGAATTTCCATGCTTTTGTTGAAACTGCCTGGATCTGCTGCTTTTATTCATTTCAACAAGTATTAGTTCAGTTCATAGCAGCATTACACTTGAAAAACCTGTAATTAACCCCAATTTAACCCCAACTAATCATGAACCTCTGCATTTACCATGACGTTTCCTGAGTTTTTCAAAATTGGTTTTGATTTTTTTTATATTTTATCTCTTTTGGCTCATTTTTTGAACTTAGAGATAAAAATATAGAGCAAAGTCAGATTTAACATTATACCCTGAATATATCTTGTTTAGAAGTTAAATTTTTAACCTCATTGAAGGTTTTTCTTTTCATCGATACCCTAATGAAACGACAGGACTGCCCCTATAATAGGAGCTCGTGATTTATAACAGAGTGGCTACTGTTTTAGGGCCAGCCATATGCTTTTTATATAAACCCTTTTATATGAAAGTAAAATATATTTTTTAGAAGTCCCATGGAAATTTTATAATCAGCATTTTTTAAAATGTATAATGTTTCTTTTTATTTATACACATTATAGTTGACATGGAATAACAAAATTAGTTTTTTTCTCCATTTTTACAGTTTGTACATTGTTATTTGGTTTTTTTCCGAGTTTTTCTCACTTAAATGTGGGTAATTGAATACCATTTATGCTTTTGTGATGCCGTGTCAATGCCATGTAATTAGAATGCTATGCTTCAGTTTATGCTGCCATTCGAAAACCAGATTCCCAGTGTACTGTTAGTGTTGATAGTCATTTCAAAAGTCAACATTATCCTGCAGTATGATTTGTACCATGGAGGAGGTTTTGATTTTAAACAAGACCATACAAGGCAGTTCATTGAATACACGTTACACTTGAAGAGGGGTTTTGGCTGTCAACATGTTTATCTAGGAGAAACCATTTGGAATTTGAAGGAATGGAAAGATATGCACTTGGTTTCAGTCACTGTAACCATATCATGCCATCCTAGCTCCTTTCCTTAATTCATCATAAATCTTTTTTCAATCATTGAGTGCAAATTATGAATTGTAAGTCCAAGAAGTTGCAATTCGGAATTTTGGTCTTAGTTCAATAAAACCATCTGCAGCCTTGCTTTTGAAGTGACTCCATGCTTAGTCTGGCTGGTTCATACCATTGAAGGAAATGTTAGATCATGTTGTTTCTTCATACATATACAAAATTGGATGCTAAAGTCTATATTCAACTTGTGAGTGATGCAGGTAAATTTTATCAAGATGCGATCTTATGCACTAGAAATCCTGTCGCACAGATTTTTATGATACTATTTTTGTTAGCCCGTGATAATCTTGAAAATCAATAGCTCTGAAGAAACTTTGATAATGAAGACACACCTAAAAGTGATGTAATTCAGAAGAAATATTTAAATTGAGGAAACATCAAAAGATGGTTCACATTTGCTGAGATTATGGACCCAAAAAGTTAAATGAGTTGTTCCCAAGATGCCAAACAGGTTTATCTCGGAGCATCGTACCAGATTTGTAGGCCACTACCCCAAATTATGGGTCTTTTAGGTTTGACCATTTTAATTGTGCTTTATTGGGCTTAGAAATTTTCAGGTTCTCTATGATGCATGGATTGACAGAATGAAATACCAATAATTAGAGACTTATAATCATGGTGAATGCAAGGGTTGTACTCTAATGTGTGCAAATACAACCACTAAAATCTTTAGAATATAAATTATTTGTATATTAAGATGATCAAGATTTTAATGTTGATTTCTTTGCCCAATTATGATGGCATTTTACATTCTGCTTTAGATGTTTTTTGACTTTAGATTGTGAAACGGATATTTTTTCACTATTTGAAGTGGAAGATGTTAAATATTGTGAACAGATTAAATGCACAGAGAATTTAAATAAAAAACAGACAAAATAACACAGCATGTACCCTGGGAAAACCCTCCTCTTGAGGGAGAAAAACCCAGCAACAAAGATCTCTCTTATATATATATGAAGCAACAGGGCTATCTTTACAAATTACAGTGTGGTCTGACTCAAGACCAATATGCAGTACCTGGTAATGAATAAAACACAGATAAGAACCTTTAGGTCACACCTGGCACTGGCAGAATACAGAGTTGATGAAGTTCGCTTTGCACTGGAAAATCAACACTGTGCAGTCTTCACACTTGTTTGTTGAGCTTATCTCTATGACAGGTTCGAACTTAATGAATGTCACTGATCAATGATAAGTCTCTAATGGATTCACCCTTTGACAATCTGGAGAATTTGATGATGAGCCTTGAATCAGTTCGCTGAATTCGCACTGGTCAGAGTACGCACTCAAGAATACATATTATACTGATCTGTATCTTCGATGCATTCAACAAATGGACGGACCACCTAAATTCGCACTGAAATAACAGTTGTATTCGCACCTTTTGATCTCTAATTTGTGCGCACCTCAATAAGTGAGTAGACTGAACTACAATGTTTAAACATGGACGAATTACAGTCAATATATACCGGTTGAAGTTGGAGAGACGCGTCTGTTCATAACCTTTATGTCGGCCTTTGTAAAAATCGCGTCTATTCTTTATTGAGGTCGGCCTTGATAAGTATTTACACCTCTTCACAAGAGGTCGGCCTCCTTGTGAATATCCTTTGGTAATAATTGTCTTCAGTTAAACATGTTCTAATAAAAAAGAAACAACTTGATTTCTTTTATGTCGGCCATGAGATGAACATACTACAAGACCATGAATGTAAATTGAATAGCCAACGGCTATCTTCAATTTACGTCCTCCAAGAAAATGCTGAGCTGGAAGGAGCTACCGAAGCTGCTAATACATTAACAGAAGAAACATGTAGCTTTATTTAATAGATAACATCCTAATGGATTGACGGATAGTACATGCCTATAAGTAGGTGCAGAAATGGTTATTTGTGCTATATGAGTGGATATTCTTTATACATGTGTATACATAGAGTTATTTGTTCGGTTTTGGAATGTCTGATAGCTTTTGGGTGGTGTCAATCTAAAAAAATTCATTTCAGTCATGAATTATATTTGATATTTGTCATCCAAGTCGCAATTTTTTGCAAAACTCAATTCCAAAAGGTCCAGAAAATGCAAAATACGAAAATTTAATAAAATATTGAATTTTTTATTTTTTTAAAATTTTTGTGTGAAACTACCAATTGGATGACTTGAGCTAATCTTTGGATCATTCATCCACTCTTGAGAAGTAATTAACCTCACTGCTCCTAGGTTCTGCACCAAGTGGTGGAATTTTGGCTAAATTTATTTTTTAGTGAACTACTTGCCCTTGTCCAGAAATTGCCCCATCTTGACCACCCAATAGAGTGGCATATGCTAACTCATCTCCTTGATCAACATATCAATGATTTGTTTATTAGGTCTTGGAGTGGTGATGTTCGGGTTCAATTTTGTACTCTGCTCAACAATATCTCATGTTTTGGAAAATATGGGCAAAGTAATTCTACATTAAATAGTAGATGCATCTTGAGGAAGGTTGGCAGGTTGAGATGCATTATCACCTGATTGCTTGAGAATGACGTATGACCCATATTACCAAGGTTTGATTTCTTAGAGCTTCTGTATCCAAAGACAACCAGAAATTGTCTCGTACATGAAACTGAGTATAGATGATGATGATCATGTCGTTGCTTCTTTTCATTTGTTTGTACCAAGATCTTGTGAATTTATTGTTAAATGTGCCTAATCTGCTTGAAATATTTAGTTGCTTTATTTATTTCTTTTTCAATAGGGAGTTGTGCCTCTTCAAACACTATATTTTTATGTCCATGGATAATAGTGTAGAGTTAGACCAAAAAGTGTGGGGGAACTTGTTCTCCTTGTTTTACATAATGGTTTGTAGTGGGCTAAAATGAACCTACATGTTCATGTTGTGGTCTTTGTTAGTTTTGCGTCCATGAATAATAGCGTAGACCAAAAAGTGTGGTGGGACATGTTCTTGTTTGACAATGATTTGGAGTAGCCTGAAATGGACCTACATTTTCATGGAGAAGCATTTGGCAATGTTTTCTATAGAGACCTTTTTCTTGCAAGACATCAAAATTGTCATTTTTGAGAATTTTTACATGACATATAGATAATGACGACCATGCACGGTTATGGGTAGACTTGACATGAAATTTATGGAAACAAAATGTTAGGTTTTGTTTGGAATCAATGGAGGGATATATAGACTTCGTTTTTAATTGCATGACTTTGCAATGACAAGTTCTAAAAGATCTAATCTATACAACATCTTGACATAATATTTTGGCTAGTAGAAGCACTTTCATAGGGCCGTTAGTTATTTATACATTGTATGACCTACCATCTTACTTTATTGAGATTCCAAAAACACAATTGTGCCCCATATGGCTTAATAATCCATTGTCTAAGTGTAATTAGGAACCTATTGCCTAGCTGTTATATATTAGAGAAGTCAAGATCTGTGATGTACAACTAAGGCCTTTTTGATGTCTCATGATCACATGATTTGAAGATCCTTGTCAAGGATGCAATTGAAGGTTGAATCGAGCAATCCACAACCCTTTTGATACTTCCTTGTGTGAAATGTTAAGGTTGAATAATTATAGATATATGGATCACATTTGATAATGATTGTATTGCAACCTACCTTGAGTTTAAATTAACTATGGAGGCTTGTGATACATATGGATGATTGTCTCTTTGCTCATTATATCCAATCCTTGTATTCTTGGTTAATAGCAAAAAGCTCTTTGCCTAACAAATATCTACACATTATGCTAAAAAAGGTTTCATTGTGGTACGTGATTGGATGGCCATGTGAAGTGAGGACCACTCCAAGTTTATACTCTTAAGGCTTTTGTCTAGATATGAAAGGATTGTTATGGATATGAGGAAATAAGTATTGATGTTGAACAAAGTTTCTATATTAGTTGTACAAATACTATCATGATTTTGTCCATATGAACTTTGCTTTTGCTCCTCCATTTGTTGCTTGGTTTGGATGTCACACAATGTGAGAGAATTTGAGCACAAGCTTTTGGTAGAAGTTGACAAGACCTAAGAAACTCTCGAGTTTGGTGAGAATTTTTGGGGTAGGTCAATCTTTGACGACATTCTAATTCTTCTTTGGGTTGGCATGTACATCTTTGACAATGATGTAGCTAAGGTACTTTACCCTCTCCATGCCAAAGGAGCACAATTTATATTGGCATAAAGCTTGTGCTAGCATAGGATGGGAAGTACTTATTGAACATGTCGTAGGCGCTCTTACCATCTTTTAATGAGGATGGCAATGTAGCTAAGTAGATAACCACAAAAGATTATGTGGAGGGCTCAAGTGCTTTGTTCAACATCCACATAAGTTTGGCTAGTGTATTAGTCAAGTGAAAAGGCACAACTCCACTTAAACATTAGTTGGCTTAACAAGAACTTGATAGAAATTTGATTTTAGATCAATTTTCTGTGAAAACTTTGGCTCATTTGAGCTGGTCCAAGAGCTCATACATTTGAGGGATTAAATATTTGTTCTTGGTATTGATCTTGTTCATGGTTCAATAGTCAATATAAAGTCCTTGCATTCAATCATTCTTTTTAGCGAGTACATTAAGGTTTCCACTAGGTGGGATACATAACCATATTTCCTTTTTGGATAGTCTCCTAAATTTGCCACTTGATCTTGTCATACATCAAAAACTGTTCATTTGTACAATGATCAATTTACAAATGGTGTATTGATTCTCCAACCTACTTTCAGTTATTCCTAAGGGGTTGGGGGTCCATTTGATCAAAGCAACTAAGATGTTGGGCCAACAAATGAGAGATATATGATTCTATCCTACACTTAGGCTCTACAAGACCTAGGCAAGTACATCTCAATGACACAAGACTTTGTATAAACAATAGGATTATCACAATGAATAGTAGATAATTGTTTTTGCATGCACAATTAGAGTTGAAAATAAATCCACAATATTAATTTCCCTAAACCTTTAATGGGTGGGTATGAACATAACACCTAAATTACTAACATGCAACACAAAAGTGTGATCCTTTATTTTCATAGTATCAGTGGATATAGAATAATGGAAAAGATTGATGCTTGTTCCTTGGGATAATAGTCTAAAATTGATTCAATATTTTCTTCTAACAATATTCAATCCCTAGGGTTTAATAACAATGTATCACTACCTTACAATAATTTAAATCCACGTAATCGACTTACATAAAGAGATTTTGCTTACTAATCCTCCACAAACATGTACACCCGTATTGTCGTTTGAAAATAATTGCCATCTTCCTCAAAGACAAACTAATCAAACCTGCAACTTTTATAGTAAATGTGCAAACCAAAAATTTCTACTTTCCTTGAAAACATACTTCTTTCAAAAAATATACAAATTTGTGTAGGAGACAATAAAAGTCACAAGTATGTGTTCATATATTTATTTTAGAGTGAACTTATTACAATAGACACACTGAAATATAAATTCAAAGTTTTGTATTCCTTCATATTAAAGACAATCAAATTGTATAGAGTTTCTTTACAAGCCTTTTCTTTCCGAAAAATTCCAACTCTTGCAAATGAAAATGCAATTACATTATATAAAACCTTTCTTCAAGTGAATTGTTACAATATTTTGGAAAAATTAGAATCATAACATTACTAGAAATCTTCAAATTTTGCTCCATTTGATTTTGCAATTTGCCACCTTCAGAATCTTCAAAAATACCCTTTCAAATTTGTACCACAACCTCTATTTTTGTCTTTACAAACACTTTTAAAAAATAACAACAAATTTCAAAAGCCATATCTTTTGTTTTAGGGACCTAATTGAACTCATGTTTTTTTAAATTGAAGATCTTAGAATGCTCTACCATTTAAAGGTCCAAAATTCAAATTTAGTATTTTTGTAGGATCTTATAATTTTAAAACTTTAATATCTCTCAATTTGCAAGTGATCTTAGGCTTATTTTTTCACCATAGATTGATTTCGCAATTCTAGAACTTTGGGTAAATTTTTAGGTTCATGTGTGCTAATCTGGTAACACTCTCTTAAAAAAGCTACTTACTATTTTTAGTTTTTTTTTTTACTCTACCATATCATCTTAGGGAACCTTTTATACAAAAGTGACATTGTATTGGCCTGAGAATCTTGACACGAACTAGTATTTAGACAAAATTTTGGCCCTTAACCTAGTTTAAGCTAAGTTGCTAGTTCTAATATTGGTTTGAGTTTGGATTTGGGGGTTCGGTTTGTGGGTTCGACTAATTTTTTTTTGAGATTTGGGTTTGTATTGGGTTGGTTCATACAAAAAAATGTAAAAATCATACATACATACATACATACATATATGCAGCCTAGAAGCATGAATTAGGATTAGAATATCACACATCTTATAAACAACAAAACCACCATGAACTTGAATGCCATTTAAAACATGCATGATAAATATTCATATTAAAATAATTATATCAAGTTCAACACTTTTATTCATCAAATGGATTTTCTAAATCATCAATATCATTGTCAACATTGACATTAGATGATGTAGGAAGACTAGGTGAACCACAAGCAGTGCCAAGTGTGCTCATGTTGGCTATCAGACTCCTCATGCAGTATGGTGGGAAGTAGAAGCATCCAAGTCAGTATGCTATGACTCTATATCCCACAACTTTGTCTCCCCTTCCTTGCAGTCATGTTGTTTGTGTGAAAGGAGACAAAAGTTGGAATGCACATATACTAAGTTCTCTACTCTTTTTGAGTGCCATTTATTGCACTTTATTGAGTGGATGAAGGAATATGTGCTCCAATTCCTCTCATATGCAGATGAACTAGCAACCTATGAAGACAAAGTAAACAATTAAAGTTATACTAAAAAAAAAAAAAAAAACTATAAATGAAACTTTAAAAACTAAAATATTTAAATTTATTAAACTTGTGATAAAATTTTGATTGCGAGGGGTTGCAGATGTTGGAAGTATTGGCTATGGAAGTACCACCAACTATGAGCATCCTTTGAGAACCTATCACAAAGAGCCTCAATACTTTGACCATTTGAATGCACAAAATCAATGAGCTCACTCATGACTATATCTCGCAATTTAGGTTCAGGGAAGAGTCTAATGAATGTGGCCTTGTACCCTTCAACCACTTCAAAATCTCTATATGGGGGAAGCCTTCCTAGCATAGAAAGAATCTGACTATTGTAGTATTTTGAAGACAATGCAAAGGTAAAAGATGTAATGGAGTGGTCATTTTGTTCTATCTGTAATAACCACCCCATTTTTTTCCAAAAAACTTCACCTGTTAGCGTTAGCCAAAATGTAATGATAAGCAATTGAATAAGCAACCCTCCACTTTTTGATCACCTAGATCACGATATGGGAAAGGTGAGATCATACGATGAGAAGGGGATCTTGCATTAACTGGGAAATCAAGCTAACTGAAAGTAAACACCTTCCACTTTCTGATCAACCAAATCTCGATGTGGGCAAGGTGAGAGCATATAGTGGTAAGGCTTACAATTACTGAATTCTCTATGCTACTAATTCTTTAGTGGGGTGAGTAATCAAACCAAGTGCATGAAAGTAAATCATCTCCTTATTCAACGAGAAGTACAAGAAAGTAAATAACACTTGGCGGCAAGCCGACCAATCACACAAGTCCTCTGCTTGTTCAACATGCATAATAAGAAAGAAAATAAAGAACTTGACCAATTATTTAGTAGGAGCACCACTTGTTCAGTGGGGTGAGTATCAAAGAAAAATACAAGAGCATTCACCAATGGTGTTACAATGAGCTCACATGAATATATCAATCTATCATATGCTGCTATTATATAAGGAAAATGATACGAATATGAAGCATAAACTCCCCCCAAGATCCTACAATGAAGATATGTGAGCACCCCCACAAAATATAAAAAATATACCTCAATGAAAGGTCCTTTGGAGGTTAATGGAAGGTCAAACAAGTTGTTGCTAAAAGTTTGATACACAGGACAACAAACTGATATGCACACACAACAAGCTAAAAACACCAACCAACAATGGTAAAATGAGCATAATTCCCCAAAACTCTGTAGAATCACTCCAAACCACTTGCAAATGCAAATTCAAGGCTAGGCATCCCAACTAAGCTAGGAAGCATCCACCAACAAGTCTAATCCGTAGTTTTACAGACCAAAACACTCTCCAACAAGGTTGGATGATCTCCCTAGATGGGCGACCAACAAAGGGAAATCCAACTCTCCATCAAAAAATCCCAAAATTTGCAAGGGGTGCCTAAGGATGGAAGAGCCAATGAACCGACACCCACAAAAAGATATCAACTTCTTTGATCAGTGTGAGTGAAAAGGTGGGTCAACTAGGCTATGGAAAGGCATGAACCAACAACACCCAAGTTTGATAAAACACTTCAAAAATCTCCTACAATGCTGCAAACCAACACTACACACCAAAATATGCATATAAAACATCATAGAAAACAAAAATTGAAAGAAACAAGGAATCCATCATCAATATGAGCTCAACTGTAACCCCTACAACAGAGTTACACCACTATCCAGCTAGGAGATATCTTGTAACCTCAAAATTAAGTCAACTTAAAGGGATTTTGTCCTCAAATCCCAAGGAGATATCTCTGCATTTCAACAACACTTCGTTATCATAAGTTAGCATGTCCAAATGAGAGCAAATGAGGGCGTATAAATAGATTTGAGATCCAAAAGTTTGAATGCTCTTTCCCTCCAAAAGGGGATGCCACATTATGGAGAAATAAAATATTTGATTAAAATTTTGCTTAAGTCCCTTTCCTAGGCATCCACTTAAGTCATGCTCAAAATTGCTTTTTTCGAAAACAACTCAAGTCATCCAATGGCATGGGGGTCCACGGGGCCATTTTTGACTTTATGAAATTAACTTGAGTTGCAAATAATTCCCTTTTCAAACTCCAAGGATGGTGGAGATGCCAACTGCCAAAAATATCAAGTTGCCATCAACTGCAACTACCACCATTGCTAGAAATAGAAAACCTACATTGAACTACCGTCAGGACCACTACCAAAAAAACACTTACTAAAAATAGTAAGTGTGTCCAAACTCAAAATAAGCACATTATGAGATGCAACTATGACTTACTAAAAATAGACAGTACTAAAAATAGTAGTGACTGCCCACCAAGGATCTCAGAAAACCCAAAAAGACCCAGAAAACTCTATGACAAACTCTTGCAATAACCTCTCGAAAAGTAGACAAGAAACCTCCAAGAATCTTGGAAACCCTAGAATCACCTTCAAATAGCCTACGGATCTGCGAAAATAAGCTAACGGTCACAAAATTTCTTAGAGCTGAGAAGGGGACATTATAGTCCTCCCCAAGACTGCTTGTCCCCAAGCAATCACAAGTCTGGATGCTACAAAATCTGCTCATCCTCCCAAGTGGCATCCTCAATTGGTAGATTCTTCCATTTCACCAGATACTCTCTGATAGTCCTCATCCTCAAGGAACACTCTCTAAAACCAATAACTGCCTCTGGCACCAAAATCAACTACCCTTCCTCATCTAACAAAGGTAACTTAGTAGAAGCAACAACATTGTGCCCAAGCACCTTTTTGAGGCGTGACACATGGAAGACATTGTGAACCTTGCTACTTTCTGGTAGCTCCAACTCATAAGCCACCTCACCAACTCTCTTGGTAATCCTGAAAGGCCCATAAAAACATGGCTTAATCTTCTCCACTCCACTCTTCTTGAGAGTGAACTGTTTATATGACTAGATTCTTAGATAGATCATATCCCCAACCTTGAATGCACACTCAATATATTGCTGATGAACATACATCTTCTTCCGATTTTGGGCATGATGAAGATTGTCCTTAAAGGATTTCAAAATGTCTTGACTCTGCTACAACACATGCCTCCCTTGAGGGGCTCTACTATCACCAAATAGCAAATCAATGAAGCTAGGATCTTCGTACCCATACAGAGCCATAAACAGAGACATTTTGATAGACATATGGTATGAAGAATTATAGAAATACTCTCCCAAATGAATCCATCTCACCCAAGCCTTCTGCTGTCCTAAAACATAGTTTCTTAGATAACCTTCAAGCCACTTGTTCACAATCTCAGTTTTCCCATCTGTCTGTGGGTGATAACTAGTGCTTGGCGTGAGCACTGTATGACTCAATTTGAAAATATCCTACCAAAACGTGCTTAGGAACTTATTGTAACATGCCCATTGTTCGACCTCATAATTTTTCTATGTTTTACCCACAAGTGAACGATTTATGCTACTAATATCACGAGCAATAATTTTTTTCTTTTCAATTGAATAACTAATGCACATTTGAAACAAAACATTCCATACTTTCCCATTGCATAATCAAAGAATCATTTCATTAATACAAGTAATGATTTCACATTACATGATTTCAAGATAACATTTCACATTTAAAATTTCCATGGAGATGGATTCCTGATTACATACATAACTTCAACGAGCTTATTTAAATAGAGATATAAATTGGTCCCGATGTCCCAACATTGGTGCATACATTCTAGATGTCCCCATTCCTTGGTGCATACATCCTAGTTGTCCCCAATATTGGTGTATACATCCTCAAATCTTGTCCGTCAACTGCATGAGGAGAGGCATCACTCAAGCGCTTTTTTGCCAACCACGGACTCACTGCAGTCCCTTGCACATCTATCAAACTGGTAAAATTGCCCTACCCTTCAACGAAGAAATTGGTTTGGTAACCACATAACCCTAGCCTTTTCTGAGCATGGTGTTGTATCCTACATATCTAGAGCTACCATACTGTGGCTACAACTACATGTATGACATTCCCAACCTAGTACAGTAAATTCGGATCATAGTGAATTGATAGTGTAAATAGTGGCTACTTACACTACTTTGGCCAAAGATTCATCACCCAATACTTCAAGTGAGGGTCATCTATTTCACCACCTTCATAGCTTGATTTGATTTTGACCATTCATATTCTATACATAGGTTAAACCCTTTCTCATGGATTATCCTAACTCTAGGAATAACCAAGTTATCCACATGGATAAACATAACGTCACAACATTAAATGACTCTACTTCAAAAGTACAATCTCAACAATAAAAGTCTCCATTCAAGAGTGTAATCTCAAAAATAAATGACTCCCATCAAAAGTATAATCTCATCAATAAATGACCTTAATCAAAAGTATAATCTTTGACAATAAATGACTTCAATCAAAGATATAATCAACAATCAAATGATAATCAGATTATAAACAAAACCTCTTTTTCACTATACCTCAAATATTCACATGATTACAAAGTTCACTATATTTAAATATAATCTAGAGGACATTAACCTGAGAAGGGTTTTTGTGCTTCTGCACCTTCAAGTCCTCTTCTCAATATGACTTTGGGTTGCCAGAACATATGTCCTCTTTTAGAATTTCGTGAATAGGAATAGACTCTAAATCAAAATAAGAAAATAACATAGCTAGAAAATACATTTCTCAACCCTACTATTGAATATTGATATACTCATCGAGTTTATACCCTAACCCTAGGGATACGATTCTCTTCCTACTTTCAAGGAGATATGAATAATTAATCAAGTATAGCCTATCAATATGGTTTGCATAATATCTCAACCTATTAATAATGACATGCCTATCATACCATCATTCCCATTGTATTACTATCCTCATTATCCACAAGGGTTTACCTAGCATTATAGGCTAACAAATTCAAGTTACCTCAAGACATCGACAAATTTCGCTTTTCACCATTCATGCTACATACGAATAGTATTGATAATCTACATATAGTATTGACAAACTACGTAAAGTATAAATAGAAAACACCAATGTATAAATTCCCATATAGGGTATATATTTTTACAAGTATAAACCAAATTGAAGGGTTTCACAAATACAATAAACAACTTAGAAACATGCAAGCATATCCAAGCATTATAACACACATTTAACACATTTAACAATCTTCAGTCATAGTATGGGGATGATTTGAAATGATTTCAGTTTTAGTTTTTGATTTCTTAATTGTTTCTTAGTTTGAATTAAGTGATTGAATCTTTGTATTAAGTATAAGTTCTTCATATATTTATATTTATATATTAATCGATAAATATATACATTGAATGTATATATGTATATATGTATGTGAAAGGCTCGATAACTCATGCATGTGAGCATATACGTGTGTGTATACATAGGTAGAAATACTTACGCATACCCCTACATGGATACATCATATGCATGGGGATATCGATCGGACATATATATATATATATATGTTTATTGTGGATATTAAAATAATATACACACAAATATATGCATGTATTAAATAAAGTGTACATACACACACACACACATATAATATGTATTTGCTAATATATATGAATGAAAATTGATGGTTTTCAATGTATATATATATATACATATTGATATGTATATATATTATAATGATTGATTGATATATATATATATATATTATAAGTGTTTACAACACGTATATAATGTGGGTTTATTGAATAATGTAAGGCTTCTATAAAGCCAACAACTTAAACTATATGTTGCGCATATACTCACATCCACGTGAGGATTATTATAGTTGCAAATGAAAGCACATAAAATAAGGATTGTTATTATTATTACAATATGGTGCACATAAGTGAAAGCATGTGGAAACATTATGGAAGGAATGAAATAAGAGTTATGTTGGGCCATGTTTAGTTGTAGAATGCAAATAGAAGTCAAAGTTGAAGTTAGAAGCCACACACATCCATATGAAAACATATGACTTGGTCAAGCCACAAGTTGGTAGATATTGTAGGAGTTCGATTTGTTTTGGCAAGCAACCAACCATGGTAAGAGCAAGAAACCTGTAGGACATCATTTTTGAGTTTGACTAAGTAAAAGAGCTAATGCTAGCAGTTTATATAGGCGACTCAGCCATGGTAAAGAGGTTGAAGTTGCTAGGACTGTTTATGTGTTTGCATTTCAATTGTTTGAGTAGCCACATTTCACTTAAACTTGCTTAGTTGACTCATTTAGAAGAGAATTCAGTTTGTGTTGTTTAGTGGTGGCAATTGGAATGGAAAAGGTGGAAAATTAAGGAGATTAACTATAGCAATAAGTTTCTCAATTTTTAGTATAAGTAGAGGCAACCTCTTAACCTTTTTGGCATTCATTCTTTTAGAATTCGTTGCTCTAGTTTTTTTGTGCAATTCATTATTGAGTGCAATAGTGAGAAAAGAGATATTTCTTTGAGAGTTTATAATTTCTTGAGAGTTTTGAGAGATTGAAAAGAGGCTAGGATTGGAGATTAGCTGATCATAGAGGGAGCATCAAGGGTGACTGTGGGAATTAAGCTTAGAAGGCGGTTTCTTTGTTGGGAGCTATAATTCTAAGAATGTTGATTTTACTTCTCTATTCTTTTAATATTGATATCATATTGTTTATGAATACAAGTGTTTGAGGGAAATATGATTATATGTATGTTTATCTTGCTTGCTCAACTTTGACGGATTCTTACTCTGGTGAACTTGTATGATCTTTGATGAATTATTTTTGGTGAAACCTTATTGGTTGATACCTATATATTTATCCATTATGTTGAAATTTATTTGGTTGTGTTTGCTGAATGGGATAACCATAGAGTATTAGTATAATACCAAGGTTGATATAGACCATATGTATGCTTACATGGATCATGTAGTATGGGAAACAATATTGCATTGAAGTGCTATACTGAAATTGTTAGGTTATGATGCAAACCATAATGGTAGTTCATCCTTGATTGGTTACTTATATCTCCTTGAAGGTAGGAGAAAAGTATTTTTTTGGGGTTAGAAAATATATTTGAAAATCATTATATTGATAATCGACAATAGGGTTAAAAATGTATTGATGATATATATAAATTTCTGATTAAGTTGTTATATTATACTTGTCTAAGAGTCTATACCGTTTTATGGTATTATAGTCTAAAAAAAGAGGACTTTACGTCTTGACAATCCAAAGCCGTAATGCAGCAAAACTATAAGGTGCAAAAGCACAAACTTCTCCCGAGTTGAAAAATGGCCTCTAGATTAGATACGAATTTAGTGTACATTGTACATATGTGAATATTTTGGTCTTATTGAAAGAAAAGATTTATGATTGTTTATGAACATGGAAACATAGAAACCTTATAGGATAACTTGGAACAATCCATGAGAAATGGAGAATAATCAAAAGGGTATGATGATGAGAGGAATCATATTTGTTTGATATGCATGTTTGTAGCATTTGATGGTTAGTGACAACTATAATATATTATTATAATATCTAGGATATCGAAGGGAAAATGTACAATTGTATAAAATGTAATGTTGGAAAATGGTAAGATATAGAAGTACCATGTTGAAAATGTCATTATGTGACGTTATGTAAACCAATATATTATTATGATGTTTAATCCTGGGATTAGGATAAACTGAGGTTGGGAGTAACCTAGATAGTCTGTTTGATCACTTGAAAATATATTATCCTTTGAGATGAAATCATGTTATGGAATAAACTCGTTAAGAGTTAGTATGGTCA
This sequence comes from Sequoia sempervirens, assembly GCA_007258455.2. NCBI lineage: Eukaryota > Viridiplantae > Streptophyta > Pinopsida > Cupressales > Cupressaceae > Sequoia > Sequoia sempervirens. The sequence goes on from VDFB02058242.1 coordinate 34,473,283, forward strand.
TATTATTTACCAAATTGAGCAATAAGGTGGGTGAACATATGACATCCACTTCATAGAGGTGAGACACCACTCCTTAAAAAGTGAGTTTGAACGTAATGAACAAATCTTTGGCTAAAGTAGTGTAAGTTGCCACTGATTACATTGTTGGTTCACTGTGGGCCAAGGTTGCATAACTAAGCTGGGAATGTCATGCATGTGGGAAAATATTCACTGTATAGTAGCTCTAGTTATGTAGGACGCAACACTAAGCTCAGGTAGGCTATTATCATTTATGAGGGATACCAGACCAAACTCTTCATTGAAGGGTAGGGTCATCTTACTAGTTAGGTAGATGTGCGAGGGATAGTAGTAAGTCTGTGGTTGAAGAAAAAACACTTGGGTGATGCTCTCCCTCATACAATAGGCAACCAAAATTTGAGGATGCATGCCAACAAGGGCATCTGGACCATTTATACTTTATTCCATTGAGCTATTGAAAGTTATGTATGTAATCGAGATCTTATATTTCTTTATGAAAATGTATATTAAAATGTATTCATTACATGGGATTATTTAATGTTATTTGTAAATGAAATCATTACATGGGATTATGTAATGTTATTTGAATAAAATGAAACTATTACATGAGATTATGTAATGTTATCATATTAATGCAATAGAAATTTGAAATGGGATTATTTTGAATATGCATCTTTGATATTGAAATGGAAAATATGAAAATAAAAAAATGCTATGTGTTGGTAAACTTAAACTATTCACATATGGGTTAAACTTAGGTGAAAATAATAGGTAAAATATTGGGCTCGTTACAATAATGTTTGAGTTTTCAACTTAATGAAGGTTGTAGTATTTAACTGCTTCCCTATGCTAGAGATAGTGGAGTGGGCATGTAAGTATTATGATGAGAATACTCATGCTATGAAGGATGCAATAAGGAATTTGTTCTCCACTCTACATAAGAAAATAATTGAATACATTTTCTAGATAACTCCTAGAGCTAGGGTCATATTGAACTTGAAAAGCCTAGCATTGAACTATAAAAAGGATAAAACTACTTATAGAGGAGTAAGCTACCACATTATACTATTTATTCATGATGAGGAAAATAAACCTACAAAAACTTACAAAAGGTCAAGGAAATAATTATTCTCGATGAGGAAAACAAACCTATGGAAACTTACCAAGGCTGTTGTCAAGCCACATGGCAAGATGCAAGGAACCTAATATACCCTACATCTTCGGCTTTTGTTGCGGATAATCAAAATCCATGTTTATATATATATAGTTTGATTATGAAGAATTCTTAGCACATTGAATTCACATTGAAATAGTGGAATTCAATAAAAAATATACACAAAGTTTGGGATATTCTGTCTTGTGCATATTTTTATGCACACCATGGTAGGATAAAGTCACAATAAATTGAAAACTAGTTACACACCTAAAGACCTCTGTGGAGATTAGGTGAACCTTGTGCACTTATGGATCCTTCATATGGATAGGCATAACAAATATGCCTCCTATATTTTATTCAAAATTTAATTTGTTAGCCTATTATTGATAAGATTGGGAGCTAATAAGCCAAGATCAATCAATGAGATGAAAAGTAATTAGAACTTACAAGAAAAATATTGATAGATAGTTAAAACATAATTGGAGAGATTGTTTATGAATTTGATGATGAATTTGTTAGAAAAAAGTGTGTTCACTTTGCATAATGTTGTAATGTAATTTAATATTATTTGTGTTGCAACTAAGAGGTCTAGGGATACGCGCATTGCATGTGTTAGACATTCTTGGGGCCACTTTATGTGTTGTATGTAACATTGATACAAATATTTAATATTGAGAAAACTTAGTACCAAAAAGTAAATGTGGGGGGAAATGGTTTTGTAAGCTCATGGCATTAGTCACATGGATCATGTAATACCACTTGATGGTTTTGTGCAAGCTTATGTCTATAAAAGAAAGGACATGTGTAGTTGTCTAAGGTTGGCTATTTTGGCTAAGGGGCATGAGTGCAACCATCTTTTGTAAGTTTCACATTTGAGGGTTTCAAGCATGCCATAAGATGCGTGGTTACATACTTGTTCACATGGAGTGCATGTAGAGAGCAAGTGACATTTTAGAAGGTATTTATGGAGACTTTGTAGATGTATTATAATATTTATTGTTGAATAATACATTGAGGATGGATGCTTTTGGAGGTTGGATTTTTTCCCTCTTGAGGGTTTTTTCAAGGTATATCTTGTGTCATTTTTGATGGTACATTTTCTATTCTTTTGAATATTTGTTTTGAATGATTTTCTCTATTTGGGCTATGTGGGAATTGTCAAATTGATGGTTGCAAATTTCTTTTCATTTGGTATTAAAGACATGGTTGTGGTTGGTATAACCTTTATATGAGTAGATTTGGTGCATAGTTGAATTTAGGGCTTTGCAGGAAAATAATTAAGACATTGCAAGGTAAGAGGGGCTTGTGTAGATTAATTTTTATAGATTTGAGGTTTTGGGGTCACATATTTGTCGTTATTTTTGTAGATATAGGTTTATGAATTTAATTTGGAAAAATATATTTTTTGGGTGTTCACCATGAGGATTTTGTAAAGAAAATTTCATAAATGATGATTTGGGACAAAAAGCATCACCATTGGATTTAGGAGCTGCGAGAGACAAAGATTGACATAAAATTTGACATATTTTGGTTATTGAAAAATGTAATTTCTCCCCTACCTTAGTCATACGACTGTATGACCAAACGACATTTGTAGAGAGTGAAATAAAGTAAAATAAAATAAAAATAAATCCAATGGTTTAAAAAAATCTTAAAAAGAAATTATTAAGGCTATGGGGGGTTCATAGACCCCCTGCATAGCTTAGTATGTAGGTACCCTATGATATTGTTGTTTGTACCCTTGTCGGCCAATGGCTAGGGCCGTCAGGCTTAGGCTCTCAATTCCTGACTCTTGGGCCCCCGGTCCCATGGGGAACCAACATCTAGCCCCTTTAGGGGTAGAAACAAAATTTAAACCTTTTCTAAAATCGCCTAAGATTTGCCATCATTTCCAGTGCCCCAACACCATTGCCATTACTGGGCCACTAGCCAACCTCCCATATAGTGAAATTGGGAAAAAAATAAATCAAGGGGCATAAATTTTGCCTTTGGTGTTGAATTTTTGACTCCTTATAGTCATTGGAAAGGTATTTCCAATAAATATGATGTGATATCAATTATTTTTCCATTTTTTTCTATTTTGATAGAGAAATGTTAGTTGGGAGTCAAATTATCTTTTCAGACTTGTAGAGGTCATAAATTATGCATATAAAGTCAAATATTGGACTTCTTATAGTTGACAAATTTTTTGTTCAAAGCACTACACAATGGTTCAAGTTTGTAAATGTTTTGATATTACTTATTTGCTATTATTCTTATTTGAGCTATTTGTGGGTTCTTATGACTATCATATTTTTATGAGTTGATGACAAATTGAATCTATGGTGGTTTGGTGTTTGAGTCAATGGACACTTAAATTTACATCTCTAATTATCCTTATTTGATATGGTTACTGTAGAGAAAATTTGACTAACACATTTTATCCAAAATCACTTATTTTCCATCATTTGACCTAACTAATACGTCTTCAATATTTAATTAAATAATTTTATTTTTTGATTAAATTAACAATCATTTTACTTCATCTTGATAATTAAATTATTTTTATTATTATTTAATTATTTTTAATTTCAAATTTCCTCTTAATTCCATATTAATTAAATAATTTTGAACTATTTAATTAAATTATCTATTTCACCTAGTATCCCCACTATCCCCATGGTACCAGAGGGTGTGTCACACCAACGTCCCTGGTCATGTGAAAAAAGTTTACCAGAAACACTGCAGTTTATAGGGGGTGGTTACTTGATTCTGATTCCTACAGTCTAATTTTTTAAAATCTATTTCACAACTATTCATCTATATTAATTAAATAATTAACATTATTTAATTAATTTACTAATTATTCTTCTATTCCAAAGTTTAATTAAATAATTCATTATTATTTAATTAATTATCTATTTCCCATCTCCAAAATTAAATAATTATTTTAATTATTTAATTTATTTCTCAAACATTATCCAATTTATTTATTTTATTTATTAAATTCAACCTTACACATGTAAATAATAATAAAACTTATTTAATTATTAAATACTTATGCAAATTCCACCTCAAATGTTGACTGAAACTTACTCTTAGTCCACTCATCAATCAGATCCACTTCACTCACACTCACTTCGAGTCTACTAAGCAATCAATTCAATCCACTAACCATCAATTTAAGATAACATTCCAATCAATCCTCTTAGCTGATCCATACAATCAGTTACCTAGAATCATGCAATCACTTAATTGACCCTCAATTCCTTTCATCAATCTTGAGCTCTTGATCTTTCGAGTCTCTCATCTGATCTTGATTGTTGATCAACATCACCAAAAATCTATAAATTGAACCATCCTATCCTTCATTCTTCATCTTATATTTTGCAGAGAAACTATACTCGAAGCATTACAATGCTTTATTGCTATTGTGCTATTAAAATATGAGAGAAAAGGACTACTTTCATTATTCTCCAAGGTGAAATAGATGAGAACTATGGAGCTATGCTAAAGCAGATTGTATGTTTCAGTGCGTGCAAAGTTGCAAGGTTTGCATTTCGTTTGATTCAATTTTATCTATTTGCTTCATTGATTATGATCTTTTGATTGTGATTTCTTGTTATTATTGCTTATATCCTTTAGTTTCACAATTGAATTTGTAGGTCATACATTTTGGCACATATTTTCCCTACCATCGGCATATATGCGTTGTGGCAAGGAACATTTATACCCACTATGGGCTATGATCATGATGTATTTGTGCTCAACGATGGTGTATTTACACCTCGACCATGGAACATTTGCATCATCGTAAAGCCATTAAAATATCACATTTACAAATGCATCCCTTTCATGCAAATGCATCATTTCCATGGTGATTGCAACCTTCAAATCCACAATTATGCCCTCAATAAAACCATAGCCAAAATTCCCAAACCCTAACATTCCCTAATTTAAAAGTGCAGAAAAATCATGCAACTGACAAAGCAAAGTTAGAAACCCTACCTTGGTTGGCACACCATCCCTCTGTCCAAACGTTCGAACCCTCTCTACATGATGATCACCTGTTGGAATCCTCACCATTCTCTACAAAGTCACTTTCAAACATCAAAGCTCTCACAATTTCCACAAATTGAGGAGTGCAAATGAAGAGATTTTTTCCCCTCAACCACTTTTTATATCCCTACCTACTCCCATTTTTCACATTTTAAAAATTTCCCTCCATCTCTCTAACCTATTTCTCTCACCTTCACTACCCCCCATCAAATAACTCTGCTCCTTTTTATTAATTTTACCATTTTTCCACTAGGCTCCACTAAATTCATCCAGTTTTTGTGATTTCGCTTAAGAAAAATTAATTTTTAATAATTTTTTCCACCAAATTCCCGAGGGGGAATCCCACCTCCATTTTATTTTCTAGGGTAGACTGGGGCATGTCACCACTTTCTTTGAAACAACACTATGAAAACACATTACCTCAAAGAGGGAAAAATATAGACACTTAATTTTAACTAACACATTTTATCCAAAATGGCTTATTTCCCATCATTTGATCTAACTAATATGTCTTCAATATTTAATTAAATAATTTTATTATTTGATTAAATTAACAATCATTTTGACTTCATCATGATAACTAAATATTTTTATAATTATTTAATTATTTTTAATTTTGGGCCATTTGAAAAATAAGGGAGATGGCGTTGGTGGAGTGCGTGCGAGGGCTCTTGTAGGCTTGCGCCCTGTAGCAGGTTGCGGTCTACATGCTTGTTGGGTGCCTTTGCATGTTGTTGTTGGTCCATAATGAGACTATCGTGTGTGCTTTCCAGCGTGGGGGGGTTTGTGTTTATAGCTTGTGAGGGGGAGTTTTTTTTATTGTTTTCATTCTTTTCTTCTGTGTGTTCTCGTTGTTCATTGTCAGTTTTGGGTAGAGGGTTTTTGGAGTTTGCAAGAGTATATCCATCCACCTTTTCTCTTTTGATATGGGCCTTTGGTGAGGCTCTGTGTTGTTTTGATGTTGTCTATCTGCTGCCATCGTTGTTTTGCTTTTGGGTCGGGGTTTTTTTTTTATTACTTATGGAGATGCATGTATCAGTTGGAAAGTCCGATTTTAGTTCTTCTCTTCCTGGAGGAAGTCAGAGTTCCACAAATATGGGTAAACCTAGCGAGGGTTTGACAAGGAACAGTGGTTTCCAACTACAAAAAATAAATGGGTGCTTGGAGAGATCGAAGGATCAACCAGTGCTTGTGATTCAACCTGACTTTGTAGCGGAGGATGTGGAGTACTATAGTAACCATGTTTTGATTTGCAAGTTCATGGGGATGCGAGTTTCATTTCTGTTTCTTGACTCTTGGATTCACAAGACTTGGAGCCCCAAAGGAGATTTCGATATTTTGATGGCTACCAACAATTTCTTCATGGTGGATTTTTCTTGTATTGCTGATAGAAATCAGGCTTTTGAAGGTGGGCCTTACTTTTGAAACTAGGTGGGTTTATTTATTAAACCATGGCATATGAGATTCAATTCTGTCGAGGAGCTCCTAACCTGCATTCTAGTTTGGGTTCGCCTCCCTTGTTTGCTTCTGGAATGCCGACGTAGCGATATTTTACAGATGATTTCTCTCTTGCTCGGTAAGCCTATTGGGCCCTCTCAAAAAACCTTGAATAAAAAGGTTCTTTCTTGTGCTCGTGTTTGTGTTGAAATTGACTTGAACAACCCATTACCAGATTCAGTGGCAATGAGCATTGGGGAAACTTCTTGGATCCAACAATTGGATTATGAGGCATTACATTTTTTATGTCATCTATGTCATGAATATGGCCACTTGCAGCGGATGTGTCCCAAAGCTGCTAATGTTGCCAGTTCGATTAATGCTCCTCATCAGTCTACCCTGAAGATGGATAAAGGTAAAGCCCCCATGCATGGGGTGGTGATAGATAAGGACAGTTTTGTGTCTGTTAAGCCTCAAAACAAGAATAGAGGCCAGAAGAGGACCTTCAAAGATAGGCAAGAAGAAGAATATTTCAACAAGTTTGAAGCATTAGAGGGATCTGTTCAAGAGGAGGGGGGCCCTTTTGACATGCAAATTGCAAATAGTTCTATTCTTGAGAAGGGCTTGGTGTAGTCAAAAGTTATTTCCAGCCTAACCCCAATAGGGGGTCAAATGGATTAGATAAATGTAGATCTCCCTCCTCTAGTCTCTGGTGTGGGGGAATTGGCGTGTGGGGGAATTGGCATATTAGCAGACACAAATATGGTACCCATCCCTCTTGATTTTGGGACTATTATTGAGAATGTTGTTGAGGAGCTTGGTAAAGGAAAGCCTTCTTCTCCTGCTTTGGGTCTTCAACAAAAACCCCCTAAAAAGGGGGCTTCTGAGAAGCCTCTTAAAGTAGGTAGGAAGAAGGACCAGGAAAAGGTTAAGTTAATTAGGGAGACGTTGGTGGAGTCTGGCTTGGTGAGGACTATTGATTCTCACTTCTCCCAACCCCAACGATGATTGTAATATCTTGGAATCTAAGGGGTATGAATAGCATCCCTAGACAAAAAGCTATTCGTGAGTTGATTCATGCTCATTCTCCCGATGTAGTTTTATTCCAGGAGACTAAGTTGTTTGTTGATAGTATGTTGAATTTGGTACCTAAGATTTGGGGTAGAGGTCTTTGTCAATGTGTGGGGTTGTAGGGCAGCTCAAGGGGTCTCGTTTGCTTATGAGATTCGTGTAGAGTTATTCCCCTCTGGTGGATTTCTAATAGATGCTCTATTTCCATGGTTGCTTCTAGTTTGGAATCAGGTGAGAGAATTCTGCTTTCTAATATTTATGCTCCTACGAATCTTCTTGGCAAGGCTTACTTGTGGTCTCAGAATAGATTCTTGTGTTCTTTGGAGCCCTTTCTCCCATGGATTATAACAGGTGATTTTAATGCTATCTTGTCTCTGGATGAGAAAAGGGGTGGGACTTCCCATCTAGATCCCTCCTCGGACCTGATGAGGGACAATGTGGCTTCTATGAATTTGGTGGGTATCAAACCTTTGAATGGATTGTTTATCTGGACCAATAGGAGGACTGGGGATGATTCCATTTCTGAAAGGTTAGATAGGTTTTTGGTATCTAGTTTTTGGGTGGGTGACAGATGGATGACTAGTTTTGATATTTTGGATTGCAGGGCTCGGATCATTGGCTAATCAAACTCTCTACTTGTATGGATAGATTCTCTAAACGACAGTATTTTAAATTTCAATTTATGTGGCTTCGGGATGTGTCTCTCCATGATCTGATCCCTAGGTGGTGGAGGGAAGGAAAGCCTGCTTTTGGCACTGCTATGTATTCCTTTGCAAAAAGGCTCCAGTATGTCAAATATATGCTGAAATGTTAGAATATAAATCATTTTGGAAATGTTTTCCAAGCTAAAAGGGCTGCCCATGAGCACTTATAATCCATTACTCAACAGATTATGGATCAGGGGGTCTCTGAGGAGTTGAGTAGGTTGGAGGCTGCAACTGTGAAGGATTTGGAGGAATGGGAGTTGCGAGAGGAAATTTTTTGGAAGCAAAAGTACCGCAATGATTGGATGCAGGAGGGGGACATGAATACTTCATTTTTCCACAATTCGGTTAAAGAAAAAAGGTAGGGAAATATTATATCTTTCCTTAAATCCCCAAATGGGGATCCTTTTCTTTCCTCGACTGAGATTTTAAAAGAGTTTTTCCATTTCTTCTCTGCTCTTTTTCGTGATGATTCTCCTCCTGCTTGTTAGGAAGAAGATGCAATCTTGGCTTGCATTCCTCCCTTGGTGACAAAGGAAATGAATGCGTCCCTTCTCAAGCCAATCTCTTTGTTGGAATTGGAAAATATCGTGTTTCAGATGAGGAAAGGCAAAGCTCCTGGTCTTGATGGGTTCCCAATTGAGTTCTTTGAGGAGTTTTGGGAGGTTATTAAGCTTGACCTTCTTGAAGTTGTTCAAGAATCTCAAAAGAATAAGAAAATGCTGAGAGTCCTGAATGCCACCTTCTTGGCTCTCATCCCTAAGTGTGAGGGAGTTGATTCTTTGGATCTCTTTAGGCCTATTTCCCTTTGTAATGTGGTGTACAAAATTATCACCAAGTTGATTTTTGAGCGCTTGAAGTTGTGGTTAGATAGGCTGATCTATGAGGAATAGGGTGGTTTTGTGGCTAGTAGATAGATTATAGATGGTGTGGTTATTGTTGTCGAGATTGTGCACTTTATGGATTCCTCCAAGGAAAAGACTATGTTCATTAAGCTTGATATGGCCAAGGGTTATGACTGTGTCAAATGGGGTTTTCTAACCAAGATTTTGAGAGCTTTTGGATTTGGCAGTGCTTGGATTGAATGGGTTATGAGTTGTGTCACATCCACTTCCTTCTCTGTGCTCATCAATGGTGAGCCTTCTGAGATTTTTGGGGCTTCTAGGGGTCTACAGCAGGGGAATCCTCTATCCCCTTATTCATTATGATGGCAGAAGGGCTTGGGAGATTTCTGAAATCTTAGGTGGAGCTTGGTCTCATTTAGGGTTGGCGGTGGGGCAATAATCTTCCTTCCATGTCCCATCTTCAGTTTGTGGATTACACAACGTTAATGGGCCTCACCAGAGTGGATGAAGCAATCAATCTAAGGAAGGCTCTAGATTGTTATCTGACTGCTTCGGGATAAAGCATTAATGAAGGAAAGTCTTTTATTTATTTCTTTAAATCTCCCAATCTTATTTAGCAGAGGATTGCAGGTATTCTCAGGTTCTAGATTGGATTGCTCCCTTTTTTTTACCTTGGCATCCCTCTTGTTGTTCGTTCGTTATCTCAAGCGTTTTGGCAAGATGTTATTGATAAGTTTCAAAAAAAGTTTAGTCACTGGACTTGTAGGTGGTTCTCTATTGCTAGAAGAGTGACTCTCTTGAAGTCTGTGGTTCAAGCTCTCCCATTGTACAAGTGCTTTGTGTTGTCAACCCCTGCCAACTTTGCGAAAGAATTTGAGGCTCTCTATCAACAATTTCTCTGGTCGGGTAACCTTCTTTCATGGAAGTGGAGTCTAATCAAGTGGGATGATGTTTGTCATTTGAAGTAGGAGGGTGGTCTCGGAGGGTGGTCTCGGATTGCGTCGGGCTGATTTGAATGGGAAAGCTTTGGAAACTAAACGTTCCCATCAGCAGTAGATTTGGGCTAAGATCCTAACCTCAAAATATCTTGGGGTTGTGGATGGTGAGGATGTACCCAAATATAGCTTAATGGGTAAGGGATCTATATGGTTTGGAACACCCTCAAGAGGGGAGCCAGGTTGATTAAGCAAGGTATGTTATGGATTTGCAATAGGGGTTTAGAGGCTCTTTTCTGGTTTGATTCCTGGGATTGACATCCTTCTATTATGTCTACTCATCCTTACTTGCATGATCTGTGTAGACACTTCTTGGAAGCTGGTTGGACTCATGTGGTGGATTTCGAATCCATTTAGGTTTTGGATTAGGCTATGGTGTGCAAGTGGAAGAACCCACATGAGTGGCCGCTTAGAGGGTCGGTGGAGGATCATAAGGAGCTTTCTTGCATCTTGGCTGGTAGGGTTTGTAACTCTCTATTGGAGAGGGATGTTTTGGCTTGGGGAGGCAATTGGAAAGGAAAATTCATTGTGGCCTCTAGTTATTAGGTTATGGATGAGCAGATGTTTGGTTGCACAGGGGTTTCTTCGTGGAAGCAGATTTGGAATAAATTCTCTTAGCCTAAGTGTAATTTATTTTCTTGGTTGGTGATTTATAATAGATGCTTGACCTAGGAGAATCTTTGGAAGCAGGGCTTTCAGGGCCCCTCTGTGTGTGTTTTATGCTCTAAAAATGATGTGAATACTTCTCATCTTTTCAGTTCCCTTTTGTTAGGATGCTTTGGAACTTCTGGTGGGAGATTTGGAATCGGCCATGTTTGCATGCTTCATCTTTAGAGGACTTCTGGAGTAGGCTGGGGAATTCTATGGCTAAGACTTCCTTTCTCCATATTTCTTGGTTAATTGGCCCCGACCTCATTATTTGGCAGATCTGGTTGGAGCGTAATCATAGAATTTTTATGGATAAGAAGCTTCAAGTGCTACAGGTTTGGATGAGGATCTTAGGAGTTCTTCAAGAGTTCTTGACGGGTAGGTGTGATCTCTTGGCCCTCGTGGACCCTAGAGATACTATAATTGTTTAGATTTTGGGGCTTTCTGTCTGTGCCAAGGGAGGGAGGAGACCTGGTACGGGGCGAAGGGTTAGAGAGAAGGTTCAGAGAGATGGCCATTAGATACCTCCACCTTTGGTGGTGTTGAAGATTAATACTGATGGGTTCTCTAGAGGTAATCTTGCTCACGTCGGGGTCGAGGGCCTTGGTAGGGATTACTCTGGAGTGGTTGTGTTCTTCTTCTCTGAGTACCATGTCCAACACTTTAACAATTACATGGAGGAATTGGCTATTCTCTTGGATTTGAAAAGGGCGTGTGCCCTTGGTTGGAGAATGATAATTTGTGAGTCAGATTCTCAGATTGTGGTAGATTTCTTGAATAAGCGGAAATTGGAGGATATTAACTGGCAACTGGCTAGAGTGATTAGATAGTTTATCTCTCTGGTAGAGACCCTGGATTCTATCACCTTTTTCCATATCCCTGGGGAGTGGAATAAGGTGGCTGATGGTTTGGCTAAATGGGCTTCTGAGTAGATGGGAAACTAGAAAGTTGATGATTGGAGTTGTCTTCCTGATGACCTTTCTAGGGAGCTTGAGGACTTGGTTATGAAGTATATGAGATGTGTTTTAGGTGTTGCTTGATGGTTCTGTTCTTGGTGTGTGGCCCCTGGTGGGTGGCTTGTATTTCTAGCTCTGTACTATCTTCTTGATCTAATAAAGTTCTTACCCTCTTTTTTATTAAAAAAAAAATTTAATTTCAAATTTTCTCTTTTTTTTATAGGTAAGATAGAGTTTGTATTGGTATTTCAAAAAAGAGTTTACATTTCATGCCTAAGGACTAAGGGGCAGAAGATGACCGGCAACACTATATACCAGAACTTCATATACCCCCAAAATTGACCACGCAAGGTTGAAGTCTGCAACCCCTAAACAAAATTTTCTATAACATACCAATGAGCACCTATCGCCAACCATACCATCCAATACAAATGGAATCCAGACAACGAACTTAGCAAACCATGACTAAACTTATATATGTAGAAACCATACTATCCCCATTACATATTCCTAGACAATGGACAAGCAACCACCATTACGTATTACCATACATTGTTTTGGGTGAAGACCCTGAAATCATATTTCCATGAGGAGCTTTGGATGACAACAAGATGGTATTTCTTTCTCAGAAATTGCACCCCAGCAACTGCCAGTCTTTGGTGCTCAATTAGTTCTAGTCCTTACAAATTGAGGAGAAATGGGTAATACTTTACCGCTTCTCTCGGGACCTCCAGAAGCCCCAAGTCGTGCAGGCGCGGGATGCCAATGCCCAGGGTGGCAACCACCAATTTCAAATTTCTTCTTAATTCCATGTTAATTAAATAATTTCGAATTATTAAAAAAATATCTATTTCACCACTATTCATCGATATTAATTAAATAATTATCATTATTTAATTAATTTAATAATTATTCTTCTATTCCAATGTTTAATTAAATAATTCATTATTATTTATTTAGTTATCCATTTCCCATCTCCAAAATTAAACAATTATTTAATTTATTTCTCAAACATTATCTAAAATAAATAAAATCATTTATTTCATTTATTTATTAAATTTAACCTTGCACATGTAAATAATAATTAAATTTATTTAGTTATTAAATACTCATGCAAATTCCACCTCAACCATTGACTAAAACTTACTCTTTGTCCACTCATCAATCAGATCCACTTCACTCCTACTCACTTCGAGTCTACTAAGCAATCAATTCAGTCAACTAACCATCAATTTAAGATAACATTCCAATCAATCCTCTTAGTTGATCCATATGATCAATTATCTGGAATCATGTAGTCACTTAACCACCCTAAATTCATCTCATCAATCCCGAGCCCTTGATTTTTTTAGTCTCTCATTTGATCTTGATTGTCAATCAATGTCACCAAAAATCTATAAATTAAACCATCCTATCCTTCATTCTTCATCTCAGATCAAGTAGAGAAGCTATACTCGAAGTACAATGCTTTTATTGTTATTGTGCTATTAAAATATGAGAGCAAAGGACTACTTACACCATTCTCCAAGGTGAAATAGAGGAGAACAATGGAGGTATGCTAGAGTGGATTATGTGTTTCAGTGTGTGCAAGGTTTGCATTTTGTTTGATCTAGTTTTCTCTATTTTCTTCATTGATTATGATATTTTGATTGTGATTTTTTGTTGATTATTTCTTATATCATTTTGTTTCATAATTGAATTTGTAGGTCATACATTTTGGCACACATTTGTGTCACCATCGACGCATTTCTGTTGCCGTCGATACATTTTCATCACCATCAATGTATATGCATTGTGGAAGGGTGCATTTTCACCCCACCTATAGTGCTATTCGCCACGACCACAATGCATTTGCGCCTAGTAGTGGCACATTTGCACCTCGACCATGGCACCATCAAAATATCACATTTGCAAATGCACCTCTTTCTTGCAAATGCACCATTCCAATGGTGATTGTGGCCTTCAAACCCATAATTGTGCATCCAATAAAACCCTAGCCAAAAATTCCAAACCCTAACATGCCCTAATTTAAAATACAAAAAAATCACATAAATGACAAAGCAAAGTTAGAAACCCTACCTCGACTAGCATGCCATCCCTTTGTTCGAAAATCTGAACCCTTTCCACTCGATGATCACCCACTGGAATCCTTGTCGTTCTCTCCAAAGTCACTCACACACACCAGAGCTCTCATAATTTCAACAAATTGAGGAGTGCAAATGAGGATGATTTTCCCCTTACCCACTTTTTATATCCCCACCTACCCTCATTTTTTCACTTTTTTAATTTCCCTCTATCCCTCTAACCTATTTTTATCACCTTCACTACCCCCCATCAAATAACTCCACTCTTTTTTAATAATTTTACTATTTTCCACTATCCTGCACTAAATTCATCCATTTTTTGTGAGCCCGTTTAAAAAAATAAAATATCTTTGCGCTAAATTCTCGAGGGGAAATCCTACCTCCATTTCATTTGCCAGAGCAGACTGGGGCATGCCATCACTTTATGTTCTTGGACATGAATCACAAGATATCTCTTTATGGATCAATTTTGTAAACTAATGTGAGTTTTCAATTCTATAGAAGTAAATGTTTCAGTTGATCTACACTAGGCCAAATATTGTCCAAGCAAGGGTAGTCCTAAGCAAGTATATTTCTATTATGGACAAGGATTATTGGACTACAATAAAAGGGTCTTCAGTTATCTCTAAGACACATTTGAGTATTCGATTTTCTACCAAAAAGGACATGATTTGATTATTACAATGGATTTATAGGGATTCATGGATTCTAATTGGTTAAGAGATTTGGATAGTAGGAGGTCTACCTATGGATGAGTTTGTATCTTGGATAATAGGAGGTCTACCTATGTTGCTAAGATCTTTAAGTCACCTAGAATTTCCTACTAGAGAGAGTCTTGGTAATCCAATAAGCTAACTTTTCAATTCTATTGATAATGATCCATAGGGTGGAAGCAATAAGTTGGGTCCACATTTAGGAGAAGTGTCGGGGAAATTTTTTTTCGACAAGAGTAGGTACTTGTTTTAAATAATGAGTACATGATTAGGATCGAGACCCGAAACCTAAATTTCTAAAACGAGTATCTATTTTGTTTTTTAAAATAAGTACTTGATTTATTTTTAAAACATGTACCCATTTCTAATTACATCATATTCTCGCTCCTTTTTAGAATAGATACATGTTTTAGAGCGAGTACGTGTTTCATAAAAAATGAAATTTGAAACCCATGGATTTGTTTTTGTTTTAGGCTTTGGAAATCTGCCCCTTAGCCTTGGACCTACAAACACAATGCCATGAAAACAAAAGAAAATTTGACTTTAGCAATATGGTGATGAGTTTTTTTCAAAAAATAAAATAAAATTAAAAACCATTATAAATGACAAGTCTAGTTTTCAAATATGTATTTTTTTTTAATAATTAGACTTGTTTTTCTATTTAATAATTAATTTCTAAGGAAATTGGTCCACAAACTTAAAATGTCAAGTACTATTATTTTTTAATTTTTAATTTTAAAGTTTTTAAATATATTCATCAATCTAAAAATCATTCTTTACACTAAAAAAATCATTTGATAATCAATTTAGCTCAAATTATGCTTGTCATATATGAGAGATTTCCCAAAATAGCAATTAAGACCTAATAAAATAATATTTGGAAAAAAATTAGTAAAAAATATCTTCATCAATCTTCAGAATAATACAAATCTTTCCCCTAAAGGAATTAGAAAAATATTTTTATTTAGGTCAAATTATGTTTGTCATAAATGTGCATGTTATGGTCCTAAAAAATGACTTTGAAAAAGTGATTTTTGTACAAGCCTCTACAAAATTAATTTTTATCATTTGGATATTAAAACAAATTACATATTTGAAAACTAGATTCAAAATCTTACATTTCATATTATTGGGATTTTTAAAGATTTTATGTGTAAGTACTTCAAATTTTTAGTCCAACTATGACAAACTTTGATTTAAAAAAATAATAAAAACACTTCCACTTTTTGGCCAAAAAATGGACTTAACTCCTTGCACTTACCCCATAAAGAGGACATGGAAGCTTGAAATAAAAAATAAATACCCAAGAATCTATAAATTTTGCCACACTCAATCCATCTCTACCCAAAAGTGTCAAGCCAAAGAAGCTTAGGTGAGAAAGATTGCCTATAGCATTGGGTTTTTTGCCATTGAATGTTGGAGCTCATCCCTTTACACAAAATATTCAAACAATGTAGGGCTCGCTTGATGTTACCTTTGTCTTCCAAAATAATAAATAAAAATGTCATCGACAAAATGCCCATTCACTAATTGAGTTGAGGAATTGGGCAAAGAAATGCCTTTGATCAAATTCTAAGAAACAAAATTGGCCAAAAGATATCTAAAGTCATCAACAACAAGCACATGAAGAGTAAGGGCTAAAGTACATCCTTGATGGATGGACCTAAGAAACCCAAAGGTATTGGATTAATGACCATTGATAGTGAGACAAACAAAGGCATTCGAGAAAATCATGCAAATAGATTGCGCAAAGTGAGGGCCAATCATAAAGCTTAGAGCATGACAAGGATAAAAGGCCACTCAATGTTATCATAAGTTCTAGCAAAGTCAATTTTGATTAACAAAGTTTGTTGTTTAAATCTTTGGGTACATTCCATGCCTTCCCAAATTGCAAGAATATTATCCAAAATGTGCTTGGACTTGATGAAGCCAATTTGTTCAAGACACACAATCTTTAAAAGAAAACGATGCAACTCTAAAGCAAGAGCCTTGGAAATGATCTTATGGGAGACATTAAGCAAAGCAATTAGTCTCAAGTTGCAAATTTCCTCCAGATCTATAGACATAGGTATGAACTTAATATTTCCTAAATTTATAGGTTTTCCTAAGGAATTAGAGTGAAAGGCTTCAAAATAAATTTTATGAAGATCTTCTCCAACCAACTTTCATAGAGTCTTGAAGAACTCACAAGGAAATCTATCACATTCAGGAGTTTTGGCATTGGCCATGTAAAAGACAACTTCATAGAGATCAACAAGAGTGAGCAATTGATCACAAAAGACTCATTGAGAATGAAAAATTCGAAAAGGGACAACCTTGAGGCATGATCTCATTTAGAAGAATTCTCTTAATTTTTAAGCATCTACTCATAAAAATGAACAAAATCTTGAAGGATAGTCATGTCCCCCCTTTTTCACTGACCTTGACATTATTACTTTTGTTCATCAAACGTGTTTCTTTACACTAAATTAATAAAATAAAATAAAATAAATAAAACATATATTATAAAATATATGAATAAAAAATAATAGTTAATATAACATATTAATTTTTTTGTGTAAAAAAAATACCAAACCTTAGAAAATAAAAATAAAATTCCCTCTTAGAGATGGCACACGAAGGAGCAAGCACAGATTGGAGGTAGGCGAATGTAGAGTAGGGTTTTGAGGAAGGTAAGGATGACTAGATTCCTAGGTAGGGGGTTGCAGCTACGGTGGATAGAGGGTAGGGCCACTGGGCTAGAGACGTTGAATTGGAATTCTCCCCAGAAGACATCAGGAAGTGGGAAAAAGAAGAAAAATGGAAGAAGCTTGATCAAGGTTTTGCTACGGGTGAAAATGTTTGAGCACCTGGAGGAAGGGGTGAAAATGGTCGTGCCCCTGGAGGAAGAGGTTGGCAAGGGAGTCAAGGTTTTTCTCCGCAAAATTGGTTGAGATGGAATGGGTTTGGAAATCAAAGGAGGAATTGGTGTGGCAGGCTCGGTGGTGGCCGTAACCCTAACTGGGGTCACAATGCTGGAGTTGAGCAGCAATGGCAGAGAAAAAATGATTTCGGCCCTCGACATGATGTCCTTCCCTTGAATTAGGATTCAAATCATGGAAAAGCAGATAAAAATAAGATTGATTCGGGGAGTGGCCAAAGGACTATAGTAATGATTGACTCAGAGAAATTGTGTAAGGAGCGTGACAAACTCGATTGACTTGGGTTAATTGCTAAATGGCTTGGGTAGGATCTCAAATGGGACTTCCTGGTAAGATGGTGGCAAGGAAAGTGGGGAGAAAAGTTGCAATTCAAAAGGGTGGCCAATGGGTACTTTGTGGTTATTTTCCCTTCGGAAGATATTAGGATGCAAATCGAATCTAGTGTTTGGCTTTTGGATGGTTATGGATTCTATATCAGAAGATGGATCACTGGTTTCAATCCATTCATGCACAAAATGGAGGTGGTTCAGGAATGGTGGTGGCTCCTAGATCTTCCATTAGAATTTTGGAGCCCTGAAATCTTGGAAGATATTGGAAATTGCTTAGGGTCTTACTTGTGTGTAGAAGAAAGGAGAAGCCCAAATGGCATAAGTGCTTTAGTAAGGTTGTGTGTGGAAAGGAAACTTGGACAGGGGCAGTGGAATGAAATTGAGTTGGTAACGGAGTGGGGGACTTGGAGGCAAAAGTTGCTCTGGGACCCTACTCCCAGTTCAGATCTAATCAAGTCTTTAGGGCAAAGGAAAAATTGGAGCTGCTTCCTGGAAGGAGGTGAAAGATGAAAGGGGTCATAGAGCTCGGTTCCTTCCCTCGACCCACTGCAAGAGGAGGATTCTAGAAATAGAGGTGCAAACGCCAGACAAGATTTACCTTCCACTCCAATAAAGGCTCTAGAAGAGGTGAGAACAAGTCTTGACAATCAAGAAGAGGAATTGAAAGAAGCCATCAACTTGTTAGGAAATAATTGTAGATAGGAAGATCTCGAATCACTGATCAAGGTCGGGAAAGAATTGGTCAAGCTAGCTGAGGGACAAAGAGTGGCTCCTTAAGGATGAATAATGAAGATGATTTTGAAGATTGGACGAATTGTCCGGGTTTGGAGGACGATGATCTCCATTTCGAGGATAGACCTGATTCGACCTCCAGAACAAAGAAAAGGAAGATTATGTCGTCGGTCTAGGTGGGGTCTGGGAAACTTGGCATTGGACAAAAGGATATGCAAAAGACTTCCCCAGACTATGGGGAAAGCAAAAGAAGGGGCAGGATCCTGAACTACGAAAAAATTAAATGGGATGGGGAAGCAAGCGGCCAGAAGAAGATTTTGGAGACGTTGAAAGTAGGGAAGAGCGATGCTCTTCCTGAATAGCCATGTGAATCCTAACTTGGAATGTTAGGGGCTTAAACACCCCTAAAAAACGATGCCTTATCAGACATCAGCTAGAAAGTTTTTAGATTGATGTAGGGCTGCTTCAAGAAACAAAATTAGGTGAGGAAGAGTGAAGAAGGATAGAATGCAGTTTAAAATTTTGGCGTTGTGTAGATGTGAACGCGGACGGTGCCTCGGGTGGTTTGCTGATTGTTTGGAAACCACAATCAGTGATAGTGGAAGAGATCAAAAGTAGCAAACATTGGATAGTTTTTCAGGTCAGAAGTCTCATTTCAAACTTAAGATTTTTTCTCATTAATGTCTATGGGCCTAACTCATGCATTCAGAAAAGGTTGGTATGGCAAGAACTAGACCTTGCTTTAAATGAGTATGTGCAAGATTTTTGTGTGTTGGGGGGAGAATTTAATGCCATACTTAGATCAAAAGACAAAAAGGGGGGAGTGGGAAGAATGCTTCAGTCTCAAATTGATTTCCAAAACTTTATTGATCGAAATATGCTATTGGAAATTCAAATGGGGAACAGTAGATACACATGGACAAACAGGAGGAAAGGTTTCAGTAGTATAGTAGAAAAGCTTGACATATTCTTCTTCAAAGGAAATTTAAGCCAATTTCCATTCACCTTCGATTGCAAAATCTTGCCTGGGACTGGATTAGATCACTTCCCAGTGCAATTGAATGTTTGTGGTGAGAGGAGCCCAGTGAGGTGTCCTTTCAAATTTGAGTCCATGTGGTTAAAAGACCCAAATGTAGATGAATTGATCAAACAATGGTGGTCGGGTTGTAATCCGGGGGATCTAAAATGTTTAGAGTGGTGACAAAGTTAAAAACTGTAAAGTAGTGTTTAAAAAAGTGGAACAAAGAGTGCTTCAAAAACATATTTGAAGAGAGAAAGGAGATTGAGGAAGCCTTGGAAGTGGTAGAAAAAAAGGTGATTGCTAAAGGAATGGATCTGGATAGTTTTGACAAGGAGAAATCATTGCTAAGCAGGTTAAATGAAGTCATGGAAAAATAAGAGATCTTTTGGAGGCAAAAATACAGAGAGGTTTGGCTAAAGGTAGGCGATAGGAACACAAAATTCTTTCAAAACTCAACAAAGGCAAGGAGAGAAGTCAACAGGATTGCTACAATTAAGGCGTCGAATGGAAGGCTTGTGGAAGACCTGGTAGAAATAAGGAATACTACAGTGGAGTTTTTTCAAGCTCTATTGAATGATTATGAGGGCTCCAACCTTAGGGCACAAAACGAGTTGCTGAGAAATATTCCTAAGGTGGTGACTGAGGACCAAAAAAAAAGATTTTCAACAAATTTTTGAAACAAGAAATAAGGGTCGCCTTGTTTCAATTGCACTCGGAGAAGGCTTTGGGGCTAGATGGATTTCCTGCAATTTTCTTTCAAAAGTTTTGGGACATCATGGGACAAGATTTTTTTGAGGCAATTGAGGATTCAAGAGAATCAGGTTAGGCACTAAAGGAGATGAATAACGCTTTCATTGCATTAATCCCCAAGAAAGAGAAGTCGGAATTGATCGAGGAATTTTGGCCAATCTCCTTATGTAATCCATTGTATAAAATTCTGGTGAAGGTAGTGGAAAATCGGCTCAAAAGCATTCTTCCTTTCATCATTTCGAAGGAGCAGACATGGTTCATTCCTGGTAGGTCGATATTCGACGGTGTTATCATTGCCCAGGAAGTCATTCATTCGGCAGAAAAAATAAAGAAGCCTGTGATGTTGCTGAAACTTGATATTAGGAAGGCTTATTACAAGGTCAATTGGCAGTTCCTTTTCAAGATAATGGAAGCCTTTGGTTTTCAAAAGGAGTGGTTGTACTGGATTTTTGGTTGGATTGAGTATCCTAGATACTCTATTTTGGTGAACGGATCCCTTGAAGGTTTTTTCAATGCCTCTCGTGGTTTGAGGCAGGGCGATCCCTTATCCCCCTTTCTCTTTATCATTATGACGGAGGCCTTGGGAAGGTTGATTAAAAG
This sequence comes from Sequoia sempervirens, assembly GCA_007258455.2. NCBI lineage: Eukaryota > Viridiplantae > Streptophyta > Pinopsida > Cupressales > Cupressaceae > Sequoia > Sequoia sempervirens. Next base: position 34,494,301 of record VDFB02058242.1, read on the forward strand.
TGCAAGAAGATGCGGGTTTGTGAGCGGATTGCAGGTCACCAGCAATCAAAGTGCAGTCACACATCAACAGTTTGTTGATGATACTTTTTTGTTTGGGACTACCACTGAGAGGGAGGCTAATAGACTAAAAGGAATTTTAGACAAGTATTCTTTGGTGTGAGGGCAAGAAATACACCTCAAGAAATCAGAAGTCTTCTTCTTGAACACTAACACTGCAAGAGAAATACAGATATTGAGGATTCTCATATTCAAAAAGGGGAACCTCCCATGTAAGTATCTTGGTCTTCCCTTGGATAAAGGAATTAAGAAAGGTAATTTGTGGGGGGCCCTAATTGAAAAATTGAAATATAGAATGGCCTCGTGGAAGAGTAGATGGTTGTTCTGGGTCAGACGCTTGACAATGTTGAAGTCTGTCATCTTAGCCATTCCAACCTATATGATGTCCTTCCTTCCTTTATTATCTGTTGGGGTGTGCAAATCTCTCAATAGAAAGATGAAATATTTCTTCTGGCAGGGAAATTCAGAACAACATAAGTTTCCCTTGATAAAATGGCAGAAGGTGTGTGAGAAAAGAGAAGCTAATGGGGTTGGAATGGGAAATTTGTAGCTCTAAAACAAAGCTTTGGGGGCCAAACTTGTTTGGGTGCTACATTCAAATCAGAACTTGAAATGGGTGAAATTGCTCAGGGCAAAATATCTGGATGAAGCTGAATATTCTATTCTAAATGCAAGCCACCTCCCTAAGGGGTCTCGAATTTGGAATTTCATTCGCAACTCTCGGGACTTGATTCTTGATCACTTGATGTGGGAGATTAGGGATGGTCGAATGACCATATTTTGGGAAGATTGATGGGAAGGTTGTGGGAAACTTGCAGATTTAGAAGAGCTAGCTCAGGTAAGATTAGCAACTAGGGTAAGAGATTTTTTGGAGGCTTAGCCACCGTAGGGAGAAGTATTTAGCAAATGGAAGTGCATCAGGCAGGTAGGTTTCCAAGGGGACGTGGTAGAGTTGTTCGAAAATATTTTGCAGGATCGAAAAATATGTTTGAGGCAAGGTAGTGATAAAATCAATGGGATGCGTCTCAAAATAGGGAATACAGGTTGAAAGATGGTTACAATGCTTTGGTTATTGAAGGTGCTTTTTCACCCAATTTTTTGATCGGCCTCTGCTGGAACAAACTTTGCCTCCCTAAGGCTGGAATTTTCACTTGGGTAGCTATGCAGGGGAGAGTCTTAATTGCAGAAAAAATTGTTAAGTTGGGTTACCAAGGTCCATCGAGATGTTCGTTGTGTAAATCAGAGGAGGAAACATGAGATCACCTATTTCTACATTGCAAATATACTTAGAGTTGTTGGAGTTGGTTATGTGCCAAAATCTCGTGGTACTCTACATTTCTGTCTAGTTTGCTCGAGATGCTCAGATGTTGGCCAATTCATTACAAGCAAGCAATGTTTGGTGGTTTGTGGATAGTTAGCCCTTCAATTTTAATTTGGGAGATTCAAAAGGAGAGAAATCAATACATTTTCCAGGACAAAGAATTGCCTGAAATGTGGCTGCAAAGTAAAATTGAGGTGAGCATAGTGGAGGTAGTGAATTCCAGACTAGATGAGTTAAACCCGCAGAAAGTGAACTTCATAGTGTGGGATGCTTTGGCTAGGAGAAAATGGAACGGGTTGAATTTCCCTACTTTTGTGGGCTCTGGGGGAGATGCAACATTGGTGGACAAAAGCAAGGTTGTCTGGTCTCCGCTTGAAGTAGGTTGGGCTAAACTAAACTTTGATGGTGCGTCCAGGGGAAATCCCAGGGTCTTCGGGGCAGGTTACATAATCAGAAACAGTGAGGGCTTCATTTTGGGTAGGTTTGCATCCCCTCTCCCGGAAGGCACTGACAATGTGGTCGAGTTCCATGCACTAATCCTAGGATTGGGTTTATGCTTTGAGCTTGGGCTAAGAAATGTTGTCATCGAATGCGATTCATCTTTGGTGATCAATGCCTTGAGAAGGAGAAAAGTGCAAAACTGGAAGTTGGGTTCAAAATTGGAAATTGCCTTGCAATGGGTGGATCGGCTGGAACAAATAATGATCAATCACATTCTCAAAGAAGGTAATTCAGAAGTTGATCTCCTTTCCAATCTAGGGGCGGACGGGGTTTCGTTGAAAGAGCTAAACAATTAATGGTAAAATATGATAGTGGGTGGTAGGGTGGGCGTCTCTCCACAACGAGGATGTGGAGAGACCATGGCTATCGTCATACTTTCGCTGCCCTTGGTGTTCCTGCTGATTTGGAAAAGTGATGCCATCTGTTTGTGTTGACTATTGGGTGGAGTGGCAACTTGTTTTTGGCCAACTGTGCGATCCAAGGTGGACGGGTTACGTCGCTTCATATGCTTCTGTCATTTGGCAGCACACGTTTATGGCACCATCATTCCAAGGTACAAGCGGCAGCTGGAGAGGATGTGGATAGATTTTCTGATTGTTGGAAAGGACGACTCTTCACATTTTTGAGTACTCATTCACTCTAATGAAGGTGGCCTCATTTTTTTCAATCATTTTTGTGGCTGGTTCGTAGGCATTGTGCAAAATAATAAAGGTGACCTTTCTAGTGTTTTTTTTCATTCGTGGGTCAAGGTGGTAAAGGCATCGTCTCTCCTCTATTCTACGTGAGTGTCTTCTAGCTTGGATTTTGTGGGTTTTGTGTGCTGATGGCGGAAAGCTCCAAGTTTACGTTGGAAATTTTGGTGGACTTGGTCTTCTGCTTCAGGGCCAACACTCCTGTCGCCCTTGAGTGCAAAGGCCACCAAAATGCTTTTAGGGAGGTTACGGACCAATGATTGAAACAAATTTTGCTCAATATTGACCCATTAACGGTTATGGCTATGAAGATGGTGCTCGACAAGGGGCATCTGGAACACAAGGAGTACTTATGGGAAAACTCATAGGTGGCATCGTGGTTCCTTGCTTCAATACTTCACAATTGGGTCCCCAAGGTGGAAGCTAAGATTCTGATGGAGAAATTGTTTAAGAAGGAACTTCTGGGTGGCTTGGAGGAGGCATTAAAAGTTTATATTCTTGGCAAGGGAGCTTTGCGCCCATACGACTTGGAGCTGGTCAAGGTCCCGAGAGAGGTAATTAAGATCTTTCCCTTTCTCTTGGACTTAAAGGGGACGACCCTCATGCACCATAGGATGATTGTGGTGGTTGCAACCAATTTTCTCAAGAATTTTTTTTGTTTGGTCAAGGTTAGCGACATGGATTGGGTCTAGGAGTTTAACGCCTTTGCGAAGGCAAATGGTTTTCTATAAATGTTGGGTTTTGGTGAATTTTGATGTCATTTTTCCTTTGTGCTGGTGTTTGGTCCTCGGTTGGTAGGTGGTCAATTAGGGTTTTTGGTAGCTAACACTACTTTCTCCACTCTTTTTGCTGGTTCACCGTTTTTGGGAATTTTGTATGGTCGGTTGGGCAAGTTGTTTGGTTTTGGTGGCTGGGTGGGTGGTTGGAAGTTCTGTGTCGATGAATATGGCTGGAGTTTTGGTGCCCCTCTGGTTTCCCCACATCTACAAATGCTTGTAAATTTTGTTTATTAATATAATAAATCCCTCTTATGAAGCAAAAAAAATGGCGTAAGAACAAGACCCGTGATTCCTATACTAGGAGAGTGTAAATATAGTTTGAGATATTCAATTGATTATTTGAGTTCTTTTGCATTCCAAACTAGCAAGCACAAAAGATCTTGAAGGAAATTAAGAGGTTTGGTCTTGTGCAATCCATTTAGGATTTGCAAGGGGAGTTAATTTGGAAAAAAATTCTATCTTCCAAGGTTAGTGGTGAGCTGTTGTGACAATTTGTAGTAGCATGCACCCATATTTTCTTTGTGCAGGTTGGTTTTCATCTCAAAATGTAGGGGACTTCTCCAGGGTAAGTCAAAGGTTACACCATTGTTGAGGACTAATCACTACCAAGTTCAAACTAGGTTTGACACCAAACTTTAAAGCAATGAGATATTCATCCGTAAGGGCAGATTTACCATAATCCCAATTTGCACATCACAAAGATAAATCTATAGAGAGGGTGCAAGCAACAAGAAATAGTTGGAACTACTCAAATATGATTACTATTCATATGATCCAGTGACAAGGGCGGTTAAGGGTTTATGTGATTGGCTATACCTTCAAGGCCTATCATATCCAGGCAACCATTCTATAGGACTAGCAACTGTTACACAACTACCAGTCGCCTTAACACTCTTTCATGAGCAAGCATGAAGGCCTAGATCTGTCCATAGTTGCATGAAACCTTCTGTATGTTCCCAAATATGAACACTACCAAACTAGCAGTGAATCATTTTCTTCTTAAAAATTTGTAATTCAAACCAATTAAATACAAATTTAGGGATGTTGCTATGAACTAACTGAATAATAAATTGATGATTCATATCCATTTTTGTGGAATGGTGATATGAACTATGATTAGTATATGCCCAATTCATTAAATAAAAATTTAGTAGCAGCGATTTTATCCATTTACTCCAGTTTGGAATATAACTAAAAGTACAATAAATTACCAAGGAAATAAATAATAACCACAGACAACACATATATCAAGAATTTTAGTTAGTAGTTGCTACTTGTATTATTTTTTAATGGCCTAGGAAGTTCGACGAGCATCAAGAGCTTGGAAACTATGCTAGTTGGTGTCCATAAATTTGAAGGAAACATAGGTGCATTTGATAGCACTATTCCACTAGTCAATCCAATCTATATATAGAGTAGGACAGGGATCAAGGTTTCAAATGTGTCAAATGTGGGCCAACACGAGCTGATGAGTCACCAAGGATGTGTTAAGAAAAAAATGAGTCTAGCTAGCCTTAGATTTAGTAAGTTTCCATTCAATGCAAAACCAAATGGGCGAATGATTAGAAAGGACAACATCCAACTAAGGCTCCACCAAAATGGGAAAATAGCTGGAAAATCAAAAGAAAGATTGCTCTGAAATTATAATAATCTAGTCCAAAAATTTCCCATGTATACCAATGGGAGTGATTGTGATGGTGGTCGACGTTGGGACCAGTAGTCTCAATTTATTGCACATGAAATACCAACCTTCCCTTTCATCAATTGTCTAGCACAATGGAAGCCATATTTATCACACACCATCTCAAACATATTAAAGTTTTTGCACAAAACCGAAATCGCAATAGACATTGAATCAACAATCCAATGCTAGAGGGAAGATCTTTCAACATCATTAGAGGTATAAACAGTAATAGCTATCAAAAAATGATTGTCAATGTTGAAAAGTGTCCATTACTGTGCCATTATGCTTTGTTAATGGGATCACATCCACATGATCAACTAAATGTGGATGTCACCTAAGTGAAAGAAAAGTGACAACTGCTCCATGACCCACATAGTGATTGCTACACAAAAAATTGGTTGGATAAATAACACAAGAAGCAACAAAAAGAAAAACACCAATAATTTTAATTTTTTGCAAACAGAGAAATCCAAACCTGAAAACCATTGTCAAGTCTTTCACAAAGTATTTCCTATAGAGATCTATAAAATCTCAAAAATTCTAGGAGAAAAAGTTCATTGACTAGGATCAAGAGCATATCATCATTATCCAACTCATCAAGAGTGGCATACTAATTTTGCAAAAACTCTTCTTAAGAAAAGCTATCCAATTGAAAGACAAGGGTATTCAACCTTCTTTTCTCTGTGACATTATCCCTCTTCCAGACACCTAGCATTACGAGCCATACAAAATTTCTTTTCTATTCAATAATAAATGCGTCATTTGAAATATAACTTTATCCAAACTTTCCATTGAATAAACAAAGAATCATTCCAATAATATAAGTATGATTTAACTTAGAATAAATATATTCAAGATAACATTTCACATTTACAATTTCCATATAGATGGATACATGATTATATAGATAGCTTCAACAAGCTAACATGAACTAATACAAATGTCCCAGCATTGGTGCATACATTCTAGATGTCCCCTTTCCTTGGTGCATACATTCTAGTTGTCCCCAATACTGGCACATACATCTTAAATTCTTGAATCAAAAATACCAATGGTCTAGAATGTCCTGCTCGCAAATCTTGGCCGCCTACTGCATGAGGAGAAGCATCACTCAAGCGCTTTTCTGCCAACCATGGACTAATTGCGGTCTCCCACACATCTACCAAACTTGGTAAGATGACCCTCCCTTCGATGAAGAGATTGGTTTGGTAATGTCATCCTTCAAATAGCCTTTCTTGAGCATAGTGATGTGTCTTACATGTCTAGAGCTTACCATAAAGTCAACCTCTAATTCTATGATATTCTCAGCCTAGTATGTATTTGGATCACAGTGAATTGACAGTATAGATAGTGGCTACCTACACTACTTTGGCCAATGATTCAACACCCAGTACTTCGAGTGAGGGTCATCTATATTCACCACTACAATTGCTCGATTTGTATTTGACCATTAGTATTCTATTCTAGGTTATTCCCTTTCCCGTGGATTATCCTAACCCCAAGAATAAACTTCCCATTAACTCATATCTAAATGACATTGCTACTAGTATCTCAAAGCAACTCTACCTTACCAATTAACCATTCGGATAAACATAACGTCACATCATTAAATGACTCTATTTCAAAAGTACAATCTCAACAATAAATTCTTCATTTAAGAGTGTAATCTCAAAAATAAATAACTTCCATCAAAAGTATAATCTCATCAATAAATGACCTCAATCAAAGGTATAATCTTCAACAATAAATGAATTCCATAAAAAGTATAATCTCAAATTGATCAAATGATCAATCAATTCATAAAGGTTAATCCCAACCTATTTGCTTCAATCAATGATCAAATAAACAACCCAACCAAACAGGTTAATCTCAACCTAGGGTTTCAATCAAAAGTAAAGCAACAATCAAGTGATCAATCAAGTATAGATTAACAATATGGTTTGCATGATGTCACATCATATCAACGACAACATGTCTTTCATACCATCATTATTGTTGTTTTGCTAACCTCATTGTTCCCAATGTTTACTTAGCATTATAAGCTAACCTCATTATTCCCAAGGTTTACTATAAAATAACAAATTCAAGATACCTCAAGACATCGATGTAAACCACATTTCACATTTCTTTCTATATATGTATAGTATAGACCATCTACGTGTAGTCAAAATAAAAACATCATCATCTATTTACCCATATAGGGTATATAAAAATATTAACCCAATATGACAATTTTCTCCAACATAATAGACAACCAAGAAGCATGCAAGCATATACAAGCATCTCACACAAGTAAAAGACAATCTTTCATCATGACAATAAAATAAACAATCCTTCCAACATAATAACAAAGAGGTAGGAATCAACATGCCTGTTTAAAGCTTCCAAGTGAATAATCTTCTTCTCAAGTTCGCTTGCAACTACCACTACGAACTACCCAAATTCCTCTACTAGCTTCGCTCTAATACCCTCAACAAAACCAAAATAAGACAAGAATACAACTCTCAACCTCACAACCTCTCAACTCACTTTGTACTATTTTGCAGCAAAATAACACTAAGAAATCAGATTCACAAGTGATGCATTTGGTAGAATGAGCACCTCTATTTATGCTAATTTGTGAGCAACCAAAGGCTACAAACAAGAAAGTATTTCTACCATCTTTCATCCTCATGCAACAACTCACTCACAGATTTGCAACACATTGAAGTCCTCACCATTTAAATGGCCGAGTCAACTTGATATTTGGGACATCAAGCTTAAAACAAGTTTCCTAATTCGAATTCCTTTACAAAACGCTGCTAAGTTTGCACTTGACTGAGTCTCCATTCTATTTGCAGGCTTCTGCACATTTCAAAGACCTCTAAAGCACCCCAAACTTTGGTTTATATGGCGCCACCTCTCATGCAATGCGTCCTATCTTTTATATGTTGGTTTGACTAAGTCTTATTATTTTGAGGTGGTAGCTTAAAAACTTTGTTCATTGGATTAAATTATGTGATTGAATCTTGTTGTGCAAGGAGACCAAGGGGCAATCCTTGATCTCGTGATTGAAGGATTGACACATGAAGCAAGTGTTTAGCAAATCTAGATAAAGGACACACTAAGCATGATGCATTTGGCCAATCTAAATGACCACAATTTCTTTGAAATATTTAGAGAGATCAACCTCGACACAAACTCATTTTCTAGGATGAGCCAAGAAAGAACTTTTCAGCTCAACAAAGACAACTTTACCAAGTGAGCAAACAATAGTGGTCAAGAAATATCAGCATGACGAGGCAAATCCAAAAATTCCACCCAAACATGGACACAAAGAGCTCTTTCTTTAGAGACAACAAACTCTTGAGTCCAAGGTTGGAAAACAAAAAAAGTAAGCATAGTCAAACTAGGGGCCATGTTTAACAACACCAAGGCAGACCCCTTGCGAGACCCAAGCCTTGTTGACCCAATTTCTGAGGTAACCCTCCCAACAAAATATCCCATTAAAGTGAAATGTTCTAGCCATTTACAAGTACTATCAAATTCTTATTATGGACAACAACACATTTGAAGGGGATTCAAACTTTATACCTAATGAACATCTGTATGACAAACTTCCCAGGACTCTTGTTCAATGGAGCCATCCTCAAGAGTCATCAAACCATCAACACCAACAAAAAAATATCGAATTGATAAAGTTTGATGCCATTAAGAAGGCTAGGGGATAGCTTGTAGGCATTGCAAACTCAAATCCCCTGCAATTCATACTAAGGAGTAGAAAACTTTCCTACAGGAAGACATAGTATAACATCAAAAGAAGAAAAAAAAATTGCACAAGGCTAAACCGAAACCCTAGCAAAGCTCAAACAAATGAAGAATCATGATATTTTTCGTCGATGTCAAAATTTATAAACTGCACCCATACAATTTTTGAGGAGCAAAGCTTATATAGAAAGCAATGTAAGAAATGGAGAGCTTATTTTGAACACTATAGTAAAATATTAGAATAAAATGAATTGTATATTGTAAACATTTGAACTCAAAATATCTTTATTTGCAAACAGAATGTTGTATGATAATACAATTAGGTTAGTGCAAACAAAAGCCCGCCCAAGAAAAAACCATACTTCAAATAGATTTCTTCTTTTTCCAACATATATTTATGTTCCAATACGTCATGAACATTGCAAAGGTCAACAAAAGTCAACTATCAGAATATGTTGCAGTAGGGACCATAGGCAATAAAACAAGCCGCCAGGAAGATACCCTTAAATATTTTAGTTTGCTCACTCAAATAAGAGTATAATGATGCTTGTTTATGTCATGGCATTGAACATTGTTTTCAGTCAGCCATGATATAATGTTAAGATGCCCTTAAATAATTTGGTTTGCTCGCTCAAACAAGAGTATATTGATGCTTGTTTATGTTCATTGCATTGAACATTGTTTTCATTTAGCCATGATATAATGTTCTTCCAGGAAGCACAATACTAGTATGATTGAATGAATTGGCTGGGCTGGAGTCTAGAGGAAGTGGGAGCTATTAATGGCAAGATAACCTAGGTTCAAAACCAGCTGGGCATAGGCCCCCATGATGATGTGGAAACTTAAATGAAATTTGTGAAAATGGAAGTTATTAGTACATTGTTCCAGCTGATACGTAGAGGCTTTCCAATTTAATAAAGGTCACTGTGAATCCTCTTATATTGTTAAATTTTCAAAACGCCACACTAATATATAAAAGGGGTTTTTCCAATTTTGAAAATGTCACTGAAAATCCTCTTATGTTCTTCAATGTACAAAATCTGCCATCGTAAAGCTTGGAAAATTTTGGCTTTTCAAGGCAAGCCCTTTCTCTTTAAATATCTAAGTGCCGATGATCAGTTTAGATTACTGCATTTGTAACCCTTTCTACTATAAACATGAACACTACTACATTTTAAAATACAAACCTAAGCACCTGAAGGCCTTCTTGAAAATGGCAAACTTGAAGCCTCTGTACAATGCACAAAATATTATTTCAGAATTAAATTTAGTTACCAAACTTAAATGGCGAAGGAGCTGAAATAGGCCTGCGTGCAGCTCTTGCTGACTTGATAGAAGCAACAAGGGAGTCTCCCTGCGTACCTAGACCTCTCCTACCTACTAGTTTCACTCCAACTTTCTCATACAAGAATCTCAACCTAATTTCATCTCCCCCCCTTACTTCCCTTAGTTCAAGAGCTTGCTGTTGTGTTATCAAAGTGTACAAATATAGTTGTTGGCTTAAATGTGATTGAAGTTGCTGAAAGATAAGCTTGTTAGAATGTTGTTGATCCGCTTTTGGATTGTCACTGTTTTTCCTTCTAGTTCCACCAACCATGACCCTTAAAAGTGCTGTCGATTTAGGGTCATTTGACTGTGGATCAAAGAGAACAGAAAAACTACCAAATTCTAGATCAGGATGTCTAAATAAGTCAGCAAGAAGAGCTGCATAAGACTGAATGTCTTTGGACAATCCCCTTTCTACTTTCAATGGCATTGATCTGATGTTTGCAACATTAGAGATATTTGCAGCCTCCCGCAAGCCACTTAAAAATGCACCGTGCATGGTTGCTGGATATCGCCGATTGGTGGCCTCTCCCGCAAAGAAAAGACGGCCCTCTCCTACATTTTCTGCTAAAATGTCATAGTCATCACCTGATGCCCCAACTGCAACATGAGAGTATGACCCAAGACTAAGAGGATCACTGCCCCATCTTGTACAAACTGTTTGAATGGGATCAGGTACATCAATTCCCCGTGGACCATAAATTCCTGTACATACAACCATAGGATATTCAGTTCATTTGTATGCAGGACCGTGCTTCAAACAAATCTCTGCAATTCTCATTGCCAATATTCTATAACAAAGAAACAAGAAATGGTGAACAAGCATAGTCATAGCCATATTATATATATGAACTCCCACGTAACTATGAGTCTACTGTTCATACACCAAATTACAACCCATCCTACCAAACTTATGGAGAAACTACAGCAAACAAGTTCAGTGTTTTTATAGCCATATGGTGTGATACTTCAAACAAGCTGATTCAAATAAGGACCATGATGGCAACCATGAGACTAAAAAGGATCTCTTGAATCCCAGAGCCAAAATTTCCTATTCAAACAAACATGGCAAGATAAACAAGCATAGTTATAGAAATGTTGACAACTGACCCATACCTTTGAGGATATCAAGAACTCGAGTGACAGCATCAGTTGCAGGCATGCTTTCAAACTTGATAGCAGCTTCTCCCGCCACAAGAGCAATCAAAAGTGGTCCTCCAGATACAGCAGCATAGCTATAGAACAAAAAGAACTCACCACGGCGAGCCATATCATGACAAAGATGCCCAAACGTATCAAGTTCTGCGCCCCAAAACACATGGGGAAAAAGCATTGCAACCTTGTTCAGCAATCCAAATCCTAATCTCTTTATAGCATCGATTTTCCTTTGAGGCAATTCAGGAATGAACCTTACTGAGTTACTCTTCAAAACCCCAAGTGGGACAGTACACAAGGCCATATCACCTTGAAACACCTGACCTCCAGCCAACACCTGTACTCCATCACTCCCGTACCGGATGGTATTCACAGTCTTTTCATAAAAAATAGGCAAATTCTCTGTCAAGGCCTGGACCAACCTACCGTTACCGCCAGGCACAAAACAATGATCCCCACCCATCTCGTAAGGGTCATCCTGATCCCAAAACGCAAGAGACAGCTTAGATAGCAGACCGGCATTAGCATACTCCAAATTGGCCAGATGCCAATTGAAAAGCCTCCCTTCTTCCACCCCCTGTGCCACCCCATATACCTTCCTAAAGGTCTCCAAAGCTGTCCCCAACGAGATATCCACTGCAACCTCACCCATCAATTGCCTCAACTGCCCCGCCTTATCCAACAACTTATTGAATGCTTCCTCAATCCTAGAATCCACCTCCACATTCACAGGCTGCCCATCCGGCTGATACAGGGGACACTTCTCCCTGATTTTGTGAAGTGGGTATGAAAGCTGTCTCGCCAGGACACCTAATGGATTCCCATGAGTTCCAGTCAGCACACTCCCCCCCAAATCTGCAGCAGCAGCAGTGATACCCACCTCCATTTTCTTCGTATAAACCCTTCCGCCAGGCCTCTTTCTACCCTCCACTATCACCACCTTAAACCCAGATGAAAGCAGCTGCCTGGCTGCGGCCAGGCCAGCAAGACCAGCACCTACGACCACCACATTTCCCCTCGTTGCCTCGGTGGGCACTACAGACTTAATTGCAGGGGCAACACCAAAATTAATGTAACCATGAGCCATAAGGAAATTGTATGCAGAACTTACCAGGTGGGTCTTTTTCTGGTTGATCCCCATGACCTGCTCCTTGCTAAGCCAAACATTCACATTGTCCCTCCAGAGGCATATGATTTGGTTCCTGATTACAACATAACTAGCCTGTTCTGCCCCTCCCACTGTTGACACCACACCTGATTCAATCTCTTCTTCTGTGAGGGAATCCACAGGGAATCCCACTGACTGGGCAACCGTGGCCTCTGTTTTCACAGGGTTTTCTATGTCGGCATTACTGATTGTTAACTTTTTCCTTCTTCCCCTGCCTCTGCCTACTGACGGGTATTCACCCAATTGTTTGTTGTTGACGAGGAACTGATTAATCAAATGGGTACCATTATTGTTGTCAGGCGCTCTTGCCTTCTTGATGGCTTTGTTTTTAGGGCCTTTTTTCCTCTTCTTCTTCTGAACAGAAACAGGAACAAGGTCACATGAGTGTCCGAGAGCAGGGGTGGGAGTTAAGGAGGGTTCTGAAGGTTCTTCCATGAATACGATATCAGAAAGGGGATGGGGTTAGATATTGAAAACAAAGCAATTGCATTAGATTAAATCATGGGCTTGCAAGTTTCATATCTGGAATTTCGTAGTCTTGCAGCTGTTCCAAAGTGCAGATTGTTTTTCCTTCTCACATTTTTTTGAGCTACGACTCTGGGTCATCGTCCCTTTTCATAAATAGGGCATCAGTTCAAACGTCCTCTGGGGAAAGACAAGTTGTCAGTTTACCAAAGAAGAAACAAGTAAATCGACTTCCCTGCCAAGGGTCGGTCAATAAGATGTAGCCTACCCATTTGCAGGAGTATTGGTTATCCCGAGTCTTCCGAGTGAAAATTGCATGCCCTTTAGACTTCCCTCATTCGCTTTGGATTTAATTTGATTGGTTGTTTTTTATGTTTTGGATTTAATTTGATTGGTTGTTTTTTATGTTTTGGATTTAGTTTGATTGGTTGTTTTTAATGTAATGTAAAGGGATTAGGTTTGGTTTTAATTTTACTTATTCAATTATTTGGGTTGAATGCGCAAGAATGAAAATATTTTTAACCTTTCAAACTAAAAAATAATAATGGGTCAATTTTATCTCTTTTCTAACTAGTTGTTCAAAAATTGTTGAATCAAAATCTTAAGGATTTGATTGAAGGAAAAAATGATTTCATAGTAAAGTCCTCAAAGGTGTTCATCAACATTGCTTGTTTGATAAATTTAGATTCTAACATATGAGGTGAATAAATTTTAAGTGGCCTTATTCACAAATCATGTCCACATGGAGAGGTCAATTCTACGAGCAAGTGTTATTTTCATGATCTCAAAGATCAGATTCACGCATAGATTTGATCGAGAGCATAGTAAAGGATAGTTAATAGTTTACCAAATCTTCACAAAGTTAGATATGGTATCAAAGCATAGTTTGAATCATTGAGCAACAATTTATAATCAAATTTCATCAATTCATGCACAAAGTTAATTCCTAATCCTTTCTTGTTATTTCAAAAATAATGCCTATATATTTCAATTACCATCCCAACTCATTAATCTAGGGTTCATCACATACTTATGTTGAGTTTATTGCTTAGACCCATATTATTTTGGAGAGAGAAATGACAACAAAATCCTTTTAGATTTCATAATGTTCAGTGGTCTAGTTTGAGGCTACAAATGGCTTATAGTATATGACCTCACACCTTACTATGCTATGAATAAAAGGTATATGCAAGATTCAAACTTGTGATCTTTCTTTTAAGAGCACAATTTCTTCACCATTAAGCAAACTCAAGATTCAAACTTGCGACCTCTCTTTTGGCAACATTCATTTATTTCCTTTTCATTTGAAGAACCTATCTAATCCTACACCCCCTTAGGTATTGGCCTTAGGGTTTTATCTTTGATTTCTAATTTATTTTCTAGATACAAGACTTTACAATTTGTAAGAGTTATATCAATAGACTTTCCCTTATTTCATCATTTTTTCCCTTTTAGAGTTTGTGTATTGGGTTTATAAAAACATCTCACTATCATCCTACTTTTCCTTTATAAAGAAGTCCTTGTCTCAATCCTATAATGGCTTAGGATTCAGTTGATCACCATTTTTTTTGCTTGTATGATGGATAACAATCATAATAAGAAAATGATTTTGATCGTGAGGGACACTTGGAACAAATGTATAGACATAATTTTTCTTTTCGTCCATAGTTACTTATTTGTGACATTGTAATTTAGCTTATGTGCTTTTACATAGTTACTTGATGCTCTTCACAAGCCCTTTAATCCAAGGATTATTTAAGGTATTGGTTTTAATAACTCTTTAAGTTTGTTGCATGATGTATCTTTCCCCCCTCTTAGCCAACCTTTTCCCGCCATTATCACTACTACTCTAAGGCTTGTTGTGCTTCTAGTATGATTCATTCTTCTTATGTCCCTTCCTCTTATGTCATTTCTAGCCCTTATCCTAGTAGTGTCCCACCTACTTCACACATTCACTCTTCTTGTGTCATCTCTTCAACTTATCCTACTAGTTTCATTCATTCCTCTTGTCCTACTAGTGTCATACCTTCATGTTATGCTAATAGTGACATGCCTCCCTCTTATCCTTCTATCATTCCTACCACTCCTCTTAGTGTCATATCTTTACCTACCATTCTTCATCCTCTTTTTAGCCCTCTCACAATTTATTATGTTCCCACTGCTACTATCCCCACTATCATCCTTGATGTACTATTGAAAATTCTTGATAGAGTAGAGTGTAAGGTTGATGTCATGTCTAATAGATGGGATATAGGTAATTATATTTCATCACAACATAGTACTATGGAGATCTCCATTACCAACTATTTTTTCCAGCCACACTTTGAGATGCATAATGAAAAGGTGACCCATGTGCACATATGTAATCTTTCCATGCTAAATGTTTAGATTAAGTGTGTTAAGATAAATTGTTGGCCAAATTATTTCACATATATTGAGGGACTAAACTATACACTAGTTCTACTTTACCATATGAGTCCATTTATTCTTTTTCTAAGTTGGCCAAGGCTTTCCTTAGTCACTTTCATATGGTTGTGGACTTGAAGACTATAGTTTCATATTTATTTTAATATACCCAAGGGCCTAATGAGGCAATTTAGATTCATCTTTATGTGTTAAGATAATGCATCACCTTTTTATGATGAGCTACAATGTAATTTTATTCAAATATTATCATCAAGTAATGTATATTTGAACAATTATTTTGTATTTGAGCATTTATGTTCTCATGTCAATAATGTGTTTGTAGGAGTTGAAAATTAGCTCACACCCGAGGATACTTGCAAAACAAAAGTTAACCTTTCACAAGAGAGTATGGAAAGATAATAGCTTGCTTGATATGATATATAAAAAAGTACAAGATCCTTATTTAAATAGACAATGTGAAGGATAGGAATGAACAAGATCATGACATGTGTCTTCATCCTATAACATGAGGCAAGTAACTCAACTAATATTAAATGACCTAGGACTCAAGAATTAAATTCTAAAATATAAGATAAGATCTAAATGGCAATTAAGACTTCTAGAAATATTCATAGGACCTAAGTAAACTTTAACATGTGTATAGGACCTACCAGTGGACTAGATAGGTAAAATACCATATTCACACCAACACCCCTTAAGTGCAACTTATGGAGGAACAAACCGATGTAAATGATGCAAGAATACAAGGATGGGTCCCAACTGATGAGCCATAGGAATGTCCAGTTCTTAGCTTTAGTTTCATGTTTTATCTCATTTTTCTAAACTTCAAAAGGCATTTTCAAACCATTTTCATATACTTTAAGGGATTTCAAAGCATTTAAGGATGATATACTATATTAATGAATAGGTGTGTGAACTTTGAATGTCTATGAGATCTAGTATAATTTTATGATTAATCATAGTTGCTAATAATGAAAAATACCTTAAGGAATAAAATTGACCCCCATAGCAAAAGGATTCTCAACCCACAATAGAAGGATGACAATTCAATACAACCAGAGGAATTAACTAGCTATAGTATGTGCATATTTCTAGAATAAGATGTAGGAAATGGTTTTAGGATGTGAACATGAATGTCTATGTGTCACTCCACCTTTCCAATAAACTATGGAGGAAGAAGTTTGTTCTAACAAGGGATACCAATTATAATGAAGACTACCTTGTTAAGCACGCTTATGTTATAATTTTTTTCTTGATTATTGTAGAATCCTTATTAGATTATAACACTTCTACTTTCACCTACTTTTATATTTTTGTTAAGTAAAAGACCTGGTCCTCTTCTTGTTTTCTTGGAAGAGTTGATAGTTGCTAATATTATATTTATAGTTTTTGAATAACATGACTCTCATAAACCCTATATATGGAGATAATCTTGTGAGAGACCGTAGCTATGTTTTTGCATGAAACTAGATTGAATTTTAGATTGGTTATAGTCTGTTATGAGTTCTGTTTATGTTGGATTACAATAAAGACTTGTGTGAGGGGGAAGATGTTAGATGAAAATGAGATCAAACTACAAATGAAATTAGGATCTAAGCTAAGATCAAACACAAAAAATCTAAAATCCTATCCTACACATACGAAATGAAACTAAGCTAATTGAGCATACATTAAGAAACCTATGATTATCAAAATGAATGTAAGAAATGAACACAACTTTACCATCCCGTAGCGGAGTGTATTTGCTTGATGTTGGATTTTTCTTGTCAATGTGAAGCCTCCAAAGTTCGTGTGAAAAAGTTGGATGAATGATGCTTGGTTGATTGAAAAAGGTTGAAGCTCTATCAATGGTGATTGTGACAACACTTCGTTGCAAAAGTATGTTGATTCTCCAATCCATATTTGTGAGGAGAGAGGTTTGTTATATATGAAATGAAATTTTGAATCGACAATCAGGATCAGTTGGAGAATATCCAAATCAACGGTCAACATGTGTTGAGAGGATTTAAACATGAGAAGATTGTGCAAAGTTGATTGCACAATTTGGGTGATTGAAGAATAGATTGGCTAGTCAGGGTTTAGATTGATCAATCAGGAATTGATTGATCAGTTAGCAATTGATTGATTTTAGTTAGGGAATAGATTGATTAGTTAGCAAAATTAGATTGCTTAGTTAGCAACCCATAATTTTCTCAATCAAAAAGTGGGTGAGGAATATGAATTATTTTATTTTATTAATTAATTCATTTTTGTGTTGAACGTGCAAATCAAGTTTGACTTTTGCAAACAAAGTTGCATTATTTCAATTTGATTTTTGATAAATGATTTGAATAGTTTGATTTGATTATTCAAAATTTGGAGGGAAAGTGCCATAATTAAATTATTATGATTTAATAATTTAATCAATTTAGGGGAATAAGGTGATTTAGTGATGTAATCAAATAATTGGCATTGTTTGACTAATCAAGATGAAATAAGATTAGATTAGGACTTTATTAAATAAATGTAATTTATTTAATTGGTCAAAATGATGAAATGTGAATTAATCAAATAACGTTGTTTTATTCAATTAATAGTAGAATTAGGGTTTCAGATGCTTTTTTATTATGTTTGAAGATCGTGGGATGATTTAGAGATGTTCCGAGTTGATTCTGAGATGTTTCAAGACATTCCAAGTTGATTCTAAGATGTTTTGAGACATTCTAGGTTGATTCTGAGTTGTTTCGAGACAGTCCGAGTTGATTCTAAGTTGTTTCGAGATAGTTCAAGTTGATTTTGAGTTTTTCAAGACATTCCAAGTTGATTTCGAGATGTTCCGAGATATTCTGGGTTGATTCCGAGTGGTTTTGAGACATTCTGAGTTGATTCCGAGATGTTTTGAGACGTTCTAGGTTGATTTTGAGATGTTCTGAGACGTTTTGGGTTGTGATAGGTGTTAAGTCAATTTTACATGTCTACTTTTGCCCCTCTTTGATACAAAGTACTAGTTGCTTTGTTTCAAAGATTCTATTTTTAAGATCAAGTTTTTGAAAAAAAATTATGCTCCTCTATGCCTCAGTGTTTCGTGGAATGATGCTAGGACTCTATGCTGCCCCCTCGAGAGGTTGGCCAAAAATTTCAAGTTTTGAGGTTAGGTTCACGACTCTATTCTATTCCAGGTCCAATGTGTTTAGGTTGAAGAATTAGATTTATAGGTCCTTCATTTCTCGTTCTGATGTTTCTAAGAGCTTCTAATTTGAAAGTAGTAATGTTCCCCAAGTAGAAATTAGGGTTTCCTAGGTGAAATTAGGGTTTCTTGAGGTTTAATATAGGCAATTAGTCCTCTAGTTAGCTCATTTGTTCTTTGATCCTTTTGCTAATTCTTGTCTCTGGATTTCCCATTCTGTCAGTTTTGGAGGAGCAATGCCGAGATTTGACGGAGCCCCACATCTTTCTTTTTTTGTCTTGTTTTGTTCTCGTTATGCATGTACTAAGTTTCTCAAGTCAAAAGCGAAGTTTTGTGATTTTTGAGCATTTGCCTCAGTTTCCTCACATTTTCTGGTTAAAAAACCCTCGCCTTTGACTGAATTCCATGCATTTGAGTAAAATCCATGCCTTTGATTGAAACCCTTGCCTTTGTTTTATGCATTTGACCAGAAAGCTCGCTTTTAATTGCTTTAGGTTCTTAATCCTTACTTTTGATTGAAATCCATGCCCTTGTTTCCTTTCCTTTGGCTGAAATCCACGCCCTTGTTTCCTTGCCTTTGACTGAAATCCACACCTTTGCATGAAAAGCTTGCTTTTGCTTGGTGATTTCTGAGCATTTGATCAAAACCCTAGCATGTGTTTTTTTGTCATCCTAAATGTTGTTTGTCATCATTTTTTTGTGTCATTATGTGTCATTCACCCATTTAGAGTGAAACCCTAACATTGTGGGTTTAAAATGATTGTAGGTTGGCCTCAGAGTACTCCAACCGAGGGAGAGACGTCCTCAACACTTGTTTGATCCTATTTCCCATTTTGGTGCATTGGAGTGAGATTTTTTTGATGTTGTGGGACTACGTTATATTTGCTACATGCTTCCTATTAGGACCCATACCGCGATGATGACTGCACTTGTGGAACAGTGGCATTCTGAGACATCTTCGTTTCACTTGCCAACATGAGAGGCTACTGTTACTCTTGAGGATGTTTGGAGGATACTTTGCCTCCCCATTCATGGAGAGCTGGTTACATACCATATTCGATGCGGTACCTGTGCCATGCAAGGGTGTTAGATGTTTGACACTTGGAGGTACACCAGTCAAAGATTGATTTGTCTGAGTTTTCTAACAGTGCAGATCCTATTTTGCTGGTCTTATGCAGTTTGATTTTAGGACTAGTTGTTCCTGATAGACGAGGTCGATAGTTTCCCATTGGTTGGGGAGTGTGTATCGAGAGTATGCTTGAGCATGGTACGAGATATCCTTGGGGCCTGTGTCTTCTTGCCCACTTATACAGAGATATGCATGAGGTCATGTATCAGGGCAGAAAATCTATTTCTGCAGGTGTTTCGCTCTTACATGATTGGGTGTGGGAGCATATTGTAGTTACTCAACTGGATGGGATACAGGAACGTGATCCTGATGATCCATATTCCTATCGCTATGGGGATTTCATGCACTATACCTTACCTGGGGATCTTCCTTATTGGCGCTGAGTTTTCGATGATATGCCCAATTTTGTGTGGAGACCCTATTTGGGGTGTGGTGCTTGGCCAAAGGATTCAAATCATCTTGTCTACTGTTGATAGACCCATTGGTTGCTTGGTCATTCTCATCTTGTGCTAGAGCGTTACTTACCAGATTGAGTATGTCGCCAGTTTGTGGAGAGACAGGGCTGAGTTCCTAATGCTTATGAGGCTCATTTTGGTCGGATGACTTGGTAGGTTCGTGTATGGGGTCTCTAGCCAAATATATATTGCCATTATTGAGTTCAGAGCACTTGCCCCAGTTGGTTGGGGTTGGCCGGTTGGTCTAGTAGATCCAGGTACTTCTCATGATTATGATGAGTGGTGGGCATGACGCAGGCCATTGAGACTCACTATTCCTGGTGGTGATCTTGCTTTGGGTAGATCAGGTATTACAGGTCGTCGTGGGGAGCGACAGCGTATTGAGGTCCTCATAGAGTAGTTAGATAGAGCCCGTCGTGATGTGGCACAGGGTGGTCAGGATGAGCACCCACCTCAGGTGCAGGGTCATAGATAGGTTCCAGGTCCTCCTCCACTAGCTAGGGATGGAGACATACTATTAGCTTAGATGACTGTTGCCAAAGATGCAAAGATAGTGAGACGACAGGCTGCAGAGGCTTAGATAGATATTTTGAGGGTTGAGTGAGATAGCGAGAGCGGTCGATGACATGCTGCAGAGGATCTTATACAATTGTTCACTATAGAGAGAGATACTCTCAGGGCAGAGTGTGATCATTACTTCCAGAGGTCTACCTACTATCAGACTTTATATGAGTATGCTATTCCTAGGGTTGCTTGGTATCCATGGTTTGGAGAGCCTAGTGTTGTGAGTGATGGTGGTGATGGTGCAGTTGGTGGTGCAAGTGGTGGTGCAAGTGATCAGTCTGTGAGACAACTTGATCATTTTGGTGGTCTATAGGGTTTTTTCATTCCTGTCAAGGTCTTACTTTTTGTACGTGTTCTTCATGCTATTTATTGCTTAGAGGCATATTGTAGACATGTGTTATATATGTATATATTCATCGTCGCAATCGAGGCCTCGTATAGACATTATGATTTTGCATATCCTATCACACTTATGATGATGTACTCTCTTTTTTGATGATGATATAAATGAGATATACCTTCTTCAATACATTCTCATTTTATGCCTATGTGATGATGATATATGATGATGAATGTTTATATATGGTGTTGATATGAATGAATGCCCCATACATGATGTTTTTATTGGTTTATTATCATCATGATGTGTATGCAAAATGATACTAATGATATTGCTATGCAGGTTTCATTGAGAAGAAATGTTGATGATTTGATAGAAAAAATGATGTTAATTAGAGGAAATATTGATGATGGATAGAAATGTGATGCTAATTAGTAGAAATATTGATGATGGATAGAAATGTGATGTTAATTAGTAGTTGATGAGTTGTTTTTTCTTTACTTTAGATACTTCACAGTTTTGAACAATCTATTTTGATATAGCAAATAAATATGATGCACCAGGGTATTAATGACCAAAGTGACTTTGTATCTATTGCGTGGACTTTGACTCTACAAACAAGGAGTATTCAAGTGCTCATACTAGACATACGAAAACCCTGTTAGAGTGTATGGGTGAGAAGCTTTAAAAACATGTCGGACTAGTAACACAAGAGGTATAAGAACCTAACATGTCACTGTTACATGAAATGTTCCAAAGATGACTTCCACACACAAAACAAAGCAAGTATTCGCCATGGTAGTATAACAAGACTATCCACAAAAAAAATGAAATGATGCTCAATTGCCCCCATTCCTTCTCTAAATCCTTATGGACATCCTTGAGAGATCTTGGGAATGAGTCGATAATGTAAATCACAATAATAAGACAACAAAAAGATAAAACAATGTTGTTATATCACTTGCCATATTTGTTTGGGGTGGGTCTATTTATCCAATTTTGATCTTGTCTATCGTAGGAATGGATCCATTAAGACATATCTCAGGATGTTGTTGGGTCTTGTCAAAAATATATGTATTTGATACTTGGCTTTGTTTTAGTTCGCTTTGCGATCAAATTCTTCTATGATTGTCTACTTGAAGGTTCTAACTATTGATGTTTGCTTTGTTTGTTTTGTTTGTTTTGTCAAAAGGTGAGTGTGAGGATCTGTTTATTATGGATGATGTCTTATTACGAATTGTGATGAACGAGATTGGTCTTTTTAAAAAAAAATTCTAAGTTTTATGATGTTTTTGTTGTTTTCTCAGGACTAACCTAGGGCCTTGGGGGCTCGTCAAAGATAAGCCTTGCCTACATTGTACATGCAAAGGTTCGTAGTTCGCTTGGTTTGAGTGTTTTTGACCTTTTTTGTTTTGTGAATGTTTTTGGATTTTGTATTTTTTGACTAGGCTGAAATAAAGCATGTTGGAAACCTAAGGGGACTGACCTAGGTTCTCGGGGGCTTTCAAGCCTTGCCTACATTGTAGAAGCAGAGACCACGTAGTTCGACCGCTTGACTCAAAGCATTAACTATTTTTGGATAAACAACATTAATAATTTGGATTGATATTCCACTTTTGTGTCTAGAGGATATGTTGTGGGAAATCTACTTGAACTAGCTATGAGGTTTAGGAAAATGTTGATATCTTAGACTATTTGAGTGAAGGAATAACCCCACGATGTTGTTTTGTTTTTGATGTTTTTCAACTATTTTTTTCTTTTGTGGTTTTCTAGATGCTTTTGAATTTTTGCTATTTTTGACCATGATAGGACATTCAAAGATCTAATCCATGACCATCCTCGGGAAGTTTCCCCTTGTTGTAAACAAGACTACTTTCCTTAATTAGTGACAAGCCATGGTTGGATACACTATTTTATTATGAAATGAATGGGTGGATGTTGTGGATAGTATCGATAGAAAATGATGCAAGTTTTATTCAAACATAGTGCCTGTTTGCCAGGCTTTCACTACGGTACCTATTCTAAGAGCACCACAAAGTGGTTTTCACTCAGAGAATGTTTTATTTCTCTTTACTATTCTTTCTTTTTTCTGATTTTTTTTTTTATCTTTCTTCTATTTTTTTGGATTTTTACCCTTTTGCCTGGGGTATTCTGATGTGCTTCATGTGTAGAATTTCTTGAGGTGGTTGTTGTTTAGTGGTTCAGCTAAAGGTTCTCCTTCAGGAGTAGCTAACTGATATGCCCCAGAGCCATATCTTGTTGTGATGACAAACGGGCCTAACCAGTTGGGTTCAAATTTTCCTTTGCCATCCTGATTTAGTTGTACCTTTTGATTCTCTTTGAGGACTAATTCACCAACTTGAAAGTTCCTATCCTTGATCTTTTTGTCATAGTTCCATTTGAGCCGATTCTGATAAACCTACAAATGGTTTAACGCACTCAAACGCCTTTCATCTAGGAGTTCTAATTCATTTATCCTGGATACCCTGTATTCTTCGTTGTTGATCATGCCTTTTAGTGAAACTCGCAATGAAGGGATTTTGACCTCAATAGGCACGACAACCTCTGATCCATAGACCAAGGAAAATGGTGTGGCACTAGTAGATGTGCAAATGCTTGTTTAGTAGGCCCATAAGGCTGGATTTAGTTACAAATACCAATCACGGTCGGCTTCATTAACAGTCTTTTTGAGTATTTTTAGTATGGTTTTGTTAGATGCCTCAGCTTGACTATTTCCTTGGGGGTAATAGGGCATGGAAAATCGATGGTGGATAGAAAATTGGGAACAGGGCTCTTGGACATCTTGATTTTTGAATGGGGTTCCATTGTCTGTTATTATTGTTTGGGGAATTCCATACCTGCAGATGAAATAATTAAAAATAAATTTTGATATCTATTTTTCAGTGATATAGGTCAATGGAATTGCCTCTATCCATTTAGTGAAGTACTCTATTGTTGTGATAATGAATTTGTGCTTGTTGGATGAAGCAGGTGATATCTTGCCTACCAGGTCTAATCCCCATTGCAAGAAAGGCCATGGTGTGGTTATAGGTCTCAATTCCTGTGCTGGTGCATGAACTAGGTCATTGTGTTGTTGACATTGTCGAAACTTTCTAGAATACTGTATGCATTCTTGTTCCATGGAGGGCCAGTAGTATCTTGTTCTGAGTAGTTTCTGGACTAAGTTAAGTCCACCAAAGTGGTATCTGCAAATACCTTCGTGAACCTCTTGTAAGGTTGTTTGTGCTTCTTCTACATCAAGTCACCAGAGTAACATACCATCCATACTACGACAGTATAAGGTATCTCCTAAGATGGTAAAATGGGAAGTTCTATGGGTGAAGGCTTTCTTTTGGGTGCTCATTAAGTCAAGTGGTATGGTACCATGCTGGATGTAGTCAAAGGTATCTTGGTACCATGATGAGTTAGGACCAACAACAACACATACCAATTTTGATTCTGGGATGTCGAATGCTAGTACAAACAACTGTTCCACAAGGAATTTATACTTAGGCACGTTTTGTGGAATATCAAGCAATGAGCCTATTGTTGCCATTGCATCGACAACTCTGTTATTGATTTGAGGAATTTTCTCAAAGCTTATTCTGATGGTGTATTCCTTGAAGCTATCCACCATCCTTTTATATGGCATCAATTTTTCATCTTTTTTCTGGTACTCATCGTTCACCTGTCTAATCACTAGTTGAGAGTCTCCAAAGACATGTAGCTCTTTTTTTCTCCATTCAAAAGGCCATTTTTAACCCTGTGATAAGAGCTTCATATTATGAGATGTTGTTTGTGCATGGGAATGCAATCCTATAGGCCTTGGGTATACTATCTCCTTATGGTGTGAGAAATAGAATACCCGCTCCAGATCCATGTTGAGTATGGGACCCATCAAATTATAGATTCCATTGGTCTATCTATTATATCATCAAGATACTCTCATTTGGAAAGTCCACTATGAGAGGTTTGTGATCATCTAAAGGTGCTTCATCTAGTTGGCCTGCTATAATTTGTCCCTTTATAACTCTCCTATCCACATACTCTATATCAAATTCACTCAGGATCATCACCCATTTGGCTATTCGGCCTATTAGGGCTACCTTTGCTAGTAAGTACTTGAGTGGGTCTACCTTAGAAATCAACTTGACTTTTCTGTTCAGGAATTAGTGTCTCAACTTTTGTGTTGAAAACACGACTAAGAGACACGCTCTTTCAACGGGCGAGTAGTTTAGTTCATATCCCACCAGTGTTCTGCTGATATAGTAGACTGCCCTTTCTTTATTGTTATCATCTAGCTAGGCCAAGAGAGCTCCCAGTGTTGCTTGTGTGGTAGACACATAAAGTATCATTTCCTTTTCTGGGATAGGTGACATGAGTACAAGAGGAGTAAGTAGGTACTCCTTGACTTGTTGGAATGCTTGGTCACATCTCCCATCCCACTTGAAGGTGATGTCCTTGTGTAGGAGATGAGTGTGTAGACATTTGAATTTGACCACTCTTGTATGGTCAAATTCATCCCTTTTTTTTGTCTATTTCACATCCCCCACTGACATTAATTAAATGATTTATTTAATTAATATTTCTTCCATTCCTAAGGTTCCTAAGGTATTTAATTTAATAATTAAATACTTTACCTTTTGTCCCCCTCCTCTCTAAATTAAATAAATGCTTCAATTTATTTAATTTAGTCATTTGGCCTTTTGAATTTAAATCAATTTTAAATTCATCTTTTTCTCTCTCCTTGTCCCATCCTCCATAATCCCTCCTTAATCTGGATTAATTTAATTAATCTTTGATTTAGATTTGCACATCCTTAATCAAGATTAATGTCACATCCTCCATCATTGTCCACTTGCTCTAATCCTTCATTATTCAGTCTAATCACCTGTTTGCACAACCTTAATCACATGATTAGGCCAATCTAATCCCCAAGCCATTTATGGCATACCCCTAAGTCAACCATCATTAATGCTTTCTCCATCTAGACAAGGTAACCTCTTCCCCATGTGAATTAAAAATTCACATTTATTCCTTCAAGGTGTTTCTCTTCCCCATGTGGATTATTGAGGAATTTTAAATTCCTCATGTGTCACATCTCCCACATGGGGACAAGGACCTCCTTTATGAGGAGATCTTCTCCCAATCCCAAGGTACTTTAAAGTACCTCCACATCACCTTCCCCCTTTACACCTCATTGCCACATGGCAAGATGTGAGGGCTTGTGAGTCTTCAAATCACTATAGCCCTTCATCTTGTCCATGGTGGCTGAATCCTAGCCCTCCATTCCTTAGAGGCCTTTCCCCTAAAATTAGAGGATTTTTCCCTCATTTCATTCATTCAACATTCACACATTCAAGCAACCAAGCATTCAAGCTCTCACAACCATACTCCATTGCTGCAACTTTTGAGCTCATTTTGCATCCATTTTGTGCATCCACTCACATACCCACTTGCATCATTAGAATCCCCATCATCTCACCATCATTTTGCATCTAGAAATCTTGTGATTTTCCATTCGAAGGAGCACACAAACAATTGATTCAACAGGGCCAACCAACCAATCGACTTGGGCAAGGTAACTCACTTGTTTTCATCTTTTCTTTGTTCAAGTTTTACTAGGCCAATCTTGAGGTGTTGTTTTGTGTTTTTCTTCCTTTGAATTTCATTTGTTTTGCATCATTTAGGTTTAGAAAACACGCTGCACACAGAGTGAAAGGGTGACATTTTTCTGCCAATTGTGTGATAAATCGGCTAATGGATTGCAACTTCCCTTGTAGGCTCCTCAATTGTTTTAGTGTCTTTGGTAGAGGCATCTCCATTATTGCTTTTACTTTGGATGGATCTACTTCAATCCCTCTTCTTGATACTATGTACCCCAATAGCTTTCTAGATGTTACCCCGAATATGCATTTCTTAGGATCGAGTCTTAGATTGTACTGTTCAAGACGATCAAATACCTTAGCCAGGTTTGTCAAGTCGTCTGCCCTTTTGACTAACTTTGCTAGAATGTCATCTACACAGTCCTCCATGATTGTGTGTAGCATATCATGAAATATGGTCGTCATTTCTCTTTGATATGTCGCTCCTGCATTCTTGAGACCAAACAAAATTACATTCCAACAAAATGTTCCCCAAGCAAAAGTAAATGTTGTTTTGTGTTGGTCATTTGGAGAGATCTTTATCTGGTTGTATCCAGAGAAACTATCCATTAAGGATAAAATCTCATGCCCTGCTATTAGATCTACAATCATGTCAATGATTGGAAATGGAAATTCATCCTTTGGATAGGATTTGTTCAAGTCTCTAAAGTCTGTGCATATCCTTATGCCCCTAGTAGGTTTGGACACTGGTACTAGATTTGATATCCATTATGGATAGTCGATGGGTCTGATGAAACCCACATCTAGTAGTTTCTTTAGCTCTACCTTTACCAGTAATGCTATATGCGGATGCATTTTTCTGAGTTTTTGCTTGATAGGCTTTGCTCTAGGGATTACAGCTAGATGATGTACCACTAATGTTGGATCTAGTCTAGGAATGTCAAAATAGGTCCATGAAAAATTTACCTTCCCAGCGTTGATGAAAGCTGTGAAGTTGTCTTTTTCTTTTGGGTCAAGTGATGCCGCATGGTAGGTTATCTTCGGGTCCTCTATTGTGCCAACATTTATGGGTTATGCTTCCTCTACTAGCAGTGTTGATCTTTCCCGATATTCTAATATGGGGAGATTAAATATTCCATCCTCGGGTGCCTTTGAGAGGTTTTCACCTTTGGATGCGTCCTTTATTTTCCTCTTTTCTGGATCTGATAGAGCCACAAGGTGGTTTTCTCTAGAGGGGATCATATTTTTATGTTCTTTCTTTCATTTTTGCGACTAGAAGATTCAATCTCTCCACCAAAGTATGCCTCTTGTTCAAGTTCCATGATGAACCCTGCTTTGTGGTCTCCTGCTAGTATGTCTGTTCGAAGTCCCATGAACTCTACGATTGCCTCATCATTCTGGAATTGATCTAGAACAAGTGTATGTTGTTGTTGATCCCAATCTATGAGTTGTGGGTAATAGAGTGGGAGGTTATCATCTTGATC
This sequence comes from Sequoia sempervirens, assembly GCA_007258455.2. NCBI lineage: Eukaryota > Viridiplantae > Streptophyta > Pinopsida > Cupressales > Cupressaceae > Sequoia > Sequoia sempervirens. The sequence goes on from VDFB02058242.1 coordinate 34,522,367, forward strand.
TGCAAAGCTTATGGAAGTGGATGAAAGGGTCAGTATAGCTTGGGTGTCTTTTTCCCACTGAGTGTCTAGGTTGTCATTGCTGGAAGTGGGAGAATCATATCCAATGACGAAGGAAGGAGAATCCCATTAGTATTCATTAGAGTCCATACCAGAATTGTAGAAGATGTTGGGAATAGTTTGAATATGTTGGAGAGGGAACCTATCAATGCTAAAATTATCAAATAAGTCTTCAACGAGTAAGTCGTTGTCTAAGGTATGATAGGAATCCAGTGCCTTAACGCTAGCAAAAGTTTCACGCTTCTTCCAAGAGGTTAGTCCTGTTTTTGGAATAACCACATCTTTTGGTTTATAACCTAGCCCCATATTTTTCTTCCTTTGTTCCACTATGATAGGCTTTGATCGGAAATGTTTGTGTAGCCCAAGGCCACCCTTTCCATTATATCCCATATGTTTAACTAATTGATAACCTCTAGTAGTAGGGTCAATTAAAATGGGTTGTGGATTTTCTGGTTCTTCTTAGTCCTCCTTGTAGATCACAAATGAAAAGTCCTCCTCAAATATTTCTTCATCTTGCATGACTCTCCACCAAGTGAAGATAGTGGCCTTGGAAATCATTTGCACTATCTTGATCTCTTTTGGAACTCCATATACTCTAGGTGTTGGTGGAAGCATGCCCATGCAGAATGCTTCATTGAAATAGTAATTCCCATTACCCTTGTCAATTACTTGAATCTTGGCTTCCATTTTTGGTTGGTCACTTGAGGTGTTCTTGGTTGAGATTGATGGAAGTGTGGAAGGGTCAACATAAGAAAAGGAGTGGAATATTATGTCGTTGTTAGGCACACAATGGATTTTATTGTATTTCTCTTCTAACTTGGCACATAAATGAAAAGGCTCAGGATTGACATATAGTGTTACCTCTTTTCCTTCATGGGAAACTTTAGGCATTGATGAAAACTGGAAGGGACTGCTTGTAATGCATGGATCCAAGGGCATCCCAAGAGGAGGTTGTATGGCAACTCAAGGTCCAGTACTTGACAAGTGGTTTATGTGATGGGTGGTCTTATATGCACTGGTAACCTGATTGTTCCTTCAGAATTTCTTTCAAGGTCATCATAGGCCCTTATCATGATACTCTTGCCTTTGTCAATCATGTCGTCAGAATACCCCAACTGTTTGACAAATTTTAAGGTACATATGTTTAAACCCGCACCTTTATCTATTAGTACCCGTTTGAACATGGTTTTATGAACACCAACCTCTATGTAGAGGGCTTGGTTATGGAATGTTCTTTGGGGTAGATCTTTCTCAGAAAAGATTAAATGATTACTTGCTATGATCTTGCCAACCATGGCTTGGAATTGACTAGGATTAAGGTCATTAGGGACTGTTGTTTCCAATGCCTTTTCAAGTATTTCCCTATGGGTAGGTGATAGTTTTAACAACTCCAAGATTGAGATTAGGGCAGGTGTTTTCTTTAATAGTTCCACAATATTGTAGTCATTTGGTGACCTGATTGTAGGTTTGCGTGGGAATCCTTGAATTGTAACTCTTCCTCAATGAGTGGTTACGTTACGATTGTTGTCTCCACCTAATAGAGTCACTACGTTTGTCCTATTATCATCAACTTGTGAGAGGGTTCCTAAAAATGTGTCCCCATATGTGTAATTAGCATTATGGTACTCTTGTTTCTTTCCTTTGTCATTTCCTTTGGCATGGTTTAGGATTGGGTTTGAGTATATTTGCAGGTCCTTGTTCCCAGGACAATGCTCGACATCTACATCCCCTTTGTCTATTAAATCTTGGATGAGGTGCTTGAGTCTCATGCAATTGTTTGTGGTGTGTCCTTTGGTCATATGGAAGTCACACAAGCCCTTCTCGTTATACCACGATGTTTTGAAACTAGGTTCCTCATAGTTTGGACGATCATTAGTTTAAGAAGGTTTTGTTGTACTAGTTTGTGCATGACCATTTCCTGTGACTCACCTAGTACTATGAATTTCCTCCTTGGTTGATCGTACTAGCTTTTTTGACCTCCCTGATTCATTTGTTGGTTCACACCCTGGTTGTTCTTGGGATAGGTATTTTGGTTATTTTGCACATTGTTTGGAACATAGCTTGTCTATGCTACTTGTGGTTTTTTTTGAGCTATGTTATGTTCCTACCATAATGTTCTAGCATCAATCACTCCATCATTTGTGACGTTTTTTGTTTTTAGCCCAGACTTTAGGTTTCTCATTCGAACTAGACAAACTACCTTTTGAGCTGTTTGATTTAAGGGCTCCTCTTGCCATGAGGGCTCTCTCAATATTCAATCAGGGCTTCTCAATGGTTTCTTCAAAGTCTGCTGGACATAACATTGTCAATTGATAATTGATCTCAGGTAAGATGTTGGTAATGAATATGTTCACCAATTCCTTGTTGGGAATGGACCATTTACATCTACTAGCCTTATGTCTCCATCATTGTAGGTAGAAGGTAAAAGATTCTCCTTGATTCTGTTTGATTGTGGAAAAGCTTGTGATGGTGACATCGTGCTCAATATTGAAGGAGAAGTGACTTATGAATTTCTTAGACCGTTCATCGAAGGTTTTGACTACTGGTGTCAAACGGGTGAACCACTCCATAGTATGGCCTGTAAGGCTGCGTGTAAATAGTACCATGAGGTATGAGTCATTGTGTCATACTTCCATGCATGATACAGAGAAATCACGTATATGCTCTACTGGATCCCCTCTTCCTTTGTATTTGTTGTCAAACTTGGGTATTTCAAAATTCTTCGGAAAGGGTATTGTAGTGATAGATTGATCGAACGAGAATGGGCATATCTCTTGGATAGTATAGGTTTTCTTTTGTTTTCTAGCTTGCATGCCTGTTACTTGTTGGGTGACGACCTCTAGCTTCATTTCTATGTTCATTTTTGGCACGTTTGTTTACGAGTTTTGTGTATAATATCCTTGTTGTCTCACCATTTTTGGGTCATATATTGGGTATTGTGAAGGTATAATACCTTGGTAACTATTTTGGGCATAGAATAGGTTAGGTCCCTTGTGGGTGTAAGGAGGGTTAGCTCCTTGTTGCTGAGATGAAGTGTACTGAAGGTTACCCTGTTGATGCATTAGCGGGACACCTTATTGGTAGGATGACTGAAGAAGGGTGCTCTGTGGCACACCTTGCTGTTGGGTAGGACTAAACTGAAGGTTACCCTGTTGATGCGTTAGTGCGACACCTTGTTGATGGGTCGACTGAAAAAGGGTGCTCTGCGACACACCTTGTTGTTGGGAAGGACTAAAGTGAAGGTTACCCTATTGATGTGTTAGTGGGACACCTTGTTGATGGGTCAAATGAAAAAGGGTGCTATGTGGCACACCTTGCTACTGTGCAGGACTAAACTGAAGGTTACCTTGTTGATGCATTAGCGGGACACCTTGTTGATGGGTCAACTGAAAAAGGGTGCTCTATGAAGGGGACCATGTGGTCCACCTTGTTGGTGGTATTGACTATTCAGAGGGGGACCTTGTGTTCTGCCCTATTGAAGGTATTGACTATTTGGAGGGGGACCTTGTGTTCCGCCCTATTGAAGGTATTGATTGTTTGGAGGGGGACCTTGTGTTCCGCCCTGTTGAAGATATTGATTGTTTGGAGGGGGACCTTGTGTTCCGCCCTATTGAAGGTATTGATTGTTTGGAGGGGGAACTTGTGTTCTGCCCTGTTGAAGGTATTGATTGTTTGGAGGGGGACCTTGTGTTCTGCCCTGTTGAAGGTATTGACTACTCTGGTACGGGTCGATATTTGAGGTATTTTGAGGTACATACTACCCAAGAGGAGGATTATTGTTCAATGGATAATACTATGATGGTCCTCCTTGATATAGTTGTGTCATTACTGTTTGTTCCACCTGAGTTGGTTTTCTGAATAAGGGTTTCGCTTAGGGTTGACCATCGTTTTGTGAGAACACGGGGTGACATGTTTGGCAACTCTAGAGGTTTGGTTATCTTTCTTACAACTGAGTTATCCCCTAAGGGAATCAGGTTGAAATACACCGATAATTTAGCACCACTTTGTGCTAACTTGAAGAAATAGGAGTTTGGATCCTTTCTCAACAACCTGTCCATTAGTTTTAGAACCTTGGGTTTGTTGGAATGTTTGAACAATTCATCCTTGTTTATTTATTCCTCTATGTCTACCTCCTCTATAACCACTTTTTTTGGGTCTTGGTTGTTTTGTTCAACTACCTCCTTCTATTTGCGATTTAGTTCCTCTTCACTAAAGGTATTTCTATACATAGGCCTCTTCTGTGGTGTTTCAAGATCGCTTGGCCTATAGCCCCAAGGACTACTTTCATCATTTATGGCACTGGTTGGTGGGATGCTAGTGTTGGTTTTGTTTTCTTCCATTTTATTTGTGTTGTGATCTCGTGGTTGTCATAAACAACTTTCAAGCTTTTTTGATTGTTTTCCTTGATTCCTATTCTCTAGAAAAGACGTGTCCTATTGGTACAAAGCGATAATAGAAGTGATCTAGCCGATTTTGACTGTTGTGATATTTCCTTGAGAAGAAACCTTTGGAAAACCCTTTTGTAGGGCGATTCTTTGAGAGCTGAAGTATATATTTTTTCTTAAGGATGTCGCTCTTTCCAAACCTAAGGATCTTTTGTTTTCCAAAAAGCATGAGGGATGTATATTTATTGCCACACAGGTGGTGATAATATAGGTCTTTCGATTGCTAGGTCTACCTTTTCTTCCTCTTCGTCTAAGATGATGGATGCGGTGAGAAATTGGCAGGGTGTTTCATTTTTCTCAAATATGAAAGTTCTCAAACTGCTTATGATGTAAGTTTGGGAACCTTCAATATATGTGTTACCTAGTTGAAAGATTGGTGCTATAGGGTTTGGTTTTTGAACTGGAGCAGTAGGTCACTAGATGGTCATAAGGTGTGACGATGTTTTGGGATGGTTGTTGTGAAGCTCAAGACGCTAAGGTTTGAGTGTTGTTTTGTAATGTCGCTACTTTTTGGAAATAAAAATGCTAAAGAACTAGGGTCGATATTCCACTTCCTTGTCTAGAGGATATGTTGTGGGAAAGATACTTGAACTATTTGTGAGTTCCAAGTAACCGTTGATATCATAGAATTTTTGAGTGAAGGAATGATCCTAATGTTTTGTTTGATTTTGAATTCAAATAAGTAGTATGGGAATAATGGACGAGAGACTTTGTGACCAATCTGATTTTACAAATGTTTTGTTCGAACAATGACCTTATAAACAACTTCAGTTTGTTTTCCTCTAAGTGTCAGCAAAAAATACTGTAAGCTAGAATGGCAGTTTGTAACCTCTATGTGTTTGTTTCCTTTGTTTTCTTGAGTATGATAAATGATATAATAGCATTGGACTGACTCAAAAGCATGGAATTTATGTGACCTGAATGTCTATAGCTCAAGTTGTGAAATCACAACACCCAAGCCATAGTTTACCAAATGTTTACCTTGATCAAGGTAACTTGAAATAAAAGCCGAAATGTTTGGAAACCTTTAAGGATAAATCCTTTTAAGGAGTACAAAACATAAGGCTTCTTTCACAAGTATACACTAAATCAAAGGGTTTTTGATTTGACCTTCTTGTTTAGTGTTTGTTTTGATGTGTTATTTTTCTTCAAATCAAACACAAAATTTTATGTCACAATTGTTTTTGAATGTAATTGGGAAAGTTTAACATCAACAAGCAATTACAACCCCAGTGAAGAGAAACCATCCTCTTAGGTGGGCCTGCCTCATGCTCTGAAGAGATGATTTTACATGCGACTTATGGTGTGGGCCTATAGTCGGACTTGGTAAGTAACTTCTCAAAAGTAAATTCTGATGCACCACTTTCAAAGAATGTTTTGGATAATAGGGTGGCTTCTAAAATAATTGGCTCTTATTCATCTTTTGGGGATATTATTTTCGGGCACCTACACATGTAGTGTTTTGTTCAATTAAGAACCTTCCAGCCCTTGTGGGTTTTTATGCATCACAAGGATACTGAGGAAGAATATGTCGATATAGGACATCTGCACCCGGTGAGTGATGAAATTTCCTCACACTCACAAAAGATTTATATAGCGGTCTAGAACAAAAGTACTACTTGGGTCGCCCACGAGTCCTCCGACGCGAGAGATTCCTCAAGTAGGCAAGCCCTCTAAAAAGGTATGCTTGAAAAAAGTGCGAAGCTCAAAATGTTCTCACTCACCCAAGATCGCCAAAAGGTGTGAGGGGAGAAGAAAAACATTTAGCTTTCCAATCAATGAATACACGACATACAATTCATAGAAAATTCATTCATTTTAAACACCTCGAGTAGTATTATCCCCAAAAATATGTGAATAACATAAACAACTTGTTCTTTTTATTTTTGCACCAAATTGAAGTGTTCAGGACATCAAGCAATTAAGATAGCAATGGTGTGAAAACAACAAGAATAGTTTGTTCATTTTAAGCCCTAAAGTTGAAGTGTTTCTAAGAAATCATGCCTGGTCTTAATTGGTCAACAAATGTAAATCGAACGTGCATCAACAAAATGGAAATCATTTGTGCTCTTTTTATGCACCAAAGTTAATGTTCCTAATTGTGAAAACATGAAATGTGTTCATTTTTAGAACCCAAAATTGAAGTGTTTTTGTTCTTTTTATGAGCACCAAACGAAAGTTCCTAACTTAGAAAGCTTAAAAATTGGTTCATTTTAACAACACCAAAATCAAATGTGAGTTTGTGTTGTTCATTTTAGAGCACCAAATGAAAGTTCCTAACTTAAAAAGCTTTGAAAATGATTCATTTTAATAACACCAAAACTAAATGTGAGTTTGTTGTTTTGTTCAGTTTTAGAGCACCAAACGAAAGTTCCTAACTTAGAAAGATTAAAATTGGTTCATTTTAACAACACCAAAATCAAATGTGAGTTTGTGTTGTTCATTTTAGTGCACCAAAATGAAAGTTTTCCTAAGTTAATAAAAAAATGATTGTGACTATGAAAATCTTGGACCGATCATCTTCCTTGCACAAAATGAGTTAACTTGTTTCAAATCCCGCATAAAAAACTCATTAGCACCTGCAAAATAAGCAAACATTAGCAAGGAGGTTCATTACAATAGTGTAGGATCCGTGCACTTTATTTCCAGATCAAATGCTTAGAAAAAATGCAAATGCCCTAAAACATTTTTGCAAATACTCAGAAAAAATGCGAATGCTCAGTTCTAGAAGCAGATGCTCAAGTCTTCGTGCAAATGCTAACCCAGAAAAATGCAAAAGCGTGGTTCTTAGTGAAAAAGAGAGCTTCTTGTTACAAAAGTGAGCTTCCCATGTTAAAAGCGAGCTTCTTGTTGCAAAAGTGAGCTTGCCATGTTAAAAGTGAACTTCTTGTTGCAAATGCTCAGAAATCTCGTCAGTCAAATGGGAGATTTTGCTAGGAAGTGCGTGAAACTTCTCCCAAAAGCTCATGGAACCCTGTAAATTTAATTTGGCTCATAAAAACATTAGTAATGAGGACCTAGGTCCCACCGGGCATGCCAGAATGTGTGAGGGGGAAGATGTTTAAACAAAAATGAGATCAAACTACAATTGAAATTTGGATCTAAGCTAAGATCAAACACAAAAAATCTAAAATCCTATCCTACACATATGAAATGAAACTAAGTTAATTGAACATACATTAAGAAACCGATGATTATCAAAATGAATGTAAGCAATGAACACAACTTTACCATCCCGTAGCGGAGTGTATTCGCTTGATGTTGGATTGTTCTTGTCAACGTGAAGCCTCCAAAGTTTGTGTGCAAAAGTTGGATGAATGATGCTTGGTTGATTGAAAAAGGTTGAAGCTCTATCAATGGTGATTGTGACAACACTTCGTTGCAAAAGCATGTTGATTCTTCGATCCATATTTGTGAGGAGAGAGGTTTATTATATAGGAAATGAGATTTTGAATCGATGATCAGGATCACATTGGAGAATATACAAATCAACGATCAACATGTGTTAAGAGGATTTAGACATGAGAAGATTGCACAAAGTTGATTGCACAATTTGGGTGATTGAAGAATAGATTGGCTAGTCAGGGTTTAGATTGATCAGTCAGGAATTGATTGATCAGTTAGAAATTGATTGATTTTAGTTAGGAAATAGATTGATTAGTTAGCAAAATTAGATTGCTTAGTTAACAACCCATGATTTTCTCAATCAGAAAGTGGGTGAGGAATATGAATTAATTTATTTAATTAATTAATTCATTTTTGTGTTGAACGTGCAAATCAAGTTTGACTTTTGCAAACAAAGTTGCATTATTTCAATTTAATTTTTGATAAATGATTTGAATAGTTTGATTTGATTATTCAAATTTTGGAGGGAAAGTGTCATAATTAAATTATTATGATTTAATAATTTAATCAATTTAGGGGAATAAGGTGATTTAGTGACGTAATCAAATAATTGGCATTGGTTGACTAATTAGGATGAAATAAGATTAGATTAGGACTTTATTAAATAAATGTAATTTAATTAATTGGTAGAAATGATGAAACATGAATTAACCAAATAACATTGTTTTATTCAATTAATAATAGAATTAGGGTTTCAAATGTTGTTTGAAGATTGTGGGATGATTTTGAGATGTTTCGAGTTGATTCTGAGATGTTTCGAGATGTTCTGAGTTGATTCTGAGATGTTTTGAGATGCTCCGGGTTGATTCCAAGTTGTTTCGAGACATTCTGAGTTGATTTCGAGTTGTTTCGAGACATTCTAAGTTGATTTCGAGATGTTCTGAGACATTCTGAGTTGATTTCGAGTTGTTTCGAGACATTCTGAGTTGATTCCTAGATGTTTTGAGACGCTCTAGGTTGATTTTGAGATGTTTTGGGTTATGATAGGTGTTAAGTCAATTTTACATGTCTACAAGAATAATATTTTTGTTGTATGATTTGCTGAGTTAGTCATCGAAAGGAGATATTGTGGAATGTAGTAGCTCAAGCAAGGGCCACTTGAGATACTACATCATCCATGCTAGCTTAGATGGTTAGTTAGATTTTGAATTGTATTCTTTGAAGTATAGTTTTCAATTTACATTACATTAATTGTTATGTTGTCATTTCTGAATTGTCTCTCATTTACAATTTTGTTCAATGTTATTAAAGAAATTAGTTAAATTAGGTTATTGTAAGGTCCAACCCCATCTATAAATTTTGTGACCTTTTAATAACACAATTATGCTAGATTAGTGAATTATTTGATGCTTTAACCAATATGGTTAACATTGAAAACATTGATGGATAAAATGAGTAAATATCTCCTTTTTACTGTCTTAGAACATTATGTAAAAATGAGTGTGTGCAATTGAGAAATTTACATATATTCAGATTTTGAAAGTATAGGAGACCATCAAGGAGTGTACTCAACTACATGTTTAATATTCTAAATGATCAATGAATTAGTTTAAATTATTATTGTAGTAAATGTGTATTGCTAAATATGAATTAGAAAACTTGTTAGGAATGTACACAAGCAACATGAGATGAACAAATTTAAAGTGATAGGAGAAAAGGAATGATGTGTACCTAACTAAGTCCAAATGAGTTGCTAAAGTTTTTTATGTTGCTTGGAAAAGGATAATAATTGGGAATGAACTAGGACCTTTGAAGATTGTAGAAAGTTAAATATGATTATTGGTTGAACATCATCGATGGTAAATCAGGACATTCCAATTTATAACAAGTATACCTAAGGTGAGTTGACAAGGTAAGCTATACACATTAGTTATCTAGTTGCATAATGATACTTAATAATAAATGATTGTTCAAGGATCCATTAAATAGCTATACACATTAGTTATCTAGTTGCATAATGATACTTAGTAATAAATGATTGTTCAAGGATCCATTAAATAGTGTAGTTGAATAATTAAGTTGAGGTTAGGATTTTTTTTATATTGTTTAAGATAGATTTGAATTCTTATCCTACATCAAAGAAGGTAAAAATTATACATAGAGATATATTTTTATTCACTGACTATCGAATTGAATCTTATTGAAATTATGAGCAGATGAATTTCATGATTTCTCGATCAACCATGTATTGAGAAAATTTCATATGAGATAAGTGTCAATAGGAAGTAGGGAGAACCATTAAAACCCTTGTTAATATACATGGGTTAACTTCTTAAGAGTCTAGTGAATCTTGTGTTGTGGTTTATTTAGTTTGGATTTCTAAAAATAACTTAGAACCTAGAAAATGTCTTGAGGGCTAAATATTATGGGTCATGTGTAATTTTAGTTATGAGGATAATGCTTGTAAATTATGTGTGGTTTGTGTTTAGTGTTTTAATTATTTGTTAAGCCATGTTATTATGTGGTGTAAGTGGCATTAAGGGATGAGAGTCCCAATTAAGTCTAAAATTTGGATTCACTCTTTTTAAAGATTTTAAGAGGGTTTAAAAGCCCATTTTAAGATAATCATCATTTTTAAGACCATAGGGTAAGTACCTAGGGGTTGAGGGTTTATTTAAGGCTATATCTTGACCTCTCATAATTTCCCTTGAGAAAAAGTGGAAGATTCTTGGAGTCTTGGGAAAAGGTCGAGTGTAGACTCTCTGAATCTCATTTATGAGAAATGACTCATGAGGGGTGGAGTTTTCAAAATTCACCCACATCCTCTTAATGATGAGAGGACTTTCTTTTGGAGTGAAGCATACTCCAAACCCTCTCATCTTCACCAAAAATCTCAAACTCAAGCGTGAGCACTTGTGGAGATTGGAGCCTTGAGGGATGAATGAGAGAGTGACACTTGTCACCCTCTCATTCAAGGGATCCAAACATGGAATCCCTATTAATATCTCATTTGAAGAATGAGAAAGGGTTCTTTTTCCTTTTCTTTTACTTATTATTTTAGATAATTTTTTGGAGTGCATTCCTTTGGAGTTGTCTTTCTTTTGATATGCTTGTGATTTTGGAGAGAAAAAAAGAAATGGGAGATTTAGGCATAGTTGGATTGTGGGAGTTCAAGTTCTTGGGGAGGATTCATCCCTAAAAATGGTGTAGTGAGAGAAGTCCTCCCCACCTTCCCTTTTTATCGTTTATTATTGCATAATTGTGTAAAAATTTCTCTTGAAATTGGTATACAAAAAAATGTCGTTTTCCTTTCTTTATTTGATTTTTATGTGTGATGATGAAAGATTTTTAGTTTGTTTGTGAGTTGAAAATATTAGTGGGTTTTATGGGCATTGCAGAGACATTGATGTTGCTAAATGTGAGTGGAAAAATTGGGGTGAAATGGGTTTTGAAATTGTTCTCTCGACTCGAGGGATGGTTAGGGTCTTAAAATGGCCAAATGACGCCATGAGGGTGGAGAACTTTACTTCTCCTATTGGCATGTCTCTTGGAAGTCTCCTAATGATAATCTTGAAGATGTAAATCCAAAGTTACTTTGTATTAAAGTTCTTTTGTTTATGAAAGAAAAATTGTATGATTAAAGTGAGATAGTTGTGTTACTAAATCTAACACTAATATAAAAGGTTTCTTCCTTTTTTTACTTCACCCTTGTATTTGAAGAGATGAAAGTGATTAATTAAGTTGTAAAGGGGAAAATGTTGTGATGTAGATATGCATGTTTGGATAAAAGTGTGTAAATGTTCATTTGAAGTAAAAGAGTTGTAGAAATTAACATTTATTAATCTTTATTGACCAACATAAACTCCTTATGGATATTTAGTATCTTAAATGTTGTAACCACTAGCATATATATATATATATATAGTTAATAATATATATAAAATATGCCAAGAGATATCCTTCTCGAGGTGCTTATTCAATTTTTATGTAAAAATTTGATTAAAAAATAGGGTTAGGGTTAGAGATTGATCTATAGTGGAAGCTAAATCTATGTTAGGGTTAGCAATATCTAATTAAATTGTCACCCTAACCTAATTAAACCCTGATTATAACCCTAATTCTAACCTTAAACATATTAAATTAGGATGACGATATCCTAATTCTTTACCCTTATCCTAACCCTAACACTAATTCTCATCCTAATTCTTAACCTTAACCATAATCCTATATGCTAACCCTACCCTTAACCTTAATCCTAATTCTAATGGTAACCCTTATTCTAACTATAAGCCTAATTGAACCTGTGCTAGGGCAAATTTCAGTGTTAGAAAATGAACAACAAACAAGAGAGTGAAAAATAACAACAAAAGACACCCTACACCTCAAGATTAGCCTAGTTGGATTCAATACAAAATAAAGACAACAAAATGGAACCTTTTACCTTGTCTTGAATCGATCCTTTGGTTGGCCCTTCGATCTTTGGTGTTGTATGCTCCTTGGATGGCAAGAGATGCAAATGTAGATTGTAAGATGGATGAAAAATGGATGAAAGTGGATGCAAGTATGAAAAATGGCTAAGTATGGCTCAAGGAAATTTTTTGCAAGAGTTTGGCTAGCATGAATGATCTCTCTCTAAAATGAGAGAAAAGAGGGGGTATTTATAGAGAATTTGGAATTCTCTAGGGAAATGGATGGTCAAGATTGAGCCACCAAGATCAATATGTAGGGCTAAAGTGAGTTGAGAACTCACAAGCCCTCACATCTTGACATGTGGCATGTGAAGTGGCCAAAAAGAATGATGTGTTCATGAGGTGGAAGGATAGTACATGACATGGAGGTACTACATAGTACCTTGGGATTGGACAAGATCTCCTTATAAAGGAGGTCCTTGTCCCTATGTGGGTGAAAGGACATGTGAGGAATTGAAAATTCCTCAAATATCCACATGGGGATGAGAGAAGGAATTTTAAATTCCAAGGGATGCTTTGGGGGATTAAATGTGAATTAAAAATTCACATGGGGAATGGAGTGCCTTCTCCAAAAGGAGAAAGCCTTTAATAGGGTTGACTTAGAATGCATTCCATAAATGATATGGGGATTAGGTTGTCTTAATTAAGTGATTAAGGTTGTGCAAGTACTTGATTAGATAAGTTAATGACAGATTAAAAGAAAGTGGAAGATTATGGAGGATGTGACATGTGACTTGATGTGACAAGTCAAAGATCACATGGGGAAGAGAAAAAAGAATTTAATATTCTTTGGAAGGATAAAAGGAATTAAAAATTCCTTGAGAGGTTGATTAGGCTAGTTAATGAAGGATTAGAGGAGGGTTAGGTGGCTAAGAGAGATTAGAGGCCAACTTGCAAAAGTTGGAGGATGTGACACATCCTAATAAAGGATTAGGCATGTGCACATCCCTAATGATAAGATTAGGAGAATAATTAGGATTAAGAAAGGGATGTGACATGTGAGGAATTAAATAAATGTCATATTTATTTAATTCATTTGATGAAAGGGGGAAGGTATTTAATTATTTAACTAGATACCTTAGGGATTAGAAGAACTTTAGAGGATATTAATTAAATAATAGAGATATTACTTAATTAATGCAAATAAGGTGATGCCTAGATGAAAGGGGATAAATTTGGATAAATCAAGTGTCCAAATTTAGGTGTCTACAGAACCTTAATTCTAACCCTAACCCTAACCCTAAATTTAATTGAACCCTAACTAAAATTGAATGATAATCCTAACGCTAACCTTCATTGTAACCCTAACCTAACCCTAATTAAAACTTAACCCTAACCTTAACAATAACCTAAAGATCTATCTAACAACCCTAATTGAACCCTATTACTAACCCTAAACGAAGCATAACCCTAACCCTAGTAGAACCCCAATCCTAATTAAACCTTAACCCTAACCTAAGTGAACTCTTATTCTAATCATAACATTAACACTAATTATACTCTAATCTTAACCCTAGCTCTTTAAATTGAATGCTAATTGAACCCTAACCCTAATTGAATCTTAACCTTAATTGAACCTTAAGCTTATTTATATCATAACTTTAGATAACTCTAATTGGACCCTAACCCTATTTGAACCTTAACATTAATCCTAACCCTAATTCAACACTAATTCAACCTTAATTTAACACTAACCCTAATTTAACCCTAATTTAACAATGACCCTAATTAAATCTTAACCTTAATTTAATTGTAATCTTAATTATATCATAACCCTAGATAACTCTGAGTTAATCCTAACCCTAAAACTAATAATAACCCTAACTTTAATTGAACCCTTATTGAATCATTACCCTAATCGATCCCAAAACCAAATTGAATACTAATTGAACCCTAAACCTAATTGAATAGTAACCTTAATTGAACTCTAACCATAACCTTAATTAAACCTTAAACTTAATTAAAATATAACCCTAACTGTAATTTAACCCTAATCCTAACTCTAACCCTAATTTAAGAATAATTCTATTTGAAGCCTAACCCTTACCCTAAATAAACCCAATCCATAACCCTAATCCTAATTGAATCATAATTTTAATTAAACCCTAATCCTAACCCTAACCTAATTGAATTGTAATTCAAACCCTAATTCTAAATCTAATTGAACTCTAATCGTAATCCTAAGTATAATTAAATCATAATCCTAATTGAATGCCAATTAAACCTTAACCCTAATTAAATCCTAACCTTGATTTAGCCTTAACCCTAATTGTATCATAAATCTAATTGAATTGTAACTCTTCTTGAAGCCTCGCCCTAACCTTAACACTAACCCTTACCCTAATTGAACCCTACTCCCAATCCTAACCCTAATTGAACCCTAACCTTAACCCTAATTTAATCTTAATCCTAATTGAATCTTGATTGAACCCTAACCTTAACCCTAATTTAACCTTAATCCTAATTGAATCTTGATTGAACCCTTAGCCTAATTGTGTCATAACCATAACTCTAACTGAAATCTATCCCTAACTTTGAATGAAAGTGCTTCCCTCACCTTAGGTGAGAGGAGATTGTTTTGTATCCTTTTTTTAATTTAATTTTTCTTATTTTCTTTCTTGGTGTTATTTTATGGTATTATTATATCCTTCACTTCAATTGAGGTAGAAGTTAATTTATTGTGAGCCAAATTTAATGTTTGTGGTAGCATTTTGGATGAGATAATCAATAGCATACACTAAAATACCTTAAATTCTAAAACATGTAAGATGCATATTCATTCTTAGGATTTTGGAGTGCATTTCAAAAAGAGCTTGAAGTGCATGTATACCATCCTATGTGAATACTAATGCTAAATATAAATCTCATTAACAATTTTTCCATCATCCTAGTTAGCATGGAAGTTATCTTTGGGAATACAATTAGACATTCATCAACCACTAAATATAAGCAATGAATTTTTTTTTTTATGTGTAGCTACAAGATTGCTTTGATTATTGAACCTTAACAATAATATATGTAAATAATTGTACAAGCTTCTATCTTCTTTGAATAGAGCATTTTCAATATTTTTAAAAGAATTTTAATGAATTTTTACATATTTTTCTTCCTAAAAAAATTTCAAAATTCTTATGAAATCTCAAATAGGAAACAAATAAGATTCATTAAAAAATAGCCTAAATAATTAAAAAATCACATAAATAATTATCAAAAAGTAAGATTCATTATTTTATTTGTGTTATATTTTCATCTATAACCCCCTGTCCTCGTGCTGTTGCTTAAGTCTATTTTCTACTTAAAATTAAGTGGTTAGATGTCCCCATGAAAAAAATATTTATGGGAATAGGATAATTTAGAATCTTCTCCTATTTTTGTGAAGCAACAACTGCTTAAAAATTGGAAACAAGTTGTGGAAAAATGTGGGGGGCTGCATATTAAAAAAATACAATGTGGCTCCACAAATCTCTTTGCCTCTTTTTTTACTTTTGGCTCCAATTCTTCCCTCCAGTTTCTACATGCACAAAATATTATTAGCAGTTGAAAACATCAAATTTAAATCGATTGCTTAAAAATAAGCAGAAAAAAATACAATCACGGGCCACCAGCTCCACAAAATGCTCCTTAAAATGTTGAGCAGTGGCTACTAGCCAAAATAAGCTAAGCAATTGCATGGGGACATGCCCTAAGAATTAAGAGTGGCTTTCAACAAATTGCTTTGATTCCTCAATAGCCAAATCAAATTATTATTTTTATTAACATTTTCTATGTTGTATCACACTCACCACTACTCAATTATCTTGATTAGGGTAGGATGTTTTATCTACTATTTCCATTATTTTTTATTTTATACAAATTTAATATTTTTTCTTTCAATTATAATCATTTCAGTTTCAAAATTTGCACAGATTTGATATGCTTGGTTCTTCAATTATAACCAGTTTCTAAATTGTGCATTACTTTTATATAGTTGATGTTAAAATGGTTTCAAATGACTATAAAATTTCTAAGTAGGTATGGTAGTAGGCATAGAACCTTACAATACACAACCTCAAAGCATGCAATTATAGAATTTCAAAGGTTCTTTTCAAAAATATACTTAAATTTTAAACAATTATATATATATATATATATATATGAGTTTATATGTAATAAATTGATTAAAGAATGAGTGCAATGATTAAAAAGTAGCAATTTGAGATTATTTCCATTTCTTATATTGAAAAAATATTAGAGAAAAATGGGTGTTATGTCTTTTTCAAGTTTATTTCTAAGAGATCATTCTTTTTTGGTTTTGAAAATATTATGATGATTTGATTCATGCAAATTTAAAGCTCAATATAGTTCAATTGAACCAAAAAATCTAAAAAATAGAGATTTATTTCCTTGCTAACCTTTTAAAAAGACATAAATCAAAAGTTTTTGTACTTCAAAATATTTGATGATTTTTTTGAAATTAGAATTTAGTTTAATTTTAGAATATGAATGATTTGCATGAAAAAAAGAAAAAAAGAAAATAGAAACTTATAAGATTCATTAAAAAATCACATTAGAATTTAGTTTAATTTTAGAATTTGAAATGATTTGCATGTAAAAAAGAAAAAAGAAAATAGAAACTTATAAGATTCATAAAAAAATCACATAAGTGAAAGATGTCTGTAATTCTCTAAAAATCCTATATTTTTGTTTAAATTTTATGATGAAAATGCCAATCTTGATTCTTAAGATATATTAGTAACACAATAGAATGCAAAATGGACCCTTGTTTTGCTATGATCACATTCTTTTTATTTGCACAAATGAAGTGAAACAACTTGGAAGTAGTAATTGATACTTTTCTGGCCTTGATGACTATTAATCTTTATTGGCCAACATAAACTCCTTATGGATATCTAGTATCTTAAATGTTGTAACCATTATGATATTTAAGCTAGTGCATTATCAAAAATAAATGTTGTGATTTATCCTTTTCCAAGACTTCATATTTTAGCTAAATAATGATAAAAATAGACTAAGTAAATCTTGCTTCCTTTGTTTTAAATACATATTTTTTATATACTTCATTTTACATAATATAAAAAATCCATATATTTACTATATATATGTTTTATATATTCATTAAAGAGATATTTATTTTATATATAATAGTATAAAAAGCTTCAACAAAGCAACCTCTGGAAAGGGTGTGATGAAGCCATTGGAGGCTGATGCGAGGGTTTCCGTTGTGGAGCAGTTGGCAGAGGAAGAGAGGACTTCGACAGGGTTGTGTGCTTCAGTTGAAACCCAGGCGCTACACAGAGTTACGGAGGGAAAGCCAGAAGCTTTTGGCTAGAAAAAATCAAGCGTGGAGGAAACAAAGGCGAAACCAGGGGGAGAATGCCATAAAAATAATGGTGCCGATGGCTCTCAGTTGGGGAAAACGGAGAAGGCATTTGCGGTGTCGATTTCTTTGCAAGATGAGCTGGAAGACGAGGTAAATCACAATGTTAACGTCTTCTCAGAATTAGGATTGATAGGGCATTGCAAGGGTTTCTGGCCCCGTTTATGTGACCTCCACAAATGGATCTCTGAGCATTGGGAACCTATGGTAGAGGGTTGTATTCAAATATACCCAGTTTTAAGAGGCTTTTTTATCGTTGTCTTTGAATCTATGAAGGACAAAAACAAAATTTTGTGTGACTTTTTTTGGAATTGGGAGGAAAAATTTTCCTTGTCTTTGAAACCATGGCACCCAGATTTTAATCCTGTCACAGAGAAATTTGATAAAGTGTCATTATGGGCGAGACTACCAAACTTCCCTCTTCATTTGTGGTTCAATTCCTGTTTGGAGGCTATTGGTAACTCTTTAGAGAATTTTTTGATGATTGATGATGATTCTGCAAATCTTATGCACTCCACATATGCCCGGATTTTAGTGGAAATGGATGTAACAAAGTCTCTCCTAGAAGAGATTTTGATCAACACCTCCAAAGGTAGCTGGAAGCAATCCCTGGACTATGAAGGTGTTTCTTTCTGTTGCAGAAGATGCTCCCAAACTAGACATAAGGTTGCATAATGCACAAAGCCCAAGGTGCCCAAACCAACAACTTGGTGGAAGGATGTGTCTCACCACCATTACACGGTGGAGAAGCAAGGAGTGCAGAAGGAAGGGCAAGGTAAGTGTTATTCTCAGGCTGTGAGTAACTCAAAACCACAACAACCATATGGGGCCCCAGAGTAGGTAGGAGGGACTGAAATTATGGAGGGGCCTACTTTGAGAAGTGTTGAGGCAGTAAAGGTGGATGAAGCTTTGGCTGAACAAAGTCATGGGGGTGCTAAAACTCGAAGTGTAGGGAAAAATTAGGGTTAGCGAGAGTCCAGGGTAAGGAAAAGGTGAAGGGCTCTCTAGAGGGCCAAGGTGGACATGTTGTATGCAGGGCTCTGGAGGAGGTGGAGATTCAACATGACACATCTATGGAATGGCAGCAGAAGGCTACAAGGATGGAGGAAGGATGGCTAGTAGTGAAGGGGAAGAGAGAAAAGAAAGGAAAAAAAGAATCCTTTGACATGGTCCTCCGGTCACAAACCAAGGGAGGAACCAAACACAAAGGGTGTATTTGAAAAGTTTGTTGTCTTTATGGGGTTTAGTGTGTTTGTTCAGAAAATTTGTAATTTTTGGGAGTCCTTTCTATGGGGAGATGGTGCCCCGTGTCACCATCCCTATTTCGAGGCAGGTCAAATCCTATAATCAATAAATAAAGCATTATTACTGATAAAAAAATAATAATATAAAAAATTATTTTATATTATACATAATATTTTATGCAATAAATAGATGTATATAGTATTTATATTTTTAAATATTTTGAATTGATTTCAAATTTAAGAGATTTAAAATAAATAAATAATAATAATAAATAATTTTTTTGAGGATGGACAAAGGGTTTTTCTCCCTTGTTGTGGACTCCCATAAAGGATGCATCTCCCATATGGGAGGTGCTGAGTCGTTGCCCCTCTTCCCCCCTCTGTAAAAAATATTTTTATGCCCTCTTATAAATAATATAAATGTCGTAAAATGCATAAATTTATAAAAAATAATACCGCAGCTGTTGTCCTGTGAATCAATATGAGCAGATCTAAAATCAAATAAACTGTTCCCTGCCTCCTCCATTAATCTTGCACAAGAAATCCATAACATTTAGCAATGTATGTGATAAAAGATATTGTTACATATTTTTGTACATCTAGTATATTGCATATACATAAGTTTATGCAAAGAAATAAATGTAAATTGATTCTAAAAAATGGAACAATCCAATTACATCTGTAAAGTGGCCAATACACTCCTACCTACAATGAATCTACCACTCAGCTTAGGGTCATCATTATTGTAGTTTCTGGAAAAGCTTCAATATAAATTGAAAAATAAAAACAAAATGTCCTAGAATCAAGCACGAAAATCATGTTGTTGCTTGCGGTTTGGATCTGGACTCTTTCAACATGAGTGTACAAATCTCACTTGCAACATTTGACCTAGAAGAATGGAGGAAAGGTATGTTGGGCATCCAAACTTGCAAAGTGAAAATTAAGAAAAAAAATACACATGAAAATTACTGCAAACATTTTAGAATGCCTAAACTATTTAGCATCGCCATACACATAGCATGGAAAAGTGTTAAATCTATTTTTTCAATGGCTTGAAACTCTGGGTTGAGTATCATGGCCGATTTACTCTTTGCTCCTCCACATTATTTCATGTGAAATGATCAAGAAA
This sequence comes from Sequoia sempervirens, assembly GCA_007258455.2. Lineage (NCBI taxonomy): Eukaryota > Viridiplantae > Streptophyta > Pinopsida > Cupressales > Cupressaceae > Sequoia > Sequoia sempervirens. The sequence goes on from VDFB02058242.1 coordinate 34,542,433, forward strand.
TTAGAATATAGGGTTTTAGTGTTAAAAATGGGTTGTTAGGATAATTTTTGTGATCCAACGATGGAGATGAATTTCATCTAAAGGATGAGAATTTGTTGAACACACCCAAAGACTGAGAGGGGGGTTGAATCAGTCTACTCAAAAACTTAAGCCCTTCTAGACCTTGAAACTTTTAGTATAATACAACCCTCTTATCACAACTAAAACCTTTAAATGGATATAGCAGTTTAAACCCTCAGTATGCTTAGTAATCCTCAACAATGAAAGATATAACAATTCTAATTCTAATAAGATTAGTAGTAAAGAAAGATAAATCAAAGAACACACATACACAGGAGAACACTAGATTTATGTGGAAAATCCAATTAGGGAAAAACCACAATGAGAGTTAACTCACAATATAAAGGCTCACTGCCAAAAAGAATTACAAGAAGGCTCAGTGCCTTAAAGCAAGATTGAAAGGACTTGCAACATTGAAGCACCAACCAACTCTAGGAGAAAAATACAAAGGACTTGATGAGATTCACTATCTCAAAGCAAGATACAAATTTTTTTATAGGAGATTACAATATTTGTGAATAACTCACTCTACTGACTAAGGAATTAAAGAACAATTGATATTTCCTTTCACACACTTTAGCAATCTCTGCTATATATTCAATACAATTTGTACACACACTTCTTTGCACTTGTATACTTCCTCCATTTTGTTGCATCCAAAATGATCTTGTATTTATATCCACAGAAACTCTTCAAAACTTCAATTAGGTTTGCTAGGAAGAAGATAATCAATGAATTCAACAAGTCGGCCAATAATGTGGTCCTATCCCAAAGATAGAGAGCACCAAAAAAAACTTATTACATCTTCCAATGTGATCCAAAACAATTCACATGCTAGTGCACATCAAACAGGAAATGTGTAGATGAAACTTTGAAGCGCATAACCAGTTAGCCCAAAAATATACTTCTAATTGAATTTACTTGATGCAGTCCTAAGAAGGATAGGTTATGACCCAAATCTAATGTAACACATCTTCAATTATTGACGCAAACTCCCAAACGCATGACACAAGCAAAAGAACAAGCCATGTCAGCTAGATATCTACAAATAACCCAAAAAGCCAACTCAAGACACAATGTAGCACCAAAGCGTCCAATCAACATCATACAAATCACATGGGGATGTTCCATGAAAATCTAATAACACTTCCATAACATTCATTCATATTATCATGCCATCAACAACCACCGCAGATCAAATAGGAACAAAAAACTACATTCTAGAAACATAAAATGCTTAATCATGAGATATAACATTAACATATCAGCTTGTGAACCACTTCAACAAATGAAATTGGAACTGAGACATAACATAGACATTGAGAGCACATTCAACAAGCCGCGGGAGCAGAGACATCAATATAGAGCATTTTTTGGACCAGTTTGGACAACCAACAACACTACCAATCTTCTGCAATTCATAGAAATCTCCTCGACAACACAAGTGACCTGAAAAGATAGGAGTACAATATCCACAGAGCACTAATATTGAATCCCTAACTGTAGGACCAAATCTTCAATAGTGGAGAAATGTAGAGCATTCTCTTAGATAGACTTCAATGCAGCTTCCTGAACCAATTACCTTTTCACAACTTGTCGAGGATAGAACTTAATTTCAACAACACATACACTATCAGAAATAATAGAAGAGAGCATAAGACATGCTATAGACCTTCAACAACATCTCTCACTTATCAATCATGCTTCTAATCCTCATCTTAATGCTACTAATCCTCATCTAAATATATCATTATAAGAACAACTCTACAGATAACAATAACGCATTATACAACTTTTCTTGGCATGGAATAGGTCATGACATCCAACCATGAACTTCGACATCTCTTCTTTAGGTAATGCATGACATCCAACAATGAACTTATGCAACTCTTCTTTAGATAAGGCATGGCATCCAATCATGGACTTCAACAATGCTTCTTTAGATAAGGCATGACATCCAATTATGAACTTCAACAACTCTCCTTTAGATAAGGCATGGCATCAATGACAACTAACAATCAGTGTTGACATCAATGACAACAACTACCAACAATTTTCTCAAGTGTTGAAATCAATGACAACAATTTCCAACAATCTCCCTCTTTGACATTGATGGAAACACACACTACTCACTCTCCCCCTTTGACATCAAGGACAAAGGGCCATACACTCCTGCACAAAAAACCAAGAGATTCTCTTACTTTAGGAACAAAGGGAAAAATATTTTCAAATGAAGCAGCAACACATTCTCCCCCTTTGACCAGCAACACATCTGTACAACTGTAGCAAACTCCCCCCTTACTACCAACTCCCCCTGAGTAGTAGCATACATCAATCTAGGAGACAAGGATATGAAACGAATTTCTCCCCCTAGAAAGATGCATCATCTTATGCATCTAGTTAGAACAAGGAGGGGCAATCATCCCTAACTTTTATCGGAGATACTTAAAAATATCCTTTGAAAGTGTCTTTGTGAATATATCTACAATCTGATCCTTGGTAAGCACTTACTCCATTTTGACTTCATGCTCTACAACCTTCTCTCTTAGAAAGTGATACCAAATAGAGATGTGTTTTGTTCTTAAATACATTACTAAATTCTTGTAAATATTGCTTGCACTAGTATTATCACACAATATGGGATGTTGGTGTTTCCAATTGATTGTCTGGGTTTTCCTAAAGGTTAGCTAGTTTTATAATAAGAAACCCTAGGTCAATGGCCAATGAATAGGATGTTGAACACCCAAAATACTAAGAGGGGGGTGAATCAATATTCTATTAAAATTTTGAACGCAACTTATCCAATCACCAAAACATATTAACAAAAATAAAGAATGAAAGCATGAAACATCCACAAGGTCACATAGCACATGAACACCAAGATTTTTACGTGGAAAACCCAAAAAGGGAAAAACCACAGTGAGGATTAGCTCACAATATATTATATCTGGATATAGTATATTACAGGGGATCATTGCTAGGATGCATTGTCCTTATAAGGCTCATAGCCAGAATTAGATACAAAAAAAAGATGGCTACTTAGCCAAAATGTGAACTGATAAAAGTACACCTTCCTTGTGCTAAATTTCAAAACTCCTTTGAAGCTCTAAATACAAAGTATTACTTTGTTTAGCAGTCTCCCAACAATTTTGATCTCACACCTTTGAATTCACATGTTCGCACAATATGAGACCTCTCGCACCTGATTTTCCACTTATGCCTCCTTATCCCTCTTATAACTCAAAAATGTCTCACATATAAATACCCAATTACACCTGCATACATCAATTAGGTTGGCCTAATTAGATGTAACCAAAAATAATTCAAAAATAGCTTTGTCGGCTTCACACATGATTCACAAAATTCTTTGTAATTAGATCAAACATGCAATGCATAATTTAGGTCGACATAGACCTAAAATAGATCCTAAAAAAACCCACAATGTATATTCAATCTTCACAACACATATCATGTATTGTGTCGGCCAAGAATTGGACCTAATCACAAAATTTTTCAATCATACATACACTTCTCTACATAAGCGATTTCTAGATTCGATCTTTCTTCAAATTCACACTTTTCCAACATTAGCAAGTCTATCTTTAGAACCACAACACAAAATAATTCTTCTCAAAGAGATGCAAAATCTCCCACACCGATATACTAAATAGAGAAATGACTATGATACATAGAGCTAAACTCTGTCATGCATAACTTCCAGGATATTTCACAACACATCACAAAATCTTAATTTTACTTGAATCTAATCGACTACAAAACATAGTTAAAAATGTAGAGAGAGATCACTTAGTGTGGTGGAGTGTGGGGCCAAAAACTAACACACTAAACCACAAAATAGTCAGTAGAAGTACTTAGAAAATTTCTTGTACAACCATATTTACCAAACCAACTTATTCTATACATAAATCTTTTGTAGCACTTCCAAATTATACTAGGCTAATCATAAAAATGTTGACACCAATGAAAACACTAGATCAAGCAGTATTATGCAACTCATGCTCATGTTTCCAACCTGTATCATCAATGATAGACTTTCCAAAACTTCCAACAATCTCCCCCTTTTTCATTGATGGCAACATGCATAGTAAGAATAGGATATCTCACCTCTTCATTACCATCACTCCCCTTGTCACTTCTCTCTCCCTTTGACATCAATGGAAAATGATGTTCCAAAACTTTGTATGATCCCCCTTACGAGGTCAACCCAAAATTTGTTTACCTTATATATATATATATATATCAAAATCTGAAAAACTTGTTGAATCATGATAAATAGTTACCTTGAGGATGCAAAACATTGAAGTTCTAAAAAAATTCTTGCCACACAGACTTTCCTTCTTCCCACTGTTTCTTTGTTGCAGTAAGAGTCTTGTATAGAATCTCAAGTTCCAATAGAGTTTCTTCTCCTTCTTTTGGAGTATTGGGATCAAGGTTTACCTCTAAGAGTTCATCAGTACTACCAAGAGCATTTGAGACCAGTATATACTTTTCCTTAACTAAGTCCCTTAACTTTATAATTTGCTTGATCATTTCATCTCTTTGACTCTGTAGGGTCAATAATTTTTCATGAAACTCCATTATAGAGATCCAAGTTTGATCATCCCTATCTTGCACTAGATCATAGGAATATGCAGACATGTTTATATGGGTCTCAATTGTACTCATGTCATCTTTCATACTTTGAGTGATGTTTGGCCATTTCATGCAGAATGACAATATGTTCCTTGCTTCTCCCTCAGTCTTGCACTTCTCTCAAGAATTTTGTGACCTTTTTATGTGCTTTTGTACATTTATTTGAGATATTCATTAGATTCTTTCTTTCAACCCATGTCTCAGTTTCAGCTTCAATTTGACTTTTCAATCCATAGACATATTCTTTAAAGGACTTGACCAAGAGATTGATATTTTTATAGTAGATAATGAAACGTCAACACTTGCACTATGGATTACCTCTTGTAGGGATTTTATTGATTTTTCCAAACCTTGTACTTCTATAGACCTGGCAATGGTCTCATGCTCATGTTGAGCATCATGAACTCTTTCAATATCAACAATTTCTTGTTTGATTCTACGAGCAACCGAAGAATAGTTTGTGACTTTTCTCTTTTTACTATCTCTCTTAGAACTACTGGAGACCTCTGCATTTGCCTCTATTATCCCAAAATATTCAAGACTGCCCTGGAGAGCTTCTGCATAGCTAACTATTTCAACCTCTAACACTTCATAATCTAGTTCTGAGATCCAAACTAACCTAGGTTTGATGGCTTCAATAAATAAAAAATCTGTGGAGACAATCTAAAGTTAAGGTCCTCAGAATGTATTCTCACCACTTCTCTAGGAATCCTCATTCTCTTATTCATCCTGCTCTGAAATACTCCAAAGAAAGTAGCAAGGGCATCTTCCTAAGCATCCAAACTTCCAAGGTTTCTCATGTACCTTGCTATTTGATGTGCAATTGGTTCAGTATTTATCCAATCTACTTGTCCAGCCACCAGTACTTCTTTCATCAAGTAGAGAAATAGGAAAATTACCAGGGTTCCATACTGGAATGTACACTTCTTCCTTTTCTTAATGTCTCTTAGGTTCTCCATTAATTGTTTCCAGAGCAACTCACAAAGGTCATAGTAGCATTGTTCTCAAACATATCAAGAGCCATATGAAGTGCAATAGGAGGGACAGTGCCCACACTATTTGACCGGTAAATTTTTTGACCAATAAGTATAGATGAAAATCTAATTTCTAGGTTTGTAATAGAGTTCACTATAATTTCTTTTGTTCAAGAGGGTCACCGGTTTTCTCCATTATATCCTTTGTATTGACCAACTTCTAATCAAGAATTGGTCCAGTGGACCACAAATCGGTTACATCCTTAATTGCTTCCTTTGTTATTGAGTGAGGGCCATCAATCCATATGGATTGACCTTGAATTCTAATTGATACTATTCTTATATACTTCTCATGATTTTCAAAATTCAGAAACTTCCACTAGATATCTAATCTTTTGTCACTTAGGGTTTTGTACTCAAGTTTTAAGGCATCATCATCATTTTCTCCCAACTCATTTTTCCATAAAACAAATAACCTTCTAGGTGATACCTCTTCAATTTTCCCATGAATATATGCTTTAATATCTTTAATAGCTAAAACCCCAATAGGAGTGCAAGAGAATGCACCCAAGGGATCATCCAAAAATACTTTAGCAAAATGCCTCTTAATCACAGGACACAATCGTTGTGAATTGTCTACTACTTTTGGTAATTCCATTATATTCAAATTTTTTTCCAAAGAATTGTTCTGGAAGACAAAAATATGCAAGATTTGTAAAAATACCTCTTAAATAGCTCGGCGAACTAGGGTCTTAATGTTTAGCTTCTAGAAGATGTTTTGAGCCCTTCTACACCTCTTTTTCCTTCTTTTCTTCTTTAGATGCCTTTGAATAAATGAGTTTTCCTTCACACAAACATATTTAACTCTCTGATTTGACCTAACCCCTGTAATAAATGCTTCATACCAAAAATTTGATGCTCCTAAAATTGTGTGCACAAACATCTTTCAGCTCCGCAAATTTTTGCATTGCAATATTTTCTTTTGCAACTTTCTTCTATAGCTTCCGAAATTCCTCTTTCATGATATATCTTTGTACCATGTCTTGAAACCTCAAATTTTTAGGGGATATAAGAATTTTTTGTTATTGCTCCCCCTATGCCTTGGTTAAATTTTCAAGTGAATCATCTACACTAGAGGGAGGCACATATGCATTTGAAGTTCCTGCTTCATCTTTGTTCTCAGATTCCACTTTCTTTCTCCATATCTTGTCCATTTCCTTCTTAATCCCAGTAGGATCAACTTTCTTCATAGGTTCATTCCTCTTTGCCGGATTAGACTATCTTTTGTTTTTGCTTCTGCAAACTCTTGAAATATGTCCAGGATTGTTGTAAAAATAGCACACAATATTTTTCTATCCAAATTGACTTCTACTCATTCTTGATCTGCATTGGTTAGCCTTATTTCCAAATAAATTTCATATAACAGTAGCCATTGAAAGATTGAAACATTCTCTCAGTATTATATCTATTCATCATTTGACTTCTGCACTCAGTAGCTCTATGTCCAAATTTCTTGCATGCAAAACATTGTCTGGAGAAGAATCCAACATTTTGATTCATTCTACCCCTACATTCTATTACCTTATGTCCAAATTTATTGCATGAAAAAAAAATACCTTTGAGCATTTGGTTGTTTGATAGGAGGTCTTCCAACCTTTGAGCATTTGGTTGTTTGTTTTATTTTTGAATTGTCTCCCATTTCCTTGAATGTTCTTTTGATTGTCAACCTTGTTCGATGTCTGATTTTCCTTTGAATTTTTTCCTTCTTGAAGTCCCAAACCACCCTTTTCCTTTGAGGGTTTCTATATTGCAATCAATTCATCAAGCATTGTAGTACTTATTTTGAATTTCTCCCCATTTATTCTTTCCTTTTCCAAATTAGATATGAGATTTACCACTTCCTGTTCAAGTATTGAGCATTCTTCAGTCTTTCTTTATACCAATGAATTCAAACATTCCTCAATTCTTCCTTTTTCTTCCATTTGCACTTTCAATTCAGTGATTTCTTCATTTGCTTGCTTCAATTGTGCATTGACTTCCCTATGTCTTTCTCTGAACTTCTTGATTTTTTATCTCAACTTTTTGATGCATTCATTTGCTTCTCCTAGGCTTTCCTTCAAAATTTTGTTCTCAGTTTCAACTCTGTCAAGATCTTCAAGAGAAGCCTTAAGTTCTTCTTTGTCAAACATGCAGTCATCTTCTTCATATTCAATTTTAGAAATTTATTCTGGAATAATAGGAAACTTTATGTCATCCATGTGTTCAAACTTCCAAGATCTTCCTCAAGCTATTAGGCTTTTCTGAAGGAACCAAGCTCTAATACCAATTTTTGAACACCTAGAATACTAAGAGGGGGGGTGAATCAATATTCTATTAAACTTTTGAATATAGCTTATATCCAATCACCAAAACATATTAACAAAAATAAAGAATGGAAGCATGAAACATACACAAGGTACATAACACATGAACACTAGGATTCTTACATGGAAAACCCAAAAAGGGAAAAACCACGGTGAGGATTAGCTCACAATATATTATATTTGGATATAGTATATTATAAGGGCTCACTACTAGGATGCACTGCCCTTATAAGGCTCATAGCCAGAATTAGATACACAACAAAGATGGTCACTTAGCCAAAATGTGAATTGATAAAAATACACATTTGTTGTGTTGAATTTGAGTTCCTTTGAAGCTCTGAATACAAAGCACTACTCTATTTAGCAGTCGCTCAACAATTCTAATCTCACACCTCTGATTTCACATGTTTGCACAATATGAGACCTCTCGCACCTAATTTTCCATTTATGCCTCCTCATCCCTCTTACAACTCAAAAATGTCTCACATATAAATGCCCAATTACATCTGCATACATCAATTAGGTTGGCCTAATTAGATGTAACCAAAAACATTTCAAAATAACTTTGTTGACTTCACACATGGTTCACAAACTTCTTCGTGCTCATACCAAATGTGCAATACATAATTTAGGTCAGCATAGACCTAAAATAGATCCTAAAAACATCTACACTGTATATTCAATATTCACAACACATATAATGTATTAGGTCGCCCAAGAATTTGACCTAATCACAAAAACTTTCAATCATACATACATTTCATTTATATAAGCGATTTCTAGATTCATTTTTTCTTCAAATTCACACTTCAACAACATCAATGGGTTTATCTTTAGAACCACAACACATAATAATTCTTCTCAAAGAGATGTGAAATCTCCCACACTGATATACTAAACAGAGAAATGAATATGATACACAGAGCTAAACTCTGTCATGCATAAATTCTACAATATTTCACAACACATCACAAAATCTTACTTTTACCTGAATCTAATAGACTACAAACCATGGTTAAAAACACAGAGCGAGATCACTTAGTGTGGTGGAGTTGGACCTAAAAACTGACGCATTGAACCACAAAACAGTTAGTAGAAGTACTTAGCAAATTTCTTGTACAACCATATTTACCGAACCAACTTATTTTGTACACAAATATTTTGTAGCACTTCCAAATCATACTAGGATGATCATAACAATGTTGACATCAATGACAACACCAGATCAAGCAGTATATTGCAATTCATGCTCATGTTTCCAACCTATATCATCAATGATAGAATTTCCAAAACTTCCAACAATCTCCTTCTTCCAACACAAGAGACAAATTTACAAGTTATCCTTTGCACTTTAGGCTTTGCAAAACCAAGGTGGGTTCCCCTATAACATTACACAAAACACACTGATGCCTTTGCTAATAGTTTCCTCACACTAATTTGGAAGAGGTGTATTTCATGGGCTAAATCATCCTATAAATCCTCTGGATAACTTATAAAGACTTGTAGTGTGGATTTTAAACATAACATAAATATAAAATACATTAAAGTAAAGATTGTTTAGATTTTATATCTATTTCTATCAAATATTTTAGCTTTAAGGTCTAGATTGACCAGTGCCTTATCCACACAGAGTCTAGAAATGAAGACTCCTACAACAAACCAACCTTTGGATTCTAATAAACTTACTGCCTTACAACAAGAAACCAAAAAATGAACAACACTATTAAACTACTTGAAGATCCATATTGTAACACCACAACCCCAGTTGAACTAAAAGAAAAACTACTTCATTCCTTGAATAGAAGAAAATTACTCGTACATCCATAACAAAAAATGTGAAATGAGAACCAAAATATAATCCTTGATTACATTGATTCAAAAGGTAGTGAGTATAACCATGGAGAGAGTGACAAATTTATTTTTAACACTAGATACAATACAATGTGTATTTAGGTCATCTATTGCTATTGTAGAGAAAAAAATTACAACACTTACTCTCTGAGTTTTAGAGGAATTACTTATACAATCTAATACCTATACAAAGAGATTTCCCAACTAGGTAGCAACAAGCATCCTACCCTTTTTACTAATTCTCTCCCCTTCTTTGGGGTCATGTCCTACATCTCCTCCTTTACTTTCTACCATAATTGTTTAATGGTAACCTACTTTTCTGCCTCAGAGAAGCTGCTTGTAGTAAGATTCAATATTAAATTTTCTCCTTTATTCTTAAGGAAAAATTCCTTGAATTCTTGTGTGTTTATTAATTCTTCATTCTTTAAAAACTCTTCACAGGCCTTAGACTGGATGTCATCAACCACCTGCTCACCTAACTCAAAATCGATGACCAATCTGTCACTTGTAGGTCTCTCAATTAGCATCCTTGGAGGGGGGAGCATTTTTTGGACTATGCGAGAATCCTCATCCATCTCCTCAAGATCAATTGGGTATTCCACTAGAGGTCCAACAGTTGGGTCAATTGCTTGTAGTGGGGTCACTGGTTGAGGACTTGGTGGTAATTCTACCCTAGATAAAGAGGAAGCACTTGATGTGCTTGGAGGCACCTGTGGGACATTAGCCAACAATTTTTTGGCATTGTCAAGCATAGTCATCATTCTGACAATGGGGTCCCTTATATGCAAAAATGGCCCTCTGAAGGATGGGTCAACCTTCTTCCTCTTGTTTTCTGCAATTTGAATTTGGACCCATAGTTCCTTTCTTGTGGAAGCCTGACTCTTTGTAGAGAAATTTATAATTAGGTCCTCTATGTTGTCAAGCTCATGGTGATATGTTGACAACTTATATACTCCTCTTTCCTTATTGATAAATCCCTCAGGATCAAAATTTCTAACTTTATCAACCTTCATTTTGTAAGGGAGAAATTTCTCCCGAACCAATTCCATACCTTCCCCTGATAAATCCATGAAGTCAAAGAATGCCACAAAACTAGGGAGGAGGGAATGTTTCTTATTATTCCTAAAATGAGTCTTATTAGACTCATTTAACTGCCACATGATCTCCAAAAAGAAAATTCTATTAGGGAAATCCTTGGGGAGCACATGGGGTGCCACTAAGGTCCCATAGATTCTTATGACTATGGTATTTGAATAGAAAAACCAATCACCCCAGTTGTGATCAATCCTTTTCTCTAGCGTGAGGTCATGGGGCATAAAAAATCTTCGTACTTCTTTATACAATCCCCAATTTATGGGGAGACACAATCCTTCATGCAATGGATTCACAAATAACTCTTCAAAGATAGAGTAGTTTGACTGCCTACAATCCTTATCCAACAAGTATGTCCACTCTCAGACTGGCAATACCGCATTTTTTTCTCTTGTGGCCCTAACTTGAAGTTGTGGTGACCATACCTCTACTCCAACATACAAGATCATGAGTAGTACAAGATAATATTCCTGAAGTGCATGGCACCAAAAAAATCCCTCTTAATTGCACAAAGGGACTTGTGCAATTGAGATATGCAACATACATGTTGCAAAGTCATAGGGTCTATTCACTTTCCTATTCAAAATGCAAGAAGATAAAAATGAATGGATTAAACTAATCTAATTAAAACAAAAAGATGGTGATTCATACCCATTACTCATGAAATGAACAATACAAAATACTAAATTCAAGAAAGCAATTGAAAAACAAGAGCAATAAATTCAATAAAACATAAAGTTACACATCCCGTGTCAGAGTGTTTTCATGATGATGTTGGATCGTTGTTGTATCTATGTGAAGCCTCCATTTGTACATAGAAAAATCTCCAAAGTTGTGCAATTTTGATCGAAGATGTATGTAAAAGCTTCAATGATTAATTTGGATTACTTCATTATGTAAAATATGTCAATTCTTCGATCGTTTTTGAGGAAGAAGATGATTGTTATATAGACTTTATGTTTCAAAATGAACGATCAAGATTGCATAGTAGAATATCTTGATCAATGGTTGGAAGATGTTGAGAGGAATTAGATGGGAAGAATTAGTGGATTTTGATTACATAATCAATGTGATTGATGAAATCATGTTGAGTGTTAAGTGGAATTGAGGAAATAGATTGAATAATATGTGGGATTGAAGGAATCATGTTGAGCCTTTAGTGGGATTGAAGAACAGATGAATCAATTACAAAATAGATGGATCAGTCATCCAATCAGAGTGAGCAATTGGGGGATCGTAATTTTCTCAATCATGAAAGTGGGTGAGGGTAATTAATTAATCTTTTTGAGTTGAACGTGCAAATCATATTTGACTCTTACAAACAAAGTTGTATTTTTTTTTTTTAACCTTTTTGAATGATGTTTGAATAATTTATTTAATTATTCAAGTTTAGGGGAAAGTGATTTAATTAAACTATATGTTTTAATAATTTAATTGGTTTAGGGGAATAAGGTAAATTAACGATATAATTAAATATTTGATGCTATTTAATCACTCAAGAGGAATAAAGATAGATTAGGATTTTATTAAATAAATGAAATTTATTTAATTAGTCAAAAATGATGAAAAAGTGAATTAATCAAATAATGTAATATTATTCAATTAATAGAGGAAATTAGGGTTTTTGATGTAATTGGGATGATAATGATGTCGATGATGAGAAAATGTCATTTAGGATGTGTGATAAGTGTTAGGTCAATTTTACATGTCTACATTTTTCCCCTCTTTGAGACAAAGTACTAGTTGCTTTGTTTCAAATAATTCGATGTTAAGATCAAGATTCTAAAATTTTTATATGCCCCACTATGCCCCGATGGTCAGAAAAATGATGGTAGGATGTTGGGCCGCCCCCTCAAGAGGTTGGCCGAAAATATCAAATTTTGGGTTGAGTTCGCGACAATGTTCTATTTCAGTTTAGATGCATAGAGGATGAAAAATTAAGCTTATAGGACCCTTGTTGATAGTTTAGATGTTCCCGAGAGCTCATAATTTCACCCTCAAAGGGTTTTGTAGGTAAAAAATTAGGGTTTGGAGGGTTAAAATAGGTAATTAGGGTTCAAATTACCTCATTTGTATTTTGAGCCTATAGTAATTTCTTGCCTCTCAATTTCTTAATTTTTTGATTATCGAGGATCTATGGAAAGGATTTGAGGAGCTCCACATCATGAGGATGTGGTTCACGAGTTTGGACGGCCTACTGGCGTTGGTGCCCCGGTATGTACCCTTTCGTTTCCTGTTTTCATCTTGTCATTTTTGAGTAATTAATGCATGAAGATAAATTAGGCAATAGTGGTAGTTTTATGAATTTCAAGCATTTGTATTGTTTTTATCACTTTTTTAATTTGTAAGTGGACCTCTTTTGCATTTTCTACTCACACTTGCTATGAACGTTCAATTTTTCCTTAAATTTTCACTTCTATTTTCGCATTTTCTTTAAAGTTTCGCTTTTGACTTTTTTCAAATTAGATAGGGGGAAATCGATAAATGCAATAAAATCAAAATGAATGAATTAAACTAATCTAATTCAAACAAAAAGATGATGATTCATACCCATTACTCATGAAATGAACAATACAAAATACTGAATTCAAGAAAGCAATTGAAAAACAAGAACAATGAATTCAATAAAACATAAAGTTACCCATCCCGTGTCGGAGTGTATTCACAATGATGTTGGATCATTGTTGTATCAATGCGAAGCCTCCATTTGTATGTAGAAAAAGCTCCAAATTTGTGTAATTTTGATTGAAGATGTATGCAAAAGCTTCAATGATTAATTTTGCATTACTACGTTGTGTAAAAGATATCAATTCTTCAATCATTTTTGAGGAAGAAGATGATTGTTATATAGATTTTGTGTTTCGAAATGAATGATCGAGATCCTGTAGTAGAATATCTTGATCAACGATTCAAAACTGTTGAGAGGAATTAGTTAAGAAGAATAAGTGGATTTTGATTACGTAATCAGTGTGATTATTGAAATCAATTTGAGTGTTTAGTGGAATTGAAGAAATAGATTGAGCTTTCAGTGGGATTGAAGAAATCAAGTTAAGCCTTTAGTGGGATTGAAGAATAGATGAATCAATCAAAAACTAGATGAATCAGTCAGCCAATCAGAGCGAGCAATTGGCGGATTGTAATTTTCTCAATCATGAAAGTGGGTGAGGGTAATTAATTAATTAATCTTTTTGAGTTGAAGCGCAACATCAAATTGACAAATTTTTCCTAAACTATGAAAGCTTCTAAAAAATTTAGACTTTGACTGTTCACCTTCTTTGCAATAAAAGTGTCATTTGTTCTTCATGTAATGTGTACCATATCCTGCAAGAGTTGCACAAATGGAGTCAACAAACATAAAAATCAACAAAAAACACCCGTTAGTGTCAGAAAATGAAAAACGTCTTTTCAGATTTTGGATCAGAAAACATAAAGCAAAATCAAAATTTTAAGTCAAAAGTGACCTCCCTTTGTGTGCATGTAGACCTGTTTTTGGAAGCAAAAGCGATCCAAAAATTCAAGTGTAGACCTGTTAGGTGCAAAAGCGGTCAAAAATATTAGAAGTGGCCTTGTTGGTGAAGCATAAGTGGCTAAAAAAAGTAGAAGCGGTCGAGAAAAGGGCAATTGTGGTAGAAACAACAAGATGACCACACGAGTTTTCTGTAGCTTTTGTGTGGATATTTTCCAAATGCATTTCTGGAAAGTGCATCTGGGTTTTGGAACCTGCAACTACTCAATAAAAACTCATAGAAACATTAGTGCTAAGGACCATGGTCCCACCGGGCGTGCAAGAATGTGTAAGGGGGAAATTGATAAATACAAGAAGATCAAAATGAATGAATTAAACTAATCTAATTCAAACAAAAAGATGATGATTCATACCCATTACTCGTGAAATGAACAATACAAAATACTAAATTCAAGAAAACAATTGAAAAACAAGAACAATGAATTCAATAAAATATAAAGTTACCCATCCCGTGTCAGAGTGTATTCACGATGATGTTGGATCATTGTTGTATCAATTTGAAGCCTCCATTTCTACGTACAAAAGCTCCAAAGTTGTACAATTTTGATCGAAGATGTATGTAAAAGCTTCAATGATTAATTTGGCATTACTTCGTTGTGTAAAAGATGTCAATTCTTCAATCGTTTTTGAGGAAGAAGATGATTGTTATATAGATTTTGTGTTTCGAAATGAACGATTGAGATCATGTAGTAGTATATCTTGATCAACAGTTGGAAGATGTTGAGAGGAATTATATGGGAAGAATTAGTGGATTTTGATTACGTAATAAATGTGATTGATGAAATCATGTTGAGTGTTCAGTGGAATTGAGGTAATAGATTGAATAATTTGTGGGATTGAAGCAATCATGTTGATCCTTCAGTGGGATTGAAGAATAGATGAATCAGTTATGAAATAGATGGATTAGTCAGCCAATTAGAGTGAGCAATCGGGGGATCGTAATTTACTCAATCATGAAAGTGGGTGAGGGTAATTAATGAATCTTTTTGAGTTGAACGTGCAGATCATATTTGAATTTTACAAACAAATTTGTATTTGTTTGTTTTGACCTTTTTGAATGATGTTTGAATAATTTATTTAATTATTCAAGTTTAGGAGAAAGTGATTTATTTAAACTATTAAGTTTTAATAATTTAATTGATTTAGGGGAATAAGGTAAATTAGCGATATAATTAAATAATTGATGTTATTTAATCACTCAAGAGGAATAAAAATAGATTAGGACTTTATTAAATAAATGAAATTTATTTAATTAGTCAAAAATGATGAAAAAGTGAATTAATTGAATAATGTAATATTATTCAATTAATAGAGGAAATTAGGGTTTTTGATGTAATTGGGATGATAATGATGCTAATGATGAGAAAATGTCATTTAGGATGTGTGATAAGTGTTAGTTGAATTTTACATGTCTACAGAAGGTGAGCGCTAAGAAGAATCCTCCCAAAAAGAAACCCAAAATGGCTTGCTCTTGGTCTGATAACTCACAAACAAGGGATGATGAGGAGGACCTTAATGTGCAGAGAAATTCCATTCAATAGGAAAAAGGTATTAGAACTGGCTCAAGTAAAGGAAAAGAGAGGGATGAAGAGGAGGACCACAATGTGCAGAGAAAGACCATTCAATAGGAGAAAGGTATCGATACTAGTTTGAGAAAGGTAAAGAGAAGGTGTTAGTTGTGGTTGTGAAGTATGTGGGGAATAAGTCAGGAAAAGCCACTTATGGCACATGCAACGTTCACCCCTTTTCTGAAGATTTCACCTATATTGATGAAGAAAATATGGATATGCTTGATGTTTTAGGAATGAAAAGGGAAGGGATTACTTGCAATTTCAAGTTGACTAAATAGTTCATTATTGAACTCAATAAAGTCAATGTTAATATCAGAGGCTTGAAGGAGAAATTTGAAAACGAAATTAAGGGGTATTCTTCTTCTGAGTTGAATGAGTTAAAAGAAAGGTTATTAGAACTGGAAAATTTTGTCATGGATCTCAAGAGGGACTTTGAGGAACGCCTTCAGAGTGTGTAGAAGGTTCTTGAATTAGACACTAATATTCAAAACCTTTTAAAAATTAGTCACTATTCAATTAAGAACAATGCAGACACCCTTAAATTTCTCATGGAGAAACTGAAATAACTACAAGAGGAGTATATGAATGCTAGGCGTCAAGGTGGTAGCAATCTGAAAGATCCACCAGCTAAAGAAAAAGGAAAAAAGGTTGTGACAAAAGAAGAGAAGGGTCCAAGTGCTAGGACCCGGGGTAGTAAGAAAAAGATCTTCAAGGAAGAGAAGAATGAAATGCCCATGGTCAACCTTCATTATAATTAGGAAATGGAGGTGGCAAACACCCCGTAGAACATGAAATAGGTCCTCTTTATTTGTGCACAACTTCTATTGTTTTGCTATTATTTTGTGGTTGGTTGGTTGTTGCTAGTCTATTTTATCTTTAGTATCAATAATGTTTTCTTGTAAAGGGTTTCAGGTCCCTTTAAAACCTATTTTTCCCCCTTTAATCAAAATAATTTTCTTCTCCCCTAGATTAACATTGTTTTGGGTGCTCTTTATTTTAGGTCATGAAAAATACTCTACAACCAGCTCAAATAATTCATATTTCAAGTAGTGATTCTTAAGTCATTATAACAAGACCGTTAATTACAACAAATGCTTCATTACTAGCAACTAGCTCAAATAGATTTCTAAATTGGAATGAATTTAATAAAATTGAAATACAAAAAATTTCAACTTTTCTTTCAGTTAGTTGTATCCAAATTGTTCAAAACTTAAAAGTAACAAGCTCGCATGTACATGTTGTCCAATATTTTGATGTCAAAGTAATGGAGGAAACTATAAACAAAATTCATCAGCTAGATATTGTACTTTCATGAGAGAGATGTGTTATGTTGAATATTTTGGAGAAGACGATGCTCCTTGTACTATCCATACATTTCAAAACTATATGAACTCTATGTAATATGGTAGTAATATTGTTCCCTACATAGTCTACTAATAGTAGAAGTTGTATTGTCCCTTTTAAATAAATTATGCTCTTAAAGAGTCTTTGAACTATATGTAGAATATGATAGTACTATATTGTTCCCTATGTAGTTTACCAATAGTTGAACTTATACTAACCCTTTTACATAAATAAAATTTTGTATGTTATTTTAATATATTTTCTTGCATTGTTTGCTATTATGTTTTATCAAAAAAATGTAACAATTTATTTTTATATAATTTTTGTATTTATTGCATTGAACTTTAACCAAACAAATATTATATTCCTTTCTAGTAAGAGGACTATTTTTTAACATAAAAATATGTTTGTTAGCATAATAATTTATTATTGTAATTTTTCCTTTTTTGTTCTAATCTACAAAGGCCTTTAAAAATTTTAGGTCTACTGTGGATTGAAAATCCCTTGAGCTCCCTTCGGGTTGTTAACATTGTTTTGCTGAGCCCCAGCCCGTGCCTCATATTTTTGGATTTCTCTGGCCCCCTTTTTGAAGAGTCTTGCCCGTCGTGTCTCCACGTGTCCGCCACACGCTCCTTGCAAAGATTTCCTCCCTTATGAGCCCACTCCCCTTTGCTTCTCTACCGAGCTCTGCCTGCATGCCACATAGCATCATTCCATGAGCACATTTTGGTAGACCCCACAGTCAATGCTTGGGACAAAGACTTCTCCATGTGTCTTCTCCACGGGGAGTTTCATCCAAAGGAAGGGAAGAATGAGCGACGAGTCCCACTCTGTTGCCACATGTCCTAACCAACTTTGTGGGTCAGCGACACGTGTCTGCATGGGGATTTTGCTGCTTCCACACTGTGACCATAGTCATCATTCGTAGGGGATGCATTTGGTTCGAAGGCGACTGCATTCCATGCTTCAAAATCTTTTCTGTTGCAACGACCATGGGAAATCATCGCGATGGACATCATTGCAAATGCAGGGGATCTTTTCTATTACTGGATCTCAAGCGGTGGGATGCTTCTCTATATAAACTACTTCACCTCTCCAAAAATGGTTCCAGTTCTGAGTTTGGAGAATACACATAAAATTGTGAAAAGACATCAGGCCTTTGTATTATTTTTAGATTATTGTATTAATATTCACAAACTGTGCTATTGTTATTCGGCCTTTCTGTTTCTTAGCTAATTGACAAAGCATTATACTGTGCTGCTATTGTACTGAGTAGTTTATTTGTTGAACTTCTATAATTTCAATATAAGTTTGTTGATTCAGACCATGTCTTGTACTCTTCTTTTCAATAAATGTGTATGGAAGTTATTTTATGTTATTTGATAAACTTCTTAGGCGTTTCATCTATGTTATATGTTATTTCCAGACTTACAGATTGTTGAACGAGCCCTTAAATCCCATCTGAAAGAAAGGTTTACCGTGCCCACACCTACATCTTGGTGCATCGCCTTAGGTTGGATCTTTATTTTATATATCTGCTTCCTTTTCCCATTCCAAACCCCCAAATATAGAAGAAGTTGGCTTCTTTAAAAACTCAGAGGTCACTCAGTTTAGCACAATTGGTCCCCCCATTAACTGAGTTTCCCATAAGGCTGTTGCTTAAGATTTTTAGGCATCAACAGTTTCTTTTTCTAGCACGCTTAGTGGGACTGTCTTAAATGTATCTAAATCTAAAGTGGGTGTATGAGCCATCAGCCTGTTACTAGATCCCAAACAATGAATAACCCTGGCCTGCTAGTGCCACCACTAGTAACGGTAAGAACAAGAACTCGTTCAATGAATGTTCTGATCCCTCCACTAGCCATGTTACCAATTGCTAATAGAAATTATGTGGCATGGGATACTAGAATCCCCCTTTATAGCACTAGTAGCATCTGTCATTTGGGCCCCTATCCCGACCTCTGCTTTAAAAGTTGTACCAAAATTCACTGGGGAAGGCTCAAAAACACCATTTGAACACCTGCAAGATGTGGCGAATGTGTGTTTGGTGCATGTTGTTACCAATCAGAATGTCACACTAAGGTTGCTCACAACCTCTTTCAAAGGCAGAGCGCTAGATTGGTACCACACTTTGGGAGCCAATACTATCGGTACCTGGGATCAGCTTAGAGATCCTGTCTACGAGAGATTTTCAAATAATGGAGATTGTTCTTCACTATATCATCAGCTGGAGACCATAAAGCGGGCCCCTCAGGAGGCCATGACCAACTTTAATGCCCGGTTTCACATGACTTGGGAAAGGATTCAACCTGCAATCCGCCCGCCTGCAGATTTGGCATTCATGTTCTATTTGAAGTCTCTCAACATTGACATTTCAGTGATGATCCAGTCCCTTGGTGGAAACACCTTGCCAGGTGCATATAACATTGTTGTTTAGGCAGAGAATAAATTGATCGATGCCAGAAAGTTACCGCCTCAGCCTGCTATGCCTATATTTCCAGAGTTGTCTAATCCCGCCCAGGAGATAGCATCTACCAGTGTGTCCACTCCTCCCCAATCTATGTATGCATATCTGAGCGCACCACAGAGTGCTGCTTCTATGTCTAATTCTTCAAAAGATGAGATGAGTGATGTCAAGGAGTTGTTGCAGAGTATCTCAAATGAAATAACTACCATCAAGCGTAACTAGTCCATGCCTCTAAAGCTAACTTATCAAAATTATCAAGGTGGGAAATCTTCCTACTAGCAAAATCAGTTTCAAGGAGGCTCACGCACAAATCCACAGACTCAAACAAGTAATTAGATGGTGTCGGTGCCCACTCCACACAAAATGCTCACCCAAGCTTGAGTAGAGAGTTGACAGTGGGGAAAAATAATCTCATTGATGACATCAATCCTTGGTGCTTCCCCTACAATGAAGCACATATGCCCCAAAATTTTCTACGTGACAATCTACAACAAAGAGTGGCGAAACAATGCAGTCAAGGTGTGGCGTTAGATTCAAGAGGTTATGTATATGCCTCTTCGCAAATGGAAAATGTGGTACTCACTGCGCAAATGCAAGGAATGTCCCTTGAGAAAGAGACAAATATAGCTCCAGATCACGTGCTCTTCTCATGGATGGAAGAAGAAGAGGCGGTGTTTGCAAATGATGCATCCAAATCAAAGGCCCCGCAAATGCAATATGATTACAACACTCGCTCTAAGAGGAGATTCACAGGAGAACTATTTATCTCACAACTCAAAAGTACCCTCGACCAAACTCCTAGTACCTACACAATTGCACAACAATTTTAGCCGCGGAAGGAAATTATCATAACGAGGGCTAAGGAACAGTAGCCTTTAAATCCGCCGCCATTCAACGTGGTGGAACAATTAAAAAAATCCTCTGCTAATGTGTCCCTTTGGGATATTTTAGCTATTCTGGAGCAGAAGTCATTACTGCAAAAGGCCCTACTCGAAGATGAAAGCACCAAGCTAGTAGAGCAATCCTCCAAAGGAAAGGCTGTTGATTCATCACCTCCAACCAAAGTCCTCACAAACAGTACAGAGGAAGCCTCTACTAAAGTCAGAGGTAAGCCAAAACCAAAACCCTTTTTCCTAACTCTTATTGTAGGTAAGAAATTGTTGGACAATTCTATGATTGAATCTGGTGCTAGTACCATAGTCATGCCCAAGAAGATAGTTGAAGCCTTAGGACTTAGCTATGATCCGTTAAAAAGAGGGGTTATGCAACTTGATGGGAACAAGGTTGAAACCGTAGGTGTCATTAAGGACCTCCTCTTGACTTTATTCTCCTGCCCTAGCATCACAGTTCCATAAGATACCACAATCATAGACGTTCTCCTCATGTTTGGTCTTTGCTTATCTCGAGAATTCACTTCCAAGATAGGAAGATATCTTTCCTTGGACTAGTCACACTTAATCCTCAGGACCAAACGTGAAGCTAAAATGAAGATAGTGTCAGAATCTTTACATGCGAAACATGTGGCCGATGAATCCATGATCAACTTTGAGGCCGCTCATACCTCTTTCACCAAAGAGGAAATGTATTGTACTGAGCTATTAGAGGATGAGAAGGTGACTGGAGACCAAACTGATTCATAAGAGGTCCTCTTAAGTGAATATATAGACATCGATTCTTTCAAAAATTATCATGCCACTGGATTGGGAACTTATGTCATCTATGATTAAGACCAAGTGATTCTGAAAGTCATGAAAGAATCTGAGAGTGATCAAGCCTCAAAGCTATGGAAACTACATTTCGATGGAGTGAGATGTAAAGTTGGCACAAGAGCTAGGATATGTTTGACGTCCCCATCCAATGAAAATACCCTTAGGTCTTTCTGATTTTAGTTCACCTGTTCAAATAACAAAGCTGAATATGAAGGCCTGGTGTAAGGTCTGAGTCTTGCGGAATGAATGGGCATTAAGCAAATAATGGTGTTCGGAGACTCCGAGCTAGTGGTCAATCAAGTCCGGGGGCTCTCCACATCCAAGAATGTCTGCATGAGATCCTATAGACATAGAGTCTGGGACCTGATTGAAATCTTTGAAGCCTTTAATATCTAGATAGTGCCTAGAGAGAAAAATGTAGATGCAGATTGTTTGGCGGCAATCGGATCTCAAATTGACCCTGTTCTCGACCTAATTCATAACAAACACTTGTATGAGTGATCGTCCGACTAGCAATCCAGATAATGATCAGAGCTGGAAAGTGTTTGAAAGTGATGAACACATCACCTCATTCATCCAACAGTCAGGAGAGTTCGCTGAGCAACTCCAACCAAAAATTGTTGAGGCCTATGAAAGGAAAATTATTCAGTTAAGGTTCAACAAGCTTCCAAAAGGATTGGTCACTCTCAGAAACCTATTTGATTGTGATGATGCAAGGAATGACAGGAGAAAGTTTATAGTGGACAAAAGTGACTATGCGGATCTTCAGGTTGGAGACGGAAGGAAGCTCAAGGTCAGAAAAGATGTCCCGCAACACGATAAAGAAAGGCTCATTCAATTTTGTGAAAAATATGAAGTAGTGCCTTGGTCATATGATGACCTCAAGGGATATGATCCTAAAATCATCCAGCATACCATAGAACTAACGAAAGGAGTAAAGCTTGTTTGCCAGAAGTAGAGGCCAGTAAATCCGAAGATTGAGGCATTGATGGCCTAGGAGTTGATAAAGCTAATTCAGTCTCAAATCGTCTTCCTGATCAAACATAACACATGGGTGTCCAACCTGGTTCCTATCCAAAAAAAGAATGGAGACATCCGCCAGTGTGGATTTTTGGGACCTGAACAAAGCATCTCTGAAGGACCACTACCCCTTGCCTTCCATGGAGTCTATCTTGCAAACAGTGGCCGGCTCAAAAATGTTATCTCTACGGGACGACTTCTCCAGTTACAACCAAATCTGAGTAAAAGAGGAAGATCGACACAAGACAAAATTCATTATTAAGTGTGGAATGTTTTCCTACGCCAAAATGCCTTTCGGTCTCTCAAATGTGGGAGCTACCTTCCAACAGGAAATGTATATTACTTTTAGAGAATTGATCAACAAGATTATTTTAATATACTTGGATGATCTAAATGTATTCTCCAAGTTTAAGGATGATCATTCTGATCATCTAGAATTAAGTTTTAAAAGATGTTAGGAGTTCGAGGTATCCTTGAACCCAAAAAAATGTGTCTTCAGAGGCCCGCAAGGAAAATTATTGTGGCACGTGGTGTCCAAATATGGAATTGCAATTGACTCAGAGTGGGTGAAGGAAATCAAAGAGCTTCCCCTACTAGTCAACAAGAAGGGAGTTCAGTCCTTTCTGGGAAAGGTAAATTTTGTGAGCAAATTCATTTATGATTTTGCAAGACTAATTAGATCTATTTTCCTGATGCTCAAGAAGGATCAATTATTCAAATGAACAAAAGAGGCTAGAGAATCCTTTGAGAAGGTTAAAGATGCTATTTCCTCAGCTCCTGTGCTAGTAAACCCAGACCTATCAAAGGACTTCATAATGTATGTTTTTAGTAGCAAATCAAACATTGCTATTGTTTTAACCCAAAAGGATGAAGAAGGAAAGGGATAACATCCTATAGCATTCCATTCTCGGACTTAAAGGATTATGAAACAAATTATAAATTTGTTGAAAGGAAAGAATTTTCCATTGTTAAGGGGCTCAAGAAGTTTCAACACCACTATCTTGCAACAAGGTGATAGTATACGTCACACATTCCAGTGTGTGCAAATACATTATGGAAGGAGAAATCAAAGAAAAAAGGGCCAACTGGATTACTAAGATCCTCGAATGACATTGAGGTCAGACCCACAAAGATCATCCGAGGGAGAGGACTATGTGAGTACTTGGAGCATGATCAAGAGATGCCAGCTGAAGAGGAACAACCCAAACTGATCTTGATGAATGAACCTAAGTCTGAAGGCTGCTGGTTGGAAAATAGGATGAGATTTATGCAGATTGGGAGATATCCGACAGGTCTCCCTTCTCGTAAGAGAAGATTCTATAGATTGTAGAATAGTGGATACACACTCATCAAAGGAGTCCTTTTCAAAAGGAACTTCAATGGAATTCTCCTGCGGTGCAACACCACAAAGCAAGCAAAGAAAATTCTAGACGTTTTTCATAGCAGTTCCATGGGCGGACACTTCTCTGCAAATACCACCGCCATCAAAATTATGTGTGCCAGATATTTCTGGCCTACACTATTTAATGACTCACACTCTTTGGTTAAGGCCTGCAAGGAATGCCGATTCTTCATAGGGGGAAGCAAGAACTCAACAATTCCCCTAAATCCAATAGTTATCGAGGAACCCTTTGCACAATGGGGCCTTGATTTTATCAGGATGATTAATCCCACCTCCAATGCTGGACACAAATGGATCCTCATGGCTATAGACTACTTTACCAGATGGACTAAGGCTTTCCCCCTGAAGAATGCGACAGAGGCAGAGATTGTGAACTTTCTTGAGGAACTGGTAACGAGATTCGGCCTGCCGAAGACCATCATCTCTAACAATGCTAACGCTTTCCTGGGCTCAAAGGTATTTCAATTTGTACTCACTCATGGCATATGCTTAAAAACATCTTCAAACTACTACCCATAGGGAAATGGCCTAGTTGAGTCGACTAATAAAAATCTAGTCTGACTTATTAAAAGAATCAGGTCAGAGCATAAAAAAGAGTGGCATAAGAACCTTCGGGTAGTGCTCTGGGAAGACCGGATAACTCCTAAGCAAGTCCTTAAGACTTTTCCATACGAGCTGGTATACGTGAAGGAAGCGCTATCGCCCATCTCCATGGAAATTCTCACGTTATAGTTGCTCAAGTCTCTAGAGGTGGAACAGAACGAAGCCATGGAGGTTCGGTTGGCCAAGTTGTTGGAGGTATAGGAAAAAAGAGAAAAGGCCCTGGCAGCCATGAATAACCACCAACAGGTGGTTAAAAGGTGGTTTGACAAGAAGACCTCAGACCAAGGTCTTAAATGTGGAGACCTAGTGCTAAAATTCAACGAAAGGGCTGCAAAGCCTAGCCTACACAAAAAGTTTAATAGCCTGTGGGAAGGCCCTTTTCGCATTATTCAATGCAAGCAACACAACACATTTAAACTAGAAAACATGGAAAAAGAAGCATTGGGGATTCCAGTTAGTGAAATCCACCTCAAATTGTTCAATTAAGCTTCAATAATCATTTTGCCAGTGTAGATATGTAATTATGTAAATTTCCTTTGTGTTTTTTTTTGTTCGGCTGGTCTTTCGAAAACAAACCCATAATGCAGAAGCAGAGAAAGGAACTCATAGAAGAAGAGAATGAAAACCATAATGTAGAAATCAAAAGAGACAAAAACTTGATTAAAAGGTTGTATATTCATTATATGATATTAAATACTTTGGTATTACAATTTCAAAATGACTCTCAGGCCATACTTTTCAAAGTATTTATATATACTATGCAATTTTTCAAATCATATATTAAAATCCTTTTAAGGAATATATACAAAAAATGAGAAAAGGGAGTTCATTCTTTAGGAAGGAGCATCAACAACGTCAGCGACATCTAGAACAACTTCATCAACAGTATCATTAACAACAACATGATCATTAATGACATCAGGAGCGTCAACAACAACAATGGCCAGTGGTGGTGGATACACCAGGTTCCTAAAATTTGTTTACCACTCCACACCGTAGAACAAAAACATGTTGTAGCAGCGTAACAGGAAGTGGCAGGCATGAGTAACCATTTGGCGGTGCTCTTCATGCGTCAGAATGCGTAATCGGCTCATAAATGATACCCACGACACCACTGCATCTTCTTCAATGTGTTTGTGGAGGTCGCTAGCCGTAGGAAGACCAAGGCCACACACCGCATTTTCCACAACTTCTCTGAGGCCACCAAGGTAGCGCTTCGGGAAGATTTCCAACATGAGTCATAGGATCATTGGCTTGGGTACCTGTATATCAAGTAGGGAAGCCACAAAATGGGAGTAAATGTCAATATTAACCCTGTACTTGTCCTCATATTCTATGCAATCCCTCCCGAGTATCCACTTCATTGCTATAATTGCCAAAGAATGCTTATTTTTTGTCATGCGTTTCAAATGCTTGTTAGAAATTTCACCTAAAAAGGTTATTTGCGACTTATTGCTAGTGAGCCTAATCGGAGTATTCATTGCAAATATCTCTCCCCAACTACCAAATGCTAATTCTTCCTAATTACCAAGTGTGATTCTGCTATTGTGTTAGGGTCTATTTATAGAAATAGTTGAGGTACATGCGTATGATAATCATGATGTTGATCGAGTATTAACGCTGAAATCTCATAAAAAGCCAACTCGAAATTCCCACTAAGAGCAAACTTGACAATCCCACCCAGTTGTGTTTGCTATCTATGAATTGTTGTGTGCAAAGTTAAGGAGTAATTAATTAGCTAAAATTGGTGGCAGTCCCAAGTGATCGTCCGTACAGTCAACTGCTAATGTGTCACGCTGTGGGAATTTTTATTTCTCCAAGGATGAGCTCAATATTTTTGTGTACTCATTACGCTTTGGGCCTAATCATTCTTTTTAGGTTATTAATTGCAAAGCATGCGAAAGGTTTTGTAGGACTTCAATCACCAGCTCAATTTCCCAGGAAATCATGCCATAGGACATAATGACTAATCACCATTATGAATTATTATCTTTTCAAAGGGAAAGAAATTCATTTCGAATGAACAAGAGAGTTGGTGGTACATGCCAAATTTATTGCAAAAAGGAAACCACTGTCTATAACTCCAAGTCGAGAAAAGACTGTGTTGCATGAGAAGGAACAACATTGTGAAAAACTTTCTGAGTACGTTGTTCATAGCTAAGAGCTTTAAGTGCAGAATTTTTTGAGGAACCCAAGTGAATTGCAAAGAGTTTGAATGTTGCTAAGGTCCACAAATTCCTGAAATGGCCCAAAATCTTCAGGTGAAAGCACAAGGAGGAGCGAATCAAAGCTTATCTGACGCCATGCCTGTGGCCCTGATGGGCAACATTTTTGATGAAACCTCTTACACTTCGCCTGGGATGCTAGAGAAGCCAAAGTGGGTCCGCACGCGGGCCATGGACAAGAAGACTCACAGGGACCAAAACCTGATAATAGAGGAATGGGATAACATTCATGACCCCATCCTTAAAACCAACCCTAAGAGTCTTAGGGAAGCAGCCTGTGAGAGAATGAAATAGTCCACTAGCCAATAGTCTTTGACATACAAGCTATGGTTCTGGGGTCTCGTATAGTATATGGTTCCTTTTGTGCATTACTGCCCAGAACTAGTCCACGAATGCATGCATCATTTTAACCCAAATACTAGCACCTTTGAAGGCTGGGAACTGAGGGTCATAATCAGTGTGGAGGCTATAAGGGATATGCTATGCATCCCTCCAAGCAAGGGATATAGAGCAAAAAGGATGGAGACGTTCACTCAGGAAGGGGGGGAGAGTTCTGGTAGACCAGAGATCTTGCTCTAAGATTTTATAACCAAGAGACCAAAAGGCCTAAAGAAGATTTTAAAAAGCCGCCATAGATTTCAGTTGTGCACATTGCTTTTAACATGGACTTGTAGGAGGCCTTCTCTATGATGGATTTTGTTTGCAGCATGGACAATGACAAGTACGTGCAAGAATTTCAAATGGGTCTAGGTTTCCAGCTGAGGAGACAACATTATTTGTTCTGGTATGACTTTGTGGAAGTCATCATCGGGAAATACTGAGCTAGATCAAAGAATATAACACACAACATAAATTCAGGTTTTCTTCTCTCCTCACTCATATGTTTTTGCACCAAAACCCTAAATTTTTTAGAAAACGTATGGGCCTAGCTATTTTTGATGGAAATGGGGTAAGAAGGCTAGTTTCTATATGGAATCCCCTCCTCTTTGCAACCTATGATTACTATGCATTTTCAGAGTGCTTCTTGACTCCGATTTTGCAAGAGTTTAGTGAACATGGCAAGCTTTATCGGCTTTCTGCCTATCAAACAAGATGGATGTGGAATTTTTGTCCTCCTTGCGATTGGTTTCTTGGGGGAAGATTTCACATTTGTTAGGTTGTGTGGCTTTACCGAGGAGCCATTCCGACTCCCGGCATGCGTCACAGATAGGGTGTTGGCCCTCGACATGTTTCAAAAACTGTCGATTATCGACAACAACTTTTGTGGAGGAAAGAAGCAAAAAGGTTTTTTCTTCTGCCCTTTGAGTTTCAAGACAATGGTAATGGCAAGAAAGCTGACACAATCTACTAGAAGAAAATCTAGCTCATCTAGGGCTAGTGTTAATTTTTTATGAGTGGCAATACAACCCCAAAAATGACTTAGCGGACCTAAACGTCAAGGTGACTCACAACTCCCGACCTTACTAGGAAGCTCGGCGGAATCCACAGTCAGAACAGGATGACCTATTTGTGGACCTGGCCTATATTCCTATTGAAGATAGAAGGCCGTCGTGGCTCTCTTTCTATTTTACTTTCATAAAGCCTAACGAGAAGCACCAAATGGGGGCCACTCTTTGCAATAATTTGGTCAAGCATTGGCAATGGAGCAAAGAGAAAATTGCAACCTTTTGGATTTATTGTCAGGAGATTCAATGCCTTAATGCCACGTTCCAAGAGGTAGACAGGGATGAAAGGTTTGATACTCTATGGAATAGAGGGCATGATGCAAGTGATGATGAGGATATATATCTAGAGGAAGCTAGGAAATATACAACAAAGGAAAAGGAGGTGAAACAGGCCCAAGCACAAAAGAAAGAAAAGGCGACAGAGCAATCAGACAAGACTTCACTGAAAGTGCATCTGACTACATCATAGTTGGAGGCCTCACTACCATGCACATGGACTGTGAAAAGATCTAGGGTAACCCAACAACCTCCAGGGGTCATAGAGGTGGACAATTCCCCACCGATAAGAGGCAGCAACAGATGCAACCTCTAAAGAGGGGTCACAGGAACCTGCAACGAGCCAAGGATCAGAGACCTCTGCAACTCAAGTATCTTTCTCTCCCCCTCTTCTCACTACACAATCTTTGGTTACTCCTGGTACTTCCACCGTATCCACACCCCTAATTACTTCGAGTGTCAGCCTTTTTTTTTCTGCTTCTACTTCCATGGTCGCGGGAGGTTTCTCCCAATTCTCCCAGATTAGACATGCAACTTTTACTCCCCCGCGGTCTATCCCACCATTTTTCATAGCTCAGTCCGTATCTGCAATTGCTACTCCTTTTACTCCCATTTCATCAGATCCGACTCAACTTGCCCTACAAATGGAATTTGTTGCATCTTCGCTACCGCCACCACTCCCCATGAGTCCTTCCTCTGCTTCCCCAACTGGGCCTTGGTATAGCATTCCCTCTTTTTCCCCATTAATGGTCTCTCTGTCGAAGAAGACATCAGTTGGGACCACAACTCTCTTTCCCTTTTTCTCTTCCTCCTAGTGCACCCTTCACTGGTGAGTTGATTAAATCACCAGCCGAATTTATGTTAGAGGGCGACAAAACAAGAGCAACACAGGCTATCAGAGTCCAGAAGAGGAAAACAAAAGATGCTGCAAAGCTGGCTAAGCCATGCGTGTAGACCCTTTTTCATGATGCTCAACAGTCATTGCATTTCATAACTATGCATCCGAACACCATCAAGCCGCAAGGAGAGATGCAACCCGAGGACTATACGATGCATGCTATAGGGATTGATCTACGCATGGCTCGACCTCAAGACAAGGTTGAGCTGATGGAAGAAACCCAACGAGTGGTGACTATTGACTTCCTCAAGTATAGTCGCCAACTAAAGAAGAAGGAGGACAAACTCAAAAAATTCAAGGAAAGGATGGAGGTCTTTCTGAAGAAGGAAAAAGCAAGACACAAATATCTCAGTAAGCGTAGGAGGAGGGTGCCAAACTCTAGACAAAACTTGCAAAGTTCCAATCCATGGATTCCAACCTGGTCGCTGAACTACAAAGAAAAAACCATGAGTTACAAGGCCAGTTGGCGCGGGCAGAGGGAGAAGTGCAACAAAAGACCGAAGAGCTTCGACAACAACAAGCTCAATTGGAGCAGGTAATGCAGCAAAAGGATCAAGAGCTCCATAAAAAACAAGTTCAATTTAAGAAGGAGATCCAAGAAGTAAGGCTTTCTCTAGAAAAATAATCCACAACTAGAGGCCAAGTTGAGAAACAATTGCTCACCGAGTTGGGGACTCTACAAGAATGACTCTCTATTGCAGACAAAAGAATTGAGGAGCTAACACAAGATGTCGGGTTGAAGGAGATGGAAATTGGTGCTTTGAAGAATCCTCCCCAGCCTCTTGCTACTCAGTCAGATCTTCTCTCAGTGGCCCAACAACTATACATTTCCTACTGGAAAAAAGTCAAGACTTTCTATCTGACTCTTTAGTCGGCGCTACAATTCATGGCGAAAGTGAAAAATTTGAGCAAAGAGGTTTGTGGAACAATAGAGTAGTTCCCACAATTCATAGCGAAGAAGGTGCCCGAGGCAGAGAAGTTGCTAGACAAGCTATACACAGTGGCGAATGAGGACCTGGTGAACGTAGGGATTGAAGACCGGAGGTCAGCTGCGAAGACAGCAAAATAATTCATCCATTGCCACACAACCATCCTCCATGCTAGCTATTGCTCAACAACAATGGGTCATACTATGAATAGTATACAGCGAAATTCTCCCAACTGACTTAGATGGGCTTGCCCTTCGCGTTTCTTTCTGATGATTCGGTGGCCACAACTAAGCATATCACAGCAAAAATTAGGGAGAATCAGTAGGACTTATCCGCCTTTCAACATTTCAGTCAACCCCCTACTACTGAGGACTTTAAAGGGATCACCCATTAGATAGCACAGTTGCTCTTTCAACTCGAGTCCAGAACTAGGATATCCATGAAGATTCCCTTCAAAGAAGTGATCAATCTGCATGAGGTGCAAGAGAATATGCATGCCATATCGATACCATCCAAGGCCGACTGGTTGCCTCTATAGACCACACTCTCGAAGCTCTAGCTTGGTTGCTCAATAGATAAGGCTCTAGTCCTCGAACCAGAAATTTTGGGTTCCCATTTTGTAGGCGAAATGCCCCTTGTAGTCGCCAAAAGCTGTGGATTGAAAATCCCTTGAGCTCCCTTTGGGTTGTTAACATTATTTTGTTGAGCCCCGGCTTGCGCCTCATATTTTTGGATTTCTTCGGCCCCCAATTTGAAGAGTCTTGCTTTTCATGTCTCCATGTGTCCGCCGCGCGCTCCTTGCAAAGATTTCCTCCCTTGCTTCTCTATTGAGCCCTGCCATGCCTCCACATGTTAGCAACGCGGACCTTTATGAGCCCACTCCCCTTTTCTTCTCTACCGAGCTCCGCCAACATGCCACGTAGCATCATTCCATGAGCACCTTTTGGCGGACCCCATAGTCAACACTCAGGACAAAAAATTCTCCACATGTCTTCTCTGTGGGGAGTTTCATCGCAAGGAAGGGGAGAATGAGCGATGAGTCCTGCCCTATCACCATGTGTCCTAACCAACTCTGTGGGTGAGTGACACATGTCTGCACAGGGATTTTGTTGCTTCCACACTAGGACCACAATCATCATTCATAGGGGATGCATCTGGTTCGAAGGCGATTGCATTCCATGCTTCAAAATATTTTCTGTTGCAACGACCATGGGAAATCATCACGATGAACATCATTGCAAATACAAGTGATCTTTTCAGTTACTAGCTCTTAGGTGTTGGGATGCTTCTCTATATAAACTACTTCACCTCTCCGAAAATGGTTTCGGTTCTGAGTTCAGAGAATACACAAAAAATTGTGAAAAGACACCAGGCCTTTGTATTGTTTTTAGATTATTGTATTAAGATTCACAGAACGTGCCATTGTTGTTCGACCTTTCTATTTCTTAGCTAATTGACTAAGCATTATACTATGTTGCTATTGTACTAAGTAGTTTAGTTGATGAACTTCTATAATTTCAATATAAGTTTGTTGATTCAGACCATGTCTTGGACTCTTCTTTTCAGTAAATGTATATGAAAGTTATTTTATGCTATTTGATAAACTTCTTAGGCTTTTCATCTATGTTATCTATTATTTCCAGACATGCAGATTGTTGAATGACCCTTAAATCCCATCTGAAAGAAAGTTTTACCGTGCCCACACCTACATCTTGGCGCATCGCCTTAGGTTAGATCTTTATTTTATATATCTGCTTCCTTTTTCCCATTCCAAACCCCCAAATACAAAAGAAGCCGACTTCTTTAAAAACCCGGAGGTCACTTAGTTTAGCACAATTGGTCCCCCCATTAACTGAGTTTCCCATAAGGATGTTGCTTGAAATTTTTAGGCATCAATAGTTACGCCGAGAGGCATTCTATAGTGGCAACCAACAATCCATGTAAACAAAAACTCGTGACACAAAAATTGACGTGCATGTGTCAACCTACTGGTGAGCAACAACGTTTGGTTTGTAATGGAAGACGTGCAAGTGGTGGCGCTATGAAATGAATAGTCGTTAGAATGTAACTGTCAATAGTCGAAGAGACATTGGTGTCTTTCTTGCTTTCCATTAATGAAAGCCTTTACAAGCACCTCCCGACTGCCTTTGTCCCCATCATCACAGAGTTCAAAAGAGATCCGCCATGGGAATCAAAAGTAATGCAGGAAAATGGTTAAGGGGTAGCAATATTGGAGCTGGAGAATTTTTCACAGTTAACGTTGCCATCAACAACTCTAATGGAAAGCTCTTCACAGTAAAGTCCATGGCAACAGACTCCATTTCTTGCTTAAAAAGTGAAATACAAAATTCTCAAGTCTTTGGACTCTCCACACATCGTGCACTGACTGGGGAAGGAGTATAACACTGAGAATGGTGTGGAGGTGTGTAATTTTATTTTTTCAAAGTATTTCTGCTAATTACGTGAGCCTTTTTTTGCAGCATAAAACATGTTATTATCTATGAGGCCACATGAGAAGTGAAATATTTTTTCATTGTAGAGTGGAAGAGGTTACATTTTCTATTTTTAGGCATGTTTCTCAATTGCAGACCACCTTCCTTCCTCTCCATAGGAAGAATTTATTGCAGGTTGTTTCCTTGTTTCTGTTTGGGAGTTAAAACAACATGCTTTCAATCTTGAGAAGGCGTGATTTTCCTTCTTAAGAATGTAGATTCTCTTTGATGTGCAGGCATCATGGGTCCTCTGTAGTAGGAGTATTTTTATTTGCTAGCCCCGTGTTTTCTAATTGTTCATGAGAAATCTTTGCTTTTTGCATGAAACTGATTTTTTCTCACTTGTAGGCTTTTAAATTTTGGCATGTAAAATTAGGCAAAAAGAGGGAAATATTTTTTTAAGAAGTTTGTTGGCTATTGATGATTGAGAGCCATCTTGTACAACATTTATTTTTCTTTTGAGCCAATTGTTAATGGTTTAGCATGAATTATAAAGTTTCACTTTTTTGCTTCAAAAAAATTGATGTTTTTAAATTGTAATGTGTATGTTAAAAGGTGTAATTAGCTGATAGGCTATTATAGGTGGGAAATCCCACCAAATTAGTCTATTGTTTGATGCCGAGAAAGACTATTCTAGTGGGACTTTCTTCGGATATTCCCTGCAGCTTCCAGATCGTATGAGGAGTGGAACAAAATGATATCCTCCCAAACTTGTTTCTCCGTAGCCAGAGCCGATTGGAATGTCTTGTGAATTTCATCTTCGGTCCCAAGCATCCACACAAATTGTGTGGAATGCAAAGGTAGCATGGAGGGAAGAACGTTGATCATCTTATTCACCTGTGCAGTGCCTGCCATCACAAGTTGACCCAATAATTAGAGGTAGATCTAGAATCTGTGAAAAGTAAAGCTTGAAGCTTACAACCTAAGGGGAAGATGTACCCTTGGGAGAAAGGATGTATGAACAGATCAATCTTGAAGGCATATGGTAGGTAGCAGCGGTTGCAATAGAGACTGGCAAAAAAATAGCGTATGGAATACCAAATTGCTTGGCTACTTAATGAAGAAAATGACTAGGTACAAAGGTGTCTACAATTAAAGCCACTGTGGAAAAATCCTTGGCGGTGGATTCAAAAACCTCTGCTGAGCAAAACCCTAGGGACGAAAAAATACCCTTTCTAGGTTTGCATCTTCTTTATTAAATGACGGGGGTTTGATGATGGCCATTGCAGGAGAAACGCGTAGTGTTCCGAATCAGTGTGGTTTGTACAGGAAGAGAGTGGGTTTGATGGGATTTAAGTGCAAATGTGGGGATATTTTATGTTCGTCGCATCGCTATTCTGAAAAGCATGAGTGTTCTTTTGATTACAAGGTGGCCAACTGGAGGGATATTGAGAAGGTGAATCCTCTTGTGAAGGCCGAGAAAATTTAGAAGATTTGAGATTAGGTTGGGGTTTTAATCTATTTTAGTGTTAGGGTAAAGGTTCATTTTTCTTTTCTGGGTTAGGGTTTTATTTTCATTTTTTAATTTGTTTTCTCAGTTTGAGTTACAAGCCACAAGGCTTTTATGGCTATAATTGTACAGTTTAAATCTGGGTAATTTTTATCTATAGGTTTGGAGGGGTGTAGGTTATTCATATGATCCTAATGAATTCAATAGAATAATTTTAGTAATCAAAATTTTAATAGTGTATTGTAGCTGTCTATTTTGTTGAATTTAAGAAAGGATTTTCATTATTTGAATTTCAGTAAATTGTTATAGTAACTCTGTAATTATCCTGTATTTGAGGAAATGGTTTCAATAAATTGGTTTAATTTGGATATCTTGAATGAGTTTGTGCAGAGAGCATGCGATCTTTCGCAAGAACGGTATGAAGTTAGGGAAAATAAATCCACAAAAAAAGGTAATTTGTCAGTTATTGCATCAACAGTTTCTTACTGACTGGATGCAAACTTTTGTTAGACAAATTTTCTGTTTCTTTCCCTAACAAATGCATTATGTAATTGATGCAGAGATCGAGGGTTTTGAAAGGTATGCAAAGAGTGGGTAGTGGCTTGGAATAAGCAGGCTGTTACATCTCAACTGTACTTGCAAAGAGTTGTCTACTTCAATGCATGTATCATGCATAGTATTCATCACTTTGATTTGTAAGGTGAAATTTGAAATCACCATTCAATTTTTCTACATGACCGGAAGTTTCAAAGAAAGCCTAGAAATATTGATTGGTTTGCCATGTATGTTAAATCAAAAGAAATGTATAGAAATCAAGTAACATCAACAGTTATGATGGATGTAATTTTCTGACTTCTGCAATAGTCCCAATGCATTATCTATTGTACCAATTGTTTATTTGTTTTGACACATTGCAGTTGTTTCAATCTTTCAGGAATTCCTCATAAGCATGCATTTGAAAGCAATTTTTATTAATATTTACTTTTATAAACTTGCTCAAGATTAGTAATTCTTGATACCAATTTGGTTATGTTGTTTAGAACTTGTTCCTCTTATTTTATTTCCAGTGTCCTTTTTCATTGTGAGAGCACTGAGAAACTATACATGGATATAACAACTAATTGAATTCCTTGTTAACAACTACATTTGAAGGTGGTGAAGATTTGTTTGGCTGCACAAATAGTCATTTTCATTGATGAGCATGAGATGATCAAACCTTTAATATTCACAAAAAACTGGTAATAGGTCATCTTTTAGTGATGCTCTCTTTCTTTTGTACATGACAAAAAGATCTAGAGCTATTCTTGCCCATTGTTTGATGTAGGTTGCTAAAGTATATTTTGATAACACGTATGATGCTTCACTGCCTAAGTTGTTTCATTCCTCTCGAAAAAAAATTAAGTCCATATTGGCATGTCCATAGTTTTGGGTGTCAGTACTGACTAGAATGTTCCTTCAGCTTCTTGCATCATGCAGTGTTCTTTTGCTTTGATGTTAATAAATTATTTAGTATTGTTTTGTAAATCTAATATGTCAATCAATTTCAAATCTTTGGGATAGAAGACAATATATGTTTATATGATTTTCTTTTTTTAGTAGATATCATAGTTGTAGGTTTCAATTGAAGTTGTTCTGAATTATTTAAGATGAGAGACAAGATTGGTAAGTATTTACTTGCCTGAAACAAAAATATAGGTTGATGATTATTCGTTACTAGTAGCATGCTTTATTTTGAGTTCCAATTCCTATTGATTTGATTTTCTTTTTACTCCAATTTGTGCATCATATCTAATGGTTTTAATAGTTCCCTTGTTTAAGTTAAGCCTTTTCAAAAGCTTCAACGATTAAAATTTAGTTGAAAATGGATGTATGCCAAGAATTGATAGAGATCCAAATCTGTCATGCGTGCATATTTCCCCATGGCTTAGAAAAGTGATTGATTAACATTAGATATTGATTTATCCAGCTTTCATGATTCAAAGGATGTCCTTACCCTGCTCCAATGCTCCCATTTGTGAC
This sequence comes from Sequoia sempervirens, assembly GCA_007258455.2. NCBI lineage: Eukaryota > Viridiplantae > Streptophyta > Pinopsida > Cupressales > Cupressaceae > Sequoia > Sequoia sempervirens. Next base: position 34,578,802 of record VDFB02058242.1, read on the forward strand.
AGGTTGGAAGTCTCTCCACTCTCTTTACATGCCTTTAGACATAGGAAGTCTCTACTCCAATTTTTTGATGTTAAAAAGCAACAATTAGTTATATGATTTCATCAGTCCGAGTCAACTGGTAAGTGTCTTTTTAAAGTTTCCAAATCATAAATTAATTTGAAAGATTTTTCTGAATGGTTGTATGCATTGTTTTAGGAAAATTTTGTAAGTCCACACTGAACAGTGGTGGCTTTGGACTGCTATTTAGAATTGCAAAATATACCAAATTGATAGTTGCAACTATCCGGTTGAAATTTGACTGTTTACGCTTTAGGGCAGGACTCTAATTAAAAGGACATCCATATTTAAAAAATGAGATTTAGATTGGGTTTAATTCTGCAACTGCATAGTGGGATTTGAAGATAATTAGATTTTAGGAAGGAGGTCTTTAAGCATTTGGGAGGCGTTATACCTAAGTTGAGTTTTAGAAGTTTGGTTTTTGTAGGTCTCTGATTAGAGTTACATCCATCTGTTTGAAGTGGGGTTTTGCATTGGATTGAATTTTGCAGGGTAGGTGGGTTTTGTGGGCAAGTGAATTTCAAATAGCAGGTCTTTTAGCATTTGGAAGGTAGAGTACCAAATTGAGTTTTATATATAGACAGAAAAACTTATATTTAAATGAATATATTATATACATATAGTTTATAATATAGATGTGAGATATAGAGAGCTATGTCTAATTTACACTCTCAAACAACTTATACGAATATATGAATATATGATCTTAAAATATTATATAATTATTTATTCAAAAAAGTCTTTGAATTGATAAAAAATCTTATATGCTAATTAATAAAAAATCTCAATAATTCTTTGGATATTAATAATTTTATTTTTAATAATTTATTTTATTATTAATCTTTACATAATTAATCACTCAACTAATAGAAAGGGATGTCTTCTATCTTTGGCATTTCATCTATATGTGCATTTTCTCTTTAGTGTTTATATTTGTTTATGTTTATTAAATCTCCAAGTTTAATAATTAAACTAACTGAAACCCTAACACTAACATTAATCATAAATCTAATCTAATCTTAACCCTCAAACTAACACTAATTGTAACTCTAGCTCTAACCCTTACCTAAACATATAAATCTATATAAAATTTTAATAGTAACATTAATTTTAACACTAACACTAATTCTAACCCTACCCCTAACTTTAATTCTAACACTAACACTGAATGTAACACTAACACTAATTATAACTCTATCCATCACATTAACCCTAACTCTAATGGCAACACTAAATCTAACTCTAGCATATACTTAGCCTTAAGTTAACTTTATTAAAAATGTATAATACTAACATTAATTCGATTTCTAACTCTAACCCTTACCCTAACACACACTAATTCTAACCTTGAATCTAAGTCTAATTCAAACTTAAACCCTAACCCTAATTATAATACTAACACTAATTCTAAATATAACACTAACCCTAACCATAAACCTAACTCTAACACTATTTATAACTCTAACCTAATTCTAAACATAAAAATAATAGTAATTGTAACTCTAACTCTAACCCTAACATGAACACTAATATTAACATTAACCTAACCCTAACCCTACTTCTAAAACAAGCATACATCTATTAAATTTTAATATATATATAATACACTGAGAGTTATCCTTCTTGAGGTGCCTATTTTCATCATTTTTTCTCATTTTTTCTTAGTGCAATAGGTTCCTCGATAATCATAACTCTTGGTGTATTTCATATATAGTAATATTTAATATATGTATGCTATTTTATTAACATATAAATCTTAAATTTTTGTTTCACTTCTTTATGTTACTTTTGAGTTTCATTTAAAAATTGTATACTAAATTGTTTGACTCAAATTTAATACATACTTAGAAGATATATTAAAGATCCCTATTTAAATGTATAATTCAAATTGTTTGATGAATACTTTAAACCCATTTTTAGTATGGAGTGTTATATAATTTATTTCTCTAATTCACAAGGCCACTATTTATTCTTGTAATGTTATAAAATTGCACCCCTTGCAATTTCACATACATTCTTGTATCTGCTTTAGTGTCCACTACCCTAGCATTTGTGTAAGCTCATTTTAGCCCTTGCATCATCCTTTTTCCCTTCTTAGGATGCTCATCACCCCTTTTCAGCATCTACCTTCGTGCATCAGCTTTGTGTCAAGCCTGATGCTTCTCCCATTCTCGTCGTTTTGTAACATGATGTATTCGAACACTAGCATGTCATGTGAACATCTGCGTGCCACGCTAGCATTCTGCGATGTTTCAACGTTCAAACAACCATTTCCGTGCATGTTTTCCACTTGTCACCTCCTTTGGTCAGTGGTAATGGCTTGAGATGCCTTGTAACCACCCAGGAAACTTCTTTTCCTTTCTTAAATGTCATCTTTTCAATTCATTTATGCTTCTATCTTCACTCTAGCTTCTTTCCAGTCTTGGCTCTAGCATTGTCTCTCTTGTTATTTTGCTTACACATCTCCATGCAGCTTGTTACAATAGCTTCAAGCACTCTCAAGCTCTCTTAGCTCTTGCATCTATCTCCCTTACCTTATGCTTGCGAGCATCTTGGGATTCCACACATCCCCTGTCTATTGCATCCATACTTCGTGATACGGGTTCTCCTCCTCAAGCGGGGATTATTTTTATAACCTACATTTTGTGATATGGGTTCTCCTTGAGCGGGGTTTGATTTTATCACATCGCACTTGCATACTCTATTTCTCTTTTTCTATCTGGTTGTCCGTGGTGTTGGGGACACCAAAACGGGGGTTTGACTGAGGTAAACCCCTATACAACCCCAACATATTATCCAGATCTTACGCATGCAGGTACTAAAGATATTCACGTACTGGAGGTTTCATCACTTGCGTGGTTGTAAGCATTTCCTTTCTATATCTTATTCTTTTTATCATCTATTTCACTTTATTTCAGTTCTATTACATTATGTTACTTTATCACATTCTGTTATTTTCCAGTACTTTTGAAGTTCTTAGCAATCAGATTGTTGGCAGTTATTTAGCTATTTTCTATGATATTCTCGCTTTCTGGCCCATATGAGATGCTAGCACACCTCTGGGATGCCAGAGCACCGTTGTTGTCTGTATCCCGCGGTGTTGTCCTTTGGCCGAGAGCCTGTTAGTTTGTCTAGAAATTCTTCGTGACCTATTATTTCTGATTCTGGAACTCTTGTGTTTGATCCTTGAGGTAGTTTAGGGAAATTCACCCTGTGAGGCTCTCTAAATGAAGAGAACTCGTGAGTAGCAAATCCCCCTTCTCTACATTTTGTTGAGCTCAATGTGAAGAACAACTTTTTTTTTCAAAAACTAGGAATTTATTTACCCCTACTTGGCGGGGTCATAACTTTTGACTTGGTGCTTGGAATTCAGAACCGTTTCCACCGTTGGAAAGGTCTCCAAGAGGACTAGTTCACTCCCTAAAATGCATGCCTTTGACAACTAAATTTTAACGACCAATGCAAGTTTGGATCCCAAATTCCACTCCAAAGACCTCCAAAAATGAAAATTACTAGAACCTAGAAAATATCGAAAAAATTAGAAAATCTAGATTTTTGGTTTTTCTTAGTTCTATCACCCCAAAATGAATTTAATATCTTCTTTTATTAGTTCAGTTTCTAATTTTGTTCAAAATGTTAATGATATTCCATTTCATGCATGTGATGGTGACTTGGCTTTGCCTATGTCACTTGATATCTTTGATCCTTCTCATGAAAGTCCTCTTGCTTCAGAGGATATTTTGTTATAAGAAGATGAAATCATTGATAAATTTCTTAATGTTACTCTACCTTCCCTTCATTCCAATGCACTCTCTTCTAGAGATGTATTTGTGAATGATGAATCTCCTCTTCATCCAAATGTACTATCTTCTAGAGATGTTGCATTGGTGTACAATGAATCTCACCTTTGTTTTGATGCACTCTCTTCTAGAGATGACACATTAGCGCATGATGAATCTCCTTCCACATTTGATCTTGTTTGGATTGATGTTGAGAATATCTCTTCAAATTATTATTCCACTAGTTGTGATGAGTCTGTAAATATAATCTGTCTCTGCTGTCCCTCAAAGGCCTAAGAGACTTGTTATTTATTTGACTCCAACTAGTCCTTCTCCTAAAAGGATTTGTTCTATTAATGGTGTTCCATCTGAGAGTGATTCTCTTGATCTTTCTATGGCTCCCTCTAAAGAGCGGTAGCCCATACTTATGAGAATAAAATGAATAAACAACCAAGCCTTCTTCAAGATCCTAAACCCACGACTAAAGCACCTAGTGATTATGATCTTGTCAAGCAACTTCGAGTTACTTCAGCTAAAATCTCACTATGGGACTTACTTCAGTCTGGTTCCGGTTTATCAAGGTATGCTTCAGGAAGCCTTGCAGAAGATCCTCTTACCTTCTTTTGCTAGGACAACATATATTGATGTGTTGATAGCTTATATTCGTGCGGAGTCACCGAATATTACATTCTATCCATAGGAACTCCCGCCTTCAAAAGTACAGAAGCAAGAAGATCCCTTAATGATCATAGTTAACATTAATAACATTGACATTAGACATACTCTCATTGATACTAGTTCGACACTCAATGTATGTAGCATTGATCTATTTCCTAAGATTAATAATGATTCATCTTCTCTTAATGCTTCTTTAGTTGTTATTCATGGGCTTGATAATATTGGTTGACAACCTTTAGGCACGATAGTCTTGCCTTTGAGGTTGGGACCCATTACTATATTGTATAAGAGAAAAATTGCACCTTCATAGTTTCGCCTACATTTTTTGCTTCCACTTTAGTGTCCACTCCCTTAGCATCTTGAGTAGGCTCATTTTGGCCCTTGCATTAGCCTTTTTCCCTCTCAAGATACTCCAACACCCCTTTTCAGCAGCCACCCTTGTGTGTTGACTTTACATTGGAATCTGTGCCTTTCCTGTTCACGTGTTTTGTAGAGTGACATGTCCGAACATTAGCACATCGCGCAGATGTCTGCGCGCCGTGCTAGCATCCTATGGTGTGTAAACGCTCAGACAATCATTTTCGAGCATGTTTTCCACTTGGCAACTAAGTTTGTCAGTGGAAACGGCTCGGGATTCTCTGTAACCGTCCAAGAAGCTTCTCCTCTTCCTTTTTAGTTCATTCTTTCCATCCATTTGGGGGTTGGGAAGTCCTTCCAAGTCTTTCTAGCATCTTTCTAGCTTCATTCTAGTTTTTAGATTCACTCCATCACTTGCTTGCAACTTGTTGTAGCAGCTTCAAGCTCTCAAAAGCTTCCATTACAACATTATTTATAGCCTTCTTGGCTCTTGCAACTCCATTTCATGCTTGTGAGCATCTTGGGATTCCATATCCCCTACTATTGGCATACTTACTTGGTGATACAGGTTCTCCTCCTCGAGCGGGGTTTGCTTTTACCACCTCTTTCATGATACAGGTTCTCCTCCTCAAGTGGGGTTTGCTTTTATCACACACTTATTCATGGTGCGGGTTCTACTCCTGAGCGGGTTTTTCTTTCACCACACGCTTTGTTCATCACACTCTTTATCTCCTTGGTTGTCCATGGAGGTGGGACCACCAATACGGGGGTTTGACTGAGGCAAACCCCTATACAGCCCCAACATTCTCTCCAGATATCATGTTTGCAGGTTCTAAAGACATTGTTTGGTGGAGGTTTCATCAATCACATGCTTGTAAATACTTCTTCCCTCTCTTCCTTTTAATCTTTATTAGTTTTACTTCATGCTACTTCATTTCTACCACTTTATTGCATTATGTCCTTTTCTTACAATTTTTCAATTCTTAGTAATCCCTTTGCTAGTAGTCATTTAGGTATTTTTTGTGATAAACTCAGTCTCTAGTCCGTACGAGACGCCAACACACTACTGAGATGCCAACGCGCCGCGCTGTCGTCCGCTTTATGCATTGACATCCTCTAGCCGAGAGCCTGTCAAAAATCTAGAGAACCTTGGTGACCTTCTCTTTCATAATCTAGAACTCTTGCCATTATTCCATTGAGGTAATATGGGGTAATTCACCCCATGAGGATCTCTGAGTGAAGAGAACTCGTGAGTAGTGAATCCCCCTATATCACATTTTGGTGAACCTGATGTGAAGAACATTGTTCTTCGAAAAAGCTATAAATGGATTTAATAGATTCTTTTGTTAGTTCCGTATCTAATATTATCCAAAATATTAATGATATTTCATTCGATGCATGTGATGGTGACTTGGCTCTACCCATGTCACTCGGTATCTTTGATCCTTCTCATGAGATTCCTCTTGTTTTAGAGGATGTCTTGTTGCAAGAAGATGAAATCATTGATACCTTTCTTAATGTTACTCTACCTTCTATTCATTCCAATGTACTCTCCCCTAGAGATGGTGCATTTGTGAATAACGAAGTTCCCTCTCCTTCCAATGCACTCTCTTCCGGAGGTGATGCATTTGCAAGTGATGAATCTCATCTTTGTCCTAATGCACCCTTTTCTAGAAATGATGCATTAACGAATGATGAACCCCTTTCCACATCTAATTCTCCTTGGATCGATGTTGATAATGTCCCTTTAAGTAACTATTCCACATTTGATCCATGTATTCAAGTAATTATTCTGCTAGTTGTAATGAGTCTGTAAGTATGATAGTCAAGGGCCTGATCATTCATGTAATAGTCCCGCTCCTAAAATGATTTGTGCTATCGATGGTGTTCCATTAAATAGCAGAATCTTCCTAAGGCTCCCTCTTATAGAGCGGTAGCCTATACTTACGAGAATAGTATGAGACTTCCTCAAACTCCTAAACCTATGATTAAAGCACCTAGTGGCATTTTTTGTCAGGCATTAGAGTAGGGTAAAATTCCAAGATACACACTTAGTAATCCCTTTGCTAGTAGTCATTTAGGTATTTTTTGTGATAAACTCAGTCTCTAGTCCATACGAGATGCCAACACGCTACTGAGATGCCAACGCGTCGCGCTGTCGTCCACTTTATGCATTGACATCCTCTAGCCGAGAGCCTGTCAACTTGTCTAGAGAACCTCGGTGACCTTCTCTTTCATATTCTAGAACTCTTGCCATTATTCCATTGAGGTAATATGGGGTAATTCACCCCGTGAGGATCTCTGAGTGAAGAGAACTCGTGAGTAGTGAATCCCCCTATATCACATTTTGGTGAACCTGATGTGAAGAACATTGTTCTTCGAAAAAGCTATAAATGGATTTAATAGATTCTTTTGTTAGTTCCGTATCTAATATTATCCAAAATATTAATGATATTTCATTCGATGCATGTGATGGTGACTTTGCTCTACCCATGTCACTCGGTATCTTTGATCCTTCTCATGAGATTCCTCTTGTTTTAGAGGATGTCTTGTTGCAAGAAGATGAAATAATTGATACCTTTCTTAATGTTACTCTACCTTCTATTCATTCCAATGTACTCTCCCCTAGAGATGGTGCATTTGTGAATAACGAAGTTCCCTCTCCTTCCAATGCACTCTCTTCCGGAGGTGATGCATTTGCAAGTGATGAATATCATCTTCGTCCTAATGCACCCTTTTCTAGAAATGATGCATTAACGAATGATGAACCCCTTTCCACATCTGATTCTCCTTGGATTGATGTTGATAATGTCCCTTTAAGTAACTATTCCACATTTGATCCTATTTGGATTGATGTTGAGAATACGTATTCAAGTAATTATTCTACTAGTTGTAATGAGTCTATAAGTATGATAGATTTCTCCACTACCCCTCAAGGGCCTAAGAGACCGATCATTCATGTAACTTCGGCTAGTCCCGCTCCTAAAAGGATTTGTGCTATCGATGGTGTTCCATTAAATAGCAGATCTCCTGATCTTCCTAAGCCTCCCTCTTATAGAGCGGTAGCCTATACTTACGAGAATAGTATGAATAAACAACCAAGACTTCCTCAAACTCCTAAACCTATGATTAAAGCACCCAGTGGTAATGATTTTTTCGGGCAACCTTGTGTTACTTCGGATAAGATCTCATTGTGGGACTTGCTTCAGTTTGTTCTAGTTTATCAGGGCATGGTTCAGGAAGCTTTGCAAAAGATCCTCTTTCCTTCTTCCACTAGGCCGGTAGATGTCGATGCATTGATGGCGTATATTAACACAGGTTCACCGAACATTACGTTCTAGCCGTAGGAGCTCCCGGCTCTGGAAGTACAGAAGCAAGCGGATCCTCTAATGATCATAGTTAATATTAATAAGATAGGAATTAGACATACTCTCATTGATGCTGGTTCGGTGCTCAATGTGTTTAGTATTGATCTACTGCCTAAGATTAATATTGACCCATCCTCTCTTAATACTTCTTCTCTTGTCCTCTGTGGGTTCGATAATGTCGGTCGACGATCCCTAGGCACGATAGTCTTTCCTTTGAGGTTGGGACCCATTACTGTTCCTACCCTTGTATATGTCATGGCCGTGTAACCTTCTTCTTGTTAGATTGTGAATTCATGCTATGGGTGTAGTCCCATCTACCTTGCATAAATCTATTAAGTTTATTTGTAACAATAAAGTAGTCACAGGAAAAGCTGACCCTGAGGCTATGTACCTATGTGAGATGGCAGCTACTGGTCAAGCTTCAGTTGTGCCTACTATTATTCCTTCGGTATCTTCTAGTGTGTCGATGTTTACTCCTATAGAACCCTCTACAAAGGGTACTCTTGAGATAAACGTCCTTAGAGAAAATCCTTCAGAAACAAGGAATCCTAAGTGCACTCCTTCTACATCTTCTCAAAGGAATGCATGTCTTGGTGGTGATCGGGGCCCTTTAGACTTTGCAAATTCCTTTGTTGGGGAATATAAAGTTGGCCCAATCCACTTAGACCTTCTGATAACATCATCCACATCTGCTATCAAAGATTATTATTCTTTTGTATCACGGGGTGGTGTGAGCAATAATTGTAATATCCTTAGTGTTGATTCTCCTTATGAGGAAGAGGATTAAGCTTCAACTAAAGAAGATAGTGTTGACAGTCCTGTTAATAAGAATGATAGCGATCCCATAAAAGAGTGTGACCCTCGTTGTTGGGATAATGCTCTTTATGAGGATCCTCTTTCTTTTCAAGGCTTGCAAACATGTTATGGTCCTGGCTTCAGGGTCATTTCTAAGTGTGGCTACGAACGTAAAGGTTGTGGGAACAATGAACAAGGAATTCAAGTCCCTATAGAATTTGTGCCTCATAAGCATAATCTAGTGCTTGGTTGCTCAGATGAACAACCTAAAAGGGAACCACGGTTGAATGGTCAAACCGCTCTCCATAGGAGAAAGGGTTGCTTCCTGTTCCTCATCCTTTATCTAAGCAAGAGCGTATTTTGTTGCAACTCCTAAAAGTATGCTTAATCACTCTTTCTTCTCCTACACACAAGAAATCTCATGGACATGATAAAAATTCTTTATGTGCATACCATCGAGTGCTTGGTCATTCCACTAGCGAATGTAAAGCCTTGAAGGACAAAATACAACTTCGTAATCCAGGTGCCATCAAACTCCTGTTCGATTGACGCACCTGCCTCTACTTTGCATGACAAGTGATATCGAGGTTTACCTCTATCCTATTCTAGGTATTTTGCATAGTTCTCCTCCCCTGTACGTTGGGGGCAGTGATAACTAGTTTCAGAGATTTGTGTCCTTCTTAAGGACCCCTCTCTTCGCTCTCTCTTTCAATTGAAATGTCCCTTGAGTGGACCCCTCTTCATTTTGAAGGGTTCCCAAGGGACCTCTTTGCAAGCCTTTATTTCGAATGAATTCTTTGCATCTAGCTTGGGGGCAGCCTGACTAGATCTTACCTTTCAAATAGTGCGTCCCTCGAGTGGACCTCTCTTTTTTCATGTCGAGTTCCCGAAGGACCCCTTTGAAAGTTTTTCGGTCTGTGTGACCAGCCTTTTTAGACATGTCCTATCTACGGGTAGGCATGTCGCCACTTTTAGATGCATCCTATTTGCGGGTAGAAGTATCGACACTTTACACATGTCCTATTTGTGGGTAGACATGTCGCCACTTTTAGATGCGTCCTATCTATGGGTAGACGTATCGACACTTTAGACATGTCCTATCTACGAGTAGACATGTCACCGCTTTTAGATGTGTCCTATCTGTAGGTAGATGTATTGATGATTTAGATATGTCCTATCTATGGGAAGACATGTCATCGCTTTTAGATGCGTCCTATCTGCGGGTAGACGTATCAACGCTTTAGACATGTTCTATCTGTGGATAGAAATATCATCACTTTTTGACTCTGTGGAGTCTACTTCTTGGGGTTTCCTTCATGTGAGAGATCTTGGAGGATGCCTCCTTATAGGTCTGTGGGCTTGTGAGGCACTTTCTGGTGATACGGGTTCTCCTCCTCGAGCAGGGTTTGCTTTTATCACCTCTTTTGTGGTGCGGGTTCTACTCCTGAGCAATTTTTGCTTTCACCACACACTTTGTTCATCTCTCTTATCTCTTACATATACCGGATCGAAGATATGCACCTTCTTCATCTTGAGTATATGCTCCTTCTCTCTTCATCTTTGAATGCTTCTATGTATTATTTGGGGATGATGCATAGTACCGAGACAATCTTTTACATCGAGGTCTCTTTACTCTGCCGACTCAAATCCTTTAGCTTTTTTTTCTGATGTTGCTATCTAGTGCAGGTTTCTCTTGGCTAATGTATTGGTTTTGCAGATCGTCAGCCTGGGGGCATGCTTCCATGGTTCAAAGAGTTATATGCTTCCTCTACAATATCCTTTTGGCATATGATATTTATGTTTCATAGATCTCCTTTAGCATGCATATTAATGTAGATGCATATGCCCGCTAAAGTGGGAGCAAAATGTAGAAGAGAAAAATTGCACCTTCGCAGTTTTTCCTACATTTTTTCGCTTCCACTTTAGTGTCCACTCCCTTAGCATCTTGAGTAGGCTCATTTTGGCCCTTGCATTAACCTTTTTCCCTCTCAAGATGCTCCAACACCCCTTTTTAGCAGCCACCCTTGTGTGTCGACTTTGCATTGGACTTTGTGCCTTTCCCATTCACGTCATTTTGTAGAGTGACGTGTCTAGACATTAGCACGTCGCGTGGATGCCTGCACATCGCACTAGCGTCCTTTGACATGTAAACGCTCAAATGACCGTTTTTGAGCATGTTTTCCACTTGGTAGCTAAGTTTGTCGATGGAAATGGCTCAAGATTCTCCATAACCGTCCGGGAAGCTTCTCCTCTTCCTCTTTAGTTCATTATTTCCATCCATTTGGGGGTTGGGAAGTCCTTCCAAGTCTTGCTAGCATCTTTCTAGCTTCATTCTAGTTTTTAGACTCACTCCATCACTTGCTTGCAGCTTGTTGTAGCAGCTTCAAGCTCTCACAAGCTTCCATTACAACATTATTTATAGCCTTCTTGGCTCTTGCAACTCCATTTCATGCTTGTGAGCATCTTGGGATTCCATATCCCCTACTATTGGCATACTTACTTGGTGATATGGGTTCTCCTCCTCGAGCGGGGTTTGCTTTTATCACCTCTTTCATGATACATGTTCTCCTCCTTGAGTGGGGTTTGATTTTATCACACGCTTATTCATGGTGCGGGTTCTACTCCTGAGCAGGTTTTGCTTTCACCACACACTTTGTTCATCACACTCTTTATCTCCTTGGCTATCCGTGGAGGTGGGAACACCAATACGGGGGTTTGACTGAGGCAAACCCTTATACAGCCCCAACATTCTCTCCAGATATCACATTTGTAGGTTCTAAAGACATTCGTTTTGTGGAGGTTTCATCAATCACCTGCTTGTAAGTACTTCTTCCCTCTCTTCCTTTTAATATTTATTAGTTTTACTTCATTCTACTTAATTTCTACCACTTTATCACATTATGTCCTTTTCTTACAATCTGTTAGTTCTTAGTAATCCCTTTGCCCATAGTCATTTAGGTATTTTTTGTGATAAACTTGGTCTCCGGTTTGTACGAGACACCAGCCAACTACTGAGACACCATCGCACCTCACTATTGTCCACTTTCTACATTGACATCCTCTGACCGAGATCCTGTCAGTTTGTCTAGAGAACCTCTATGACCTGCTCTTTCAGATTCTAGAACTCTCGCTGCTATTCCATTGAGGTAATATAGGGTAGTTCACCCCGTGAGGATCTATGAGTGAAGAGAACTCATGAGTGGCAAATCCCCCTATATCACATGTACCTACCCTTATATATGTTATGTTAGAAAAATTACCATATAATCTTCTTCTTGGTAGATCGTGGATTCGTGCTATGGGCGCAATCTCATCTACCTTGCATAAATCTATTAAGTTCATTTGCAATAATCAAGTAGTCATAGTCAAGGTTGACCCTGATGCTATGCACTTATGTGAGATGGCAACTGTCAGTTAGTTTTTGGTTGTGCCTACTCTTATCCCTTTAGTTTCTTCCAATGTGTTGATGTTTACTCTAGTAGTACCTACTACAAATGATACTCTTGAGGTAGATGTCCCTAGAGAAGATCCTTCTCAAGCAAGAAATCCTAAGACTAATCCTTCTACCTCTTCTCAAAAGAAGGCATGTCTTGGTGATGATTGGGGTTCTATAGACTTTATGGAATCCTTCAGTGGAGAAAATAAAGTCGCCCCGACCCACTTAGACCTTCTAATAACATCATCCAAACCCGCTATCAAAGGTGATCATTCTTTTGTATCGCGGGATAGTGTGAATTGTGATGTTCTTAATGTTGATCCTCCTTCTAAGGAGGATGATTACACTTCTACTAAAGAGGATAATGTTGGAAGTCCTGTTAATAAGGATGATGGTGATCCCATAGAGGAGCATAATCCCCATCGTTGGAACAGTTCTCTTTTTGAAGATCCTCCTTCTCAAGATTTGCAAACACGTTATGGCCCTGGCTTTGAGCTTGTCTCTAAATATGGATATGGGTGTAAAGGTTGTGGGTGTAACGAACAAGGAATTTAGGTCCTTATATATTTTTTACCCCATAAGTGTAATCTAGGGCTAAAAATAGTAGTTGTTCCAAACTCATTTTGAGCACAAACCAGGCAACTGTAGTGACTTACTAAAATAGTAAGTTTGGAAAAGTCCTTTGTTTTCAGTTGCATGTCACATCACCATGAAGCTCTCTGAAAACCCAGATGAAATCCAAAATTAGAACTATAAAAATTCAACATGCAAGCCTCCAAAACTGCCAAGGAAATAACCAAAAATGCAAGTCATTATCTCATCATGCATGTCATCCTGAAGCTCTCCAAAAGCCCAAAAAGCTCCACCATACATGCATCAAAAAATATTGCATGCAAACCTTCAAAACTTCCTGTAAAAGTGGAAACCCTAATTTCAGCTTCTGGCTGCCCTACAGGCTTTTGTAAATAGGCTATTAGACACAAAAGAGCGTATGAATAAAATGGGGACATTATAGTCCGCCCTTCCCAAAATTGCTTGTCCTCAAGCAATTTCACAACACTCCAACTGATCCCAGGGTCCCATGTCCATTTGCGAAAATGCCCACCATGCTGATGCTGCTCCACTCTAATCATACAAATAAAGCCATTGAACCAGAACTGCACTAACCTTCCCTGCAATGCCAAGGAGTTAACATTCCTGAAGTTCAAGTTGAGAAACAAGGAAGGATTAAAATCAAAATCTAGCATGTCAATCCCAATAAACTCTGAGGAGTTAACATCTGCATTTCCAATAACTGTCACCATTCTGAACACAAAGAAGAATAATCTAATCAATCCAAAAACATCAACATAACTTCTCAAAGCATCAAATGGGATCTCAACAGTAATATTCTTGAAATTCCAAGCCCAATCGAGCAATGGTTCACTGCCCCAAACATTTGTACAAGAAAATGTACAAAGAAAGCCACTAGAATGAGCACAATTTATATCTAAAATTTGATTATGCTCTGTCTGAACCACCATTTCTCTCATTTGAAGCCATAAACCATCTTTGGAAAGAGATTGAAAAGTAAGAAATTGAATGCACTAGCTACCAAACAAGATTGAAATGATCAACTTGAGATCTGACTAAAGGAAAATTAGCATCCAAGGAGATAGATAGCTGCTGGAAAACTGAAAATCAACATCCAAAATATGATTTATGCTCATATCCACAACTAAAAACAACCTCACTGAAGATTTTATTACAACCAAGAACCATTTTTTGCTCAACTTTTCTCTCCAAAAATCCAATTGAAGATTAGAAATAATCATCAAATGGATGATAAAGAAGGTAACAACACTCAAAGAACTAAAAATTTGAGGCTTCTCATTCCAACATACCTTCTTGTCACATATCAAATGCAAGATGATGTTGGGATCCCAAATCATAAGTAGAGGAGAACCATTCCTTAGATAAAGAATTACTCTGATTAGAATGCTTTGATCAATATGTTCTATTTGAATCATCACCTCTTAAAACTCCAAAAAGTATTCAACAAATCTAAATTCACTGAGAAAGTTGAATTCGAAATCATGAGACAAGAGTTGTTGGAGAGATTCAAGGAACCCTTCGTCAAACTCCATTCTAAATTCAGCTACTCTTAAAGAAGGTGGTGCAAGCATGAAGTCCAATAGGAATCTAACAAGCATCCACATCAAATAATGAATAAAATCTTCATCAGTTTTCCAATCAACACTTTGTTTCCTATCAAGATTAGTGACTGCATTCCTCCTTGATTCTTGATTTTCCATCTCCTGAAGGGTGGATGGACTAGGAACAATAGTAAGGATTTCATTATGCAACTCATGTATCGCTATTCCACTACTGGAGATTTGGCTCTATAGATGTCCAAAGTGTTGCAAATGATATAGAATGTGCATTTGAGTTAGGCGTCCAGACACTACTAATAATTATTATACAATCTAGATTGTTCATTTGAGTTATGCTTTGATACCACTGAAATGATCCCCTTATATTTTTTCAAATTTTAACACAACAATCTTCACCCGTTAACGTTAGCATAATCAAATCAGCTAATGAAAGTAACCCTACACCAAGAGTGCTCACTCAAGACCCAAGATGGGTGAGGTGATATCACATGGTGTCGGGGATCATTAGTATCAAACTAAATGAAAGTACAATGTTGGAAACATAAATTATGCAACTCAGCCACTTATTCGACGAGAGTGGATTGGTGACTCAACCAATCAACAAATGAGATATGCAGTACAAAAAGTAAAGACAATGATGCATGTCTCTTCCACCAATGGTGGGAATGAAAATGTATTCAAGAAAGTAAATAGAGCAGGAGTGGTACAAACATAGCATAATCAACTTTTGCCTGAATTTTGTGAAGTGAATGTGCATTTGAGTTAGGCATCCATTTTGGAGGGATTTTGAAATTGAATTTGGAGACAAAAGGCTATAAATAAGAGTGTTGTGCTCTTTGTTTATCATCCATTATTGCTTATTGTACTACTATGTTGCTGAAATATTTCCAAAACTTGCTTCGAGGAATGCATACCTCCTAGTTCCTTCTTCTCTTGGTTTCATGCTTGAAAGATAGCACCTAGTTGAGTTTCAGAGACTGCTTCTCATCTAGGGAGTGCAGAAAGAGTATTACATATAGAGTTTAGATGTTTATTTTCAGTTTTGCAGATTGTTGGTTTAGTAGTGATGAAATTGATTTTCTGCTCATAATTCATTATGAGCATACAAGCCTAGAAATAACACTGCCAAAAATAGTACAATAATTATTAGATGTGTATGGAAATAATGAAGGATTGCATACATTTTCCTTGGAAGAGAAGAGATTGACCCTGATGCTATGCACTTATGTGAAATGGCAACTGTAGGTCAGGTTTCGGTTGTGCCTAGTCTTATCCCTTAAGTGTCTTCCAATGTGTCGATGTTTACTCCAACAATACCTACTAAAAAGGATACTCTTGAGGTAGATGTCTCTAGAGAAGATCCTTTTGAATTAAGAAATCCTAAGACTACTCCTTCTACCTCTTCTCAAAAGAAGGCATGCCTTGGTGATGATTGGGGTTCTCTAGACTTTATGGAATCCTTTAGTAGAGAAAATAAAGTCACCCCAATCCACTTAGACCTTCTAATAACATAATCCAAACCCACTATCAAAGATGACCATTCTTTTGTATCATGGGATAGTGTGAATTGTGATGTTCTTAACGTTGATAATCCTTCTAAGGAAGATGATTACGCTTCTGCTAAAGAGGATAATGTTGCCAGTCCTGTTACTAAGGATGATGGTGATCCCATAGAGGAGCATAATCCCCATTGCTGGAACAATGCTCTTTATGAAGATCCTCCTCCTTCTCAAGATTTGCAAACATGTTATGGCCCTGACTTTAAGCTTGTCTCTAAATATGGCGATGGGCATAAAGGTTGTGGGCATAACGAACAAGGAATTCAAGTCCCTATAGAATTTTCACCCCATAAGCGTAATCTAGGGCTTGGTTGCCCAAATAAACAATCTAAATGGAAGCCATGGTTGAGTAACATGGATTATTCTCAACCTCGTTCTGTTAAAAAGATTCATTATCCTTTGTCTTATATCTTTGTATCTTCTTCTTGTGAGTAGTCTAGCTTTTCTCCACAAGAGAAAGGGTTGCTTCCTGCTCCTCATCCTTTTTCTGAGGAAGAGTGTATCTTGTTGAGGCTTCTTAAAGCCCGCTTGATTACTCTTCCTTCCCCTACACGTAAGAAATTTCATAAGAATGATAAATAAAAACATTCTTTCTGTGCATACCATCAAGTGCTTGGCCATTCTACTAGTGAATGTAAGGCCTTGAAGGATAAAATACAACAACTTTGTGATTTCGGTGCCATAAAAATCCCATTTGATTGATACACCCACCTTTTCTTGGCATGACAGGTGATATCGAGGTTTACCTCTATCCTGTACGTTCTAAGTATCTTGCATGATTCTCTTCCCCTGTATGTTGGGGGTAGTGATAACTTGTTTTGGAGATGTGCATCCTTCTAAGGACCCCTCTCTTCTATATTTTAGTTGGAGCGTTCCCTTGAGTGGGCCCCTTGCTTTCTTGAAGGGTTCTCGAGGGACTCCTTTGAAAGCTTGTATCTCAAATGAATTATATAATGTCTAGCTTGGGGGTAGTCTGACTAGACCTCACTTTTCAAATAGTGCATCCCTTGAGGGGACCCCTATTCTTTTGAAGGGTTCCCTAGGGACCCCTTTGAAAGCCTTCCAATTTGTTGACAGTCTGCCATTAGGGGAAATTTACATAAAAAATGGGCCTCCTCAAGATGACATCATTAGCTTTTTAAGTTATCAAAAATCAACTAAAAGATGACATCAACCTGTACGGTGATATCATCCACAATAAAAATAAAATTATTTATTTTATAAAATAAAACTTTCTAAAATCTTATGAATTAACTCATGATGGTTAATTTAACTCTACATATCTTATTCTATCTCATTCATCTTTCTAAATATAAAATATTCTTTTTAGTTTTTAGATTTATATTCTTAAGTTCTATTATAAAAAAAATTATATTTTCAAAAAAATATTTTTATTCTTTAAGAAAAAATATAAAAAACATTTAAAAAATATTAAAAAATCATACAAATCATTTATGAAGTGCTGCAAAAATAAAAAAATTCATCCACCCATGCTTGTTGCTTCAACCATTTCTAATATCTTTTTTGGTTTTTATTTTCTAATTTCGTTTTTTATTTTTTATTTTTTATTTTTTTCTATGTATTTACACAAACAAAATGAGTGCTCTCATCTCCAACTGTAGAATTCCTATCGACATAATTATTAAACTTGTTATAAACATATTTAAAAAAATAATAAATCTAAATCTATAATATGAAATTTGATTTAATATATAAAATTTATATAAAATAAAATATACTTTACCACTATTTACATTGAGAGGCGCTCTACAATCTTCGTGTAAAGATATAGCAAAAATTAAAAAAAAATTTAAAAAAAAATGGAAAAAAAAAACAAAAGAAATTAAAAATTGTTCTCACAAAAACTACAAACCAAATAAATTGGAATAAATTATTAAAAAACAAAAAAAACAAATTGGACAAAATAAAATAAAAACCAAAAACAAATTAGAAACTGTTGGAAGGAGAAAAAGTTGGAGAAAATAAAAAAACTATGGAAAAGATAATTGGAAAAATTAAAAATTAAAAACCAAAAAAAATTGCAAAGGAAATAAAATGAGAAAATCAAAGAGACTATGGAAAAAAAGATATCTGCATACTTTTTTATATTTAATAAACGTACATAACATAATAAATCTAAATCTATAAAATCATATATATAAAAAATAAAATACTAAGTAAAAAATAAAATATTTAAAGTTACTTTTACTTTGCCACTTTTTAAATAAAAACAAATAATTTTAAAAAATAAATAATCAAGAAAAGAAAGTGAATATGACTTTTTTAATAAATTATAATAGAAATATAAGTTATCAAACTTGAGTTTAAGGGTTTTTAAATAAAAAATAAATAATGAAGAAAGTGAACTTGAGTTTTTTAATAAATTATAATAGAAATATATGTTGCCACTTTTAAAAAATCATGGACTTTAGTTTTTAAGGAATTATAATAGAAATGTGTGTCCCCATGTAGTTAAGTAATTTATATTTTTATATTTAAATAATTTGTATTATATGAGATATTTTTTGTTTTTTTAGAGTTCCTTAGGAGACCCATTTTTTATGTAAATTTCCCCTAATGGTGACTATCCACTTGATCGCCTACGTGGTCGCTTTATATTTGAGCATGCTTTATCTGCGGGTAATCATGTTGCTTTGCAGGTGTGCTTGTGAAGCTGCTTTCCAATTTGACTATGTGGAGTCTCCTCCTTTGAGTTTCCTCCATGAAAGAGATCTTGGGGGATGCCTCCTTGCAGGTCTGCGAGCCTGTAAGGCGCTTTCATTTAGGTTTCCTTTATGTGAGAGATATTGGGGGATACCTTCTTGTAGGCCTATGGGCTTGTAAGGCGCTTTCATCTGGGTTTCCTTCATGAAAAAGATCTTGGGGGATGCCTCCTTGCAGGTCTATGGGCCTATAAGGTGCTTTTTTCTCTGGGTTTCCTTCATGTGAGAGATCTTGGGGGATACCTTCTTGTAGGTCTGTGGGCCTGTAAGGCACTTACTTTACGAGGCTTCCTTAATGTGAGAGATCTTGGGGGCTACCTCCTTGCAGGTTTGTAGGCTTGTGAGACACTTTCATCCTACAGGATTTGTCCATCGTTGGTCTGAGGGCCTTCGATGTACTTTGTGCAACTTCGTAGTTCCATAGAGCTACAAAGTCCTGTTGTTTGAACCTCCTCAAGAGAGAATACCTGTGGAGCCATCTCTCTTGGAATTTTCACTCCTTTCTAGCTTCTCCAACTTTCTTAAGTTCTCTTCTCTTCTTCTCTTCTCTTTTGTATATACCAGATCGAAGATCTGCATCTTCTTCACCTTGAGTATATGCCCTTCCTCTATTCATTTTAGGATTCTTCTAAGTGTGTTATTTCTTAATTTGGGGACAATGCATAGTACTGAGACGACATTTTACATCAAGGTCTCTTTCACTTTGATGACTCAAATCCTTTAGTTTTTTATGTGCTAACATTGTTTCCTAGTGCAGGTTTTTCTTGTCTAATGCATTTGTTTTGCAAGTCTTCAGCTTGGGGGCATGCTTCATGGTTTGAAGAGTTATCTGCTTCCTCTACAATATATTTTTCATACAATGATGTTATTTATGTTTAGTAGATTTCCGTTAGCGTGCATATTGTAGATTCATATGCCTGCTAAAGTGGGGGCAAAATTTAATATCGTAAAATTGCACCCCTTACAATTTCATATACATTCTTGTATCCACTTTAGTTTCCACTCCCCTGGCATTTTTTTAGGCTCATTTTAGACCTTACATAAGCCTTTTCCCCTTCTTAGGATTCTCAACACCCCTTTTCAGCATCTACCTTTGTGCATCAGCTTTGCATCAAGCCTTATGCTTATCCCATTCTCGTCATTTTGTAGTGTGATGTATTCAGACACTAGCGTGCCACGTGGACGTCTGTGCGTTGCGCAAGCATCCTGCAATGTTTCAACATTCAAATGACTGTTTCCGTGCATGTTTGCCACTTGTCACATCCTTTGGTTGATGGTAACAACTTGAGATGCCTTGTAACCACCCAGGAAGCTTCTTTTCCTTCCTTAAATGTCATCTTTTCAATTCATTTGTGCTTCTAACTTCACTCTAGCTTCTTTCTAGCCTTGGCTCTAGCATTGTCTCTCTTGTTATGTTCCTTACACAACTCCATGTAGCTTGTTACAGTAGCTTCAAGCACTCTCAAGCTCTCTTAGCTCTCGCATCTATCTCCCTTGCCTTATGGTTGTGAGCATCTTGGGATTCCACACATCCCCTATCTATTGCATCCATACTTCGTGATATGGGTTCTCCTCCTCAATCGAGGATTGCTTTTATCACCTACATTTTTTGATATGGGTTCTCCTCCTTGAGCGAGGTTTGCTTTTATCACATCTCACTTGCATACTCTATTTCTCTTTTTCTATCTGGCTATCCATGTAGGTGGGAACACCAAAATGGGGTTTTGACTGAGGCAAACCCCTATACAACCCCAACACTTTCTCCAGATCTTACGCATGCAGGTACTGAATAAATTCGTGCATATTGGAGGTTTCATCACTTGTGTGGTTGTAAGAATTTCCTTTATATGGATCTTATTCTCTTTATCATCTATTTCACTTTATTTCGGTTCTTACATTATGTTACTTTATCACATTATGTTATTTTCCAATACTTTTGAAGTTCTCAGCAATTAAATTTCTGGTAGTCATTTAGCTTATTTTTGTGATATTCTCACTTTTTGTTCTATACGAGATGCCAGCGCGTTGCTCTATCGTTTGTATCTTGCTTTGTTGTCCTTTGGCCGAGAACCTATCAGTTTCTCTAGAAAATATTTGTGACCTGCTCTTTCTAATTCTGGAACTCTCACATTTGTTCCTTGAGGTAGTTTAGGGCAGTTCGCCCTGTGAGGCTCTCTAAATGAAGATAACTCATGAGTAGCGAATCCCCCTTCTCTACAATTCTACATTGAAAATTCCACCAAAATATTAACGATGTTTACACAGATTTTGATCCCAATTTTATTGACTAATGTTTCTCATTTCCTTCTTTATTAGTTGTTCATAGATTCAATTTTCATTTAGTAAAATTTCAATTCCTATTAGAAATGCATCATTCATCAAATGCTTTAAAACATATTTTTACCTCTTATTCTGAAGATACGTTTAAGTTGTTTAACAAACTATAAAGTTTAAATTCTACACCCATACTATATGTTAATTTGCAAGGCCCTTTTCTATTCTACTTTGTGAATTCCTTCAACAAAATTATATTTAATTGTTTAAATAAAACTTGATTTGTTTTGGAAGAAACATTAATGATATCCATAGAAATATCAAAGTAAAAATAAACTTTAAGTTACTTTTTACAACCTAGACAATTCAAATTATTTTTTAAACGCTTAAACCATATTTTTACCTACTAGTTGAAGAGACATTTAGGTTTTTTTTCAACATAAATAGTTTAATATTTACACCCCTTCTATAGCACAATATTTTCAAGAATCTTATCTACTCTTCATCAAATGCTTTAACCCTATTTTTCATTATAGTATAAACAAATGGTTTAGTTGCTTTCTATAACATAGATAATTTCAATTATACACCCATTATTTACTCTAATTTGCAATCGTGTTCAAGAACTAAATGTCAAATGGTTTAAATCGAAAATTAGTTCTATTTATAATAAGCATTGAAGTTTTCTACTTAACTATCAAGACCAAATTTAACCAAATTGAGTGTTTTTTCTACTGTGGTATGCTTCTCACTATCTTCTTTACTTTTTCTTCATCCATAGGATCAAATTTATTTCAATCAATTAATTCTTTTTGAGAACTCCAAAAAAATTGTTAGCTATAGGCATGTTGTTGTATCTTGAGGATTTTTCAAAAAATACTCTCCTTTACCATTATAGTTTACCTTTTTTTAATTGTGTGAAATAATTATAATTCTAAAATTTTAAGTTATGCTACATATATATTTAAACATTCTTGTAAGTAAAAAAAATGTCTAGATTACTTGTATGGTTGTGTAGAATGCTTTGCCTAGACCTACTCAAACATGAACAAACAATCAAACATTAGTCCACAAACAAGCATTTCCCATGAGATTCAAACACAATAACATGAAAAAAAAGTAAAATACCAAGTAAACTACTAATGGAATCCTATTATAATGCTCAAACCAGCATCCCATGGGGGAATTGGTGCTTCTTTGATGTGGAAAGAATCCCTTTCCCAATTCCTTGATAAGCTTGATGGTAGATGTGTGATTCTTGATGCAAAATGCTAATAACCTAGCTATGGGTGATAAATTCTATGCTAATTTGGATGAAAATATGGATGAATGTGGATGATAAACTTGCATAAACTTGTGGATCATAACCTTGCATCAAAATCTGGATGATTGTGGATCCCAAATCAATATAGAAGACCTCTATTTATAATGGAGAAGGATTGAAGATTGAAGAATGGGGAGAATGTGGGATTAAAATTTGAACCAATGGCATTGTGCCACTTGTCAACATGCTAATGAAGGGAGGTGGAGCACATTTTGAACAATGTGCATGTTAAATGCATGTAGGTGGAATTTGAATTTGAAGAGGTGACTTGTGTAAGAGGAGGTGTAAGAGAATTTAATGCCAAGGTGGCTCAAGGAGAGGAAATGTAAGAGCTTTTAATGCCAAGTTGGAGGACAAAAGTCCTTTGGGAGGGAAAGTTCAAATAAATGGAATATTTCAAGAATATGCCATATTTGAATTAAAAAAGGGGGAATTAGTAAATCAAATAAATTGATTTACATGTGCAACTTGACCAAGGTTGACTTACCCAAGGGTGGAGTCAAAAGCTAGAGGAATGGGGGATTAATGTTAGGAGCTAATTAATCTAGGATTAATTAACTTAGATGAACTTAGTTGTTTGTGACATTTAATTTAAATGCTTGAATTTATTTAAATCAAATGAGAGGATATTGGAAGATTAGTAATTTAATTAAATAAATTTGATTTATTCAATTAAATGAAGAACATTAGGATTTAATTAAATAAAGTTGATTTATTTAATCAAAGAGAGCACATTAGGATTTAATTAAATAAAGTTGATTTATTTAATTAAAGGAGGAATTTTGATGAAATAATTTGATAAAGTGTATTATTTGATTTTAGGAGGAATTAAATTAATTAAATAAAGATTATTCAATTAATTAGTTAGTAAAGAAATGATCAAGGAAGAATTGAAGTTAGTTAATCAGAATCGAGTACATGATATCAATCGAGATATTTTGAGTGTCTACATTTTGCCCCTCTTAGAAGCAATGTACTTGCTGCGTTGGTTCAAAGAATAACACTTGCTGAGATCAAAAATTCAAAAAAAATCTATTTTTTTCAAATGCCCCACTATTGCCCCAGTGAGAAGAATTATGCTGGTATACTACCCCCTCGAGAGATCCGACAAAAAATTGGATTTTTGGGTGATTTCTTGAAAAAGATGATAAGCTGCCCAACGAGTCCAGAATGACTCCAGGATGCTAAAAATATGCCAAAACGTTAAAAAAGGATGTGAAATGAGCCCCAATTTGGAAAAAAAGGTGTCGGGGGTGCAAAAACCTAGTTTGACAAAAAAAATGGGGCAAAAAACCCTAATTTTCATGCTTAAATAGGCTTAGAGGAGTCACTTTCCATTCATTTTTGCATTCACACTTTGAAAGTTCTAGCTTTTTGAACTCCCTCCTACAGAATGTTGCAATGAGTGCTTCCCTGACACATTTATGAGTGAGTGAATGCACCAGATATTTTCAGGTGCGGGACCACCGGTATTTGACCCAAACCCGACTTTGAAATTTTATTTTTGAGTGCATTTATTACATTTGAAAGAGTCAAAGTCCCCAACATCGCTATATAGTGACACGCCAAGTGCAAAATTAGCGACACTGAAGCTCAAATAGCATCACCTATGTAAATTGTGACACAATTCAAGATCTGACTTTAGGGTTTCAAATTCAAAATAGTGACGCCAGTGTAAATGGCGACACTATGCCCGATTTGGGATTAGGGTTTTCTAGTCAAAGGGTGGCGCATGTGTGAATGGTGATGCTGGGGTCGATTTAGCATTTTCAAAGAGTTCAATGTCGTTGTTTGGAGTTTTATAAATAGTGACGCCTTTGCAAACTGTGACGCATTCGTGGTTCTCTGGTAGAAAAATACAAATGGGGTTAGATCTTTTTACAAATTTTGACATCATGGCTTTATGGGTGTAGGAGGTGATCTAGCTTGTGCATTCACATGAGCATTGACCCTCAGTCCTGCACAGATTGGGAAATTTATCCGAGTTATGATAGGAGCATCTGGGGGAGATTGGTCTCTGGTATGTTGCCTATGCGCCCATTGTCCGGACCCACCTAGCAATGATGACTGCGTTGGCAGAGAGGTGGCACAATGAGACCTCGTCTTTTCACCTTCTGACTAGCGAGGCAACTGTGACCTTAGAGGATGTATGGCAGATCCTATGGTTGCTGATACATGGTGATCATGTGATCTATGATGTAGATGTCGACACCGATGCATGTTTTGAGGTCATGGAGGTCGAGGAGCTTGCACTTGTTGAGGGCTAGATTGACCTGGAGTATTACAGAGGTCGGGTATTGACTTTCAGGTTGATTGTTGCTGCCATTACATGCGAATTAGTGGCTCCAGATCAACAAGGTAGATACTTTAGTCTGGGATGGGGCTTGGCCTAGGAGAGGATTCTTTTTCGGAGGACACATTTTTCCTAGGGACCAATGATGTTGTCCTCATTGTACCACATTTACATGATTTTGCATATTGCGATAGTCGAGCGATTGGTACTGGAGTGACACTGCTGCATATCTAGGCCTAGGAGCATATTGTCATGCTCTGACTGATTGTTACTTTGGTTGATACAGAGCTCGATGATCCAATGATTTGGAGATATAGGGGTGCAATCACTTTGATACATACATGACAACTGGGTCTACCTCATTTGCATCGAGTTCTTGATGAGATGACAGTGTTCTGCTACCGCCCCTAGTTACAGATGCCAACATGGTACGATGATGTACAATAGCTATTTTATGCTTGATAGACCCAACTAATGTAGGGGAGGGAGCATATGATTATAGAGCACTACCTTCTAGATAGGGTGGCTCACCAGTTTGGGGAGGTTCAGGATCAGGCAGATGATCAATATACTATCATCTTTTCCAAATCATCCCAAGAGACTTCATGGGGACGAACGATTCCAGCATCTGATACAGTTGAATCCTTTCGACTGTTGGTTGCTAGGCCATGGGCCTATGCTTAGGGACTAGCAGATCCAGTCATGACTCATGCATATGATGATTGGTTTAGAACTCCGCGCCGACTGACAGATCCAGGAGTGGAACTTCCACGGGAGAGACCCGGGGGAGTAGTGCTCGAAGAGCACAGGAAGGATAGGGTGGACAGGATCCTGGAGTACCACCTAGAGATGGGAAGCCTCCATAGCAGCTAGAGCAGCCACAACAGTTGAATCCATGGGATGGCCAGATACAACAACTACAAGCACATATACAACGGTTACAGGCACAGCTTCAGGTTGTTACTGCGGAGAGAGATTAGGCCAGGTAGCAGTTCTAGGCCCTTACTGCTGAGAGGGATCACGAGCAACAATAGAGGCATGCCACAGATCTATAGTTAGCTCAGGAGGTTGGCAATAGACAACAGTTGGAGAGCATGGCTGCCACATCCTAGGGGAGGATTGTGCCAACATGGATGTATCGTGAGGCTATTCGGGAAGCAGAGTACTACAAATTTCATTATCGTTAGGCTATACCTACGGATCAACGACAACCATATTACTCCCAGCAGACAGGGGTTCGATGGGCAGATGACTAGCTAGAGAGGTAGGTAGGTGAGGGGAGCAACCACTAGGGCTAGCAACATACAACTTTTTTTATTAGCGCTTGATTCTTTTTGAGATAGTCTCACAGGCTCCATTTTTGATAGCCCTATGGGCATTGTATCTTGATTGATATACATACACTTGAGTTAGATTTGTACCATTACAGTGATGATTCTTTGATATATATGATATGGATATGATTGATTTATGATGTGATGTGTTCACTTTATTTATGCCTTATGGATGGATGCATTTGATGTTCTATGTATATGCAATGTGATTCTATATGATGTGATATGATGTATAATTATGCAGATATTCATGGATGTTATGAATGCATTTATTTTTTTCACTTTTATGGTGATGATGTTTGCAGTATGGATGTAAATGTTTATGGTATGCAAATGATTCTAAGGTGCTTAGACTAACAGATCTATATTATTCCCCAAATGATAATGCAAAATGGATGATGTGATACGTTATGATTGTGAGATGTATGGAATGTTATGATATGCTCTTTTTCTTTTTTAGTATCTTTTCTATGTGTAATATGATGATGCATGTATGGATGATGTGATGATGTATATATGATTATGCAATGGATGCAAATGTATGCTTTATGAGATGCTTAGAATAACCAATCTATATTATGGTGCACTGATGGAAATGCAATGCATGTGAAATGATTGGTGTTTCCTATTATATCTGATATGCAGTATGTTGACGATTTGTGGATGCAAGATGGATGCATGGGTGATGTTTGGTTGACTGTCATGGTACTATGTTAGCATAGAGAGAAGAAAGAAGAAATGAGATGATGACAAGAGGATCCAACAAGTCCATGATCTATCGAGACTTTATTAGAAATAATGATGAGAGATTGATGATGTTTCGCTTATCAGAGATTGGGATTTTAAAAGAGCTTACTTACCTTATGTTTGATAACACACATAGATACGATGCATCAAGGTATAAAGAACTAGGATGACGTTGTACCTAGTGAGATGGACTTTGACTCGACAATTAGAAAGGAGTATTCTTGTTCACACCTGACATACAGAAACCTTACTAGGATGTAATTCAAATATTTTGAACATCTCAGACCAAAACATAGAAAGGAAAAACCTAACAATGTAATAGTCAACAAGTTGTCCAAAACACCCTCCATCCACACCTAATAAAGCAAGTATTCACCAAGGTTATATTACAAGAACATCCAACAAGCACAACAGACAAAAGATATTG
This sequence comes from Sequoia sempervirens, assembly GCA_007258455.2. Lineage (NCBI taxonomy): Eukaryota > Viridiplantae > Streptophyta > Pinopsida > Cupressales > Cupressaceae > Sequoia > Sequoia sempervirens. The sequence continues at coordinate 34,606,106 of VDFB02058242.1, forward strand.
ATCAATGCCCCATTACTTTCTCTCTAAATCATTTTGATTAGGCATCATCGAGAGGTCATTGGAATGAGCGCAATAAGATAAGTCAACAAGACAAAGATCAAGTAAACAAACAAGCCGATGTTTTTCATACCTCTAGCCAAGACTAAACTACGGTGATGCCTGATGTTGATGTCCATTGTAGGAAGGATGCATCCTAGGACATGATGTTATCAGATGGTTTGGGACAAATTGGATGATGGGCTATTAATACCAAGAGTTGACCAACTTGTTTACCTACTACCCTCGACTTGAGACCTTGACATTTGAGTTTTCACTTTCGATTTGCTATACTTGTTTCTGATTGTTTCACCAAAGATTGGGGGTGATGATGATTTATTATGAGTAGATGTTTATTACAGGTGAAAGCGAGATGGGATGGATGGATTTTTTCAAATATTTGGATGTTTTGGAGTTTTGAAATGTTTTGAGGCTATTTTTGGTATTTTTGAGTTATTTAAATGTTTTTGTGTTTTCAAATGTTTTTGGTGTTTTCTAAGATTTTGACCAAGAACCTAACCTAAAGACCTATCCTAGGGGCCTCGGGGGCTAATCAAATATTAGCCTTGCCTATGTTATACATGCAGAGACCACATAGTTTGACTGACACAAACTCGTTTATTGATGAAGCATGAACAAATGGATTGTTAGTTTATTATGATAGACTCCTAAAGGACTGACCTAAGGTGTCTCAGGGGCACATCGATGATGGTATTGCCTACATTTAGAGCTCAGAGACCCGTAGTTCGACCAACCAACTCTATTTTTGACTTTTTCTGACTTTTTTACCTATTTTTGGATTTTGATATGTTTTGAATGTTTTTGGGTTTTCTAATTTTATGAATGTTTTTGGATTTTCAGATTTTTTGGATGTTTTTGGATTTTGATTTTAAGGATGATTTCAAGAATATACATGAATCTGATCCAATGTAGGTTTAAGAACATGCCCCCAACGTGGTGCGATAGACTACTCTGATATAGGTAGGATAAATTGACCTTGGGAATGGGTCGAGTAGTTCTAGGATGGAACATGATACAAACACAAGATCAAGCTATGATGCAAACACAGATGGGTGATGGATGGAGATATGGAAGTGTGATGGGTGAATGATGCAAAACAAGCTGTGGAGATCATGGTGGATGGGAAGTGCTTATTTACACAAGGTGCTTATTTTCCATGTTTTCACCAAGGTACTTGCCCAAAGCACCACCGAAGTGGTTTTCACTAGAGGACGATTTTTTTCTTTACTATTTTCAATCCTTTTTTTGACTTTTTTGGATTTTTTATTTTTTTGTATTTTTTTGGATTTATATCTTGCAAGTTTAGGCATAATTTTTTTTGAGATGGGATTTGTTGATGGGCTCCTACAGAGGCTCACCTTCAGGTGTAGATAGTTGATATGATCCTGATTTATAACTTGTTGTGACGATGAAGGGTCCCAACTAGTTGGGTTCAAAATTTCCCTTGCTATCTGGATTTGGTACATTTTTCTGATTCTTCTTCAATACGAGCTCTCCGACTTGAAAGGTCTGACTCCTTACCTTCTTGTTATAGCTCCTCTTGAGACGGTTCTGATAGACTTGTAGATGGTTCAGAGCATCTATGTGCCGCTCATCTAGTAGTTCTAGCTCGTTCAACCGTGACACCCGATATTCTTCATTAGTGATGAGATTTTGTGATGATATTATTAAGGATGGGAGCTCGATCTCAATAGGAAGGATGGCTTCTTATCCATAGACCAGGGAGAATGGGGTTGCATCTATAGGTGTGTAGATACTCATTTGGTAGGCCCATAAGATAGGATTTAGCTGTAGGTGCTAGTCACGACCGACTTCATTGATAGCTTTCTTTAGTATTTTCAAGATGGTTTTATTCATAGCCTCAACTTGGCCATTACCCTAGGGGTAGTATGGAGTAGAAAAGCGATGTTGGATATTGAAATTTTGGCATAGGTCTCAAACATCCTAGTTTTTGAAAGGTGTTTTGTTATCTAAGATAATGGCTTAAGGGACACCATAGTGGAAAATTAGGTAGTTTAGGATGAGCTTGGAAATTTTCTTTCCTGTAATATAGGTCATAGGAATGGCTTCTACCCACTTTGTGAAGTACTCTGTGGCGGTGATAATGAACTTATGTCCACTAGAAGAGGTGGGCATGATTTTACCGATGAGATTGAGCCCCCATTGTGAAAAGGGCCAAGGTGTAATGATTGGGTGGAGCTCCTGAGTTGATGCATGGATGAGATCCCCATGTTGAAACTGCACACATCTTCGAACATAGTCATGAGCTTCTCTTTCCATCATAGGCCAGTAGTACCCAGTCCTCAACAGTTTCTTAGCCAAGGTCATACCACTCAAATGTGACCCACAAATGCCATTATGTACCTTGGTTAAAGTAGTCAAAGCTTCCTCAAGATTAAAGCAACGTAATAGGGTTCCTTCGATACTCCTACGGTATAGGGTGTCTCCTAAGATAACAAAATAGGATGACTTCTTGAAAAATGTTCTTTTAAGGTTTGAGGTGATATCAGCGGGGAGGAATCCTATTTTTAAGTAGGTGAAAATTTCATGATACCAGGGATCACCAGGACCAATGATTTCACACACAAATTTAGATTCTGGTACCTCGAAAGCTAGTACAAGAAGCTGCTCTACAAGGAATTCTTGCTTGGGGATGTTGTGTGGGATATCCAGTAGCGATCCGATTGTTGCCATAGCATTTGCTACTCTATTGTTTTCCCTAGGTATTTTCTCAAACATGATGTCGATGATGAATTCTTTGAGGCTTTCCACCAGTTTCTTGTATGGCGTCAATTTTTCATCTTTCATTTGGTATTCATCATTGACCTAGTTTATGATTAGTTGTGAATCTCCATAGACCTTGAGTGCCATGATCTGCCATTGTACTGCTATTGTAATGGTGTAATGAAGAAGACCCCAGCTCCTGACCCATGCTTTGTGTAGGATCCATCAAAATATACTTTCTAGTGATCTGCTATGCTTATGTTAAAGATGGACTCATCGGGGAACTCTGATACAAGTGGATTCTCTAAATATATCGGTGCCTTTGCTAGTTGGTCTGCAATTACTTGTCATTTAATGGCCTTCCGTTCTACATATTCAATGTCATGTTCTTTCAAGATCATGACCCATTTAGTTGTTCACCCTATGAGCATTGCTTTAGAAAGAAGATACTTGAGAGGATCTATTTTGGCAATGAGTTTTATCTAATGTGCTTGCATATAGTGTCTGAATTTCTATGTGACAAACACGACTGCTATACAAGCCTTCTCAATGGATGTATAATTCAACTCGTGTCCCACCATGGTTCTACTGATGTAGTAAATAGCTATCTCTTTCCCATTTTCATCATGTTGTGCTAAGAGAGCACCAAAGGATGTTGTTGTTGTCAATATATATATGATCAATGGCTTGCCTAGAATTGGTGGCATAAGGACTGGTGGTGTGAGCAAGTACTCCTTGATTTTATTAAATGCCTAATCACATTTATTGTCCCATTTGTATGCTACTCCCTTGTGGAGTAGATGAGAATATGGTATAGCCTTATCTACTAACTGTGCTATAAACCGGTGAATGGATTGGATTCTTCCTTGCAAACCCCTTAACTGCTTTAATGTTCTTGGTGCCTCCATCTCGAGAATGGCTTTGATTTTGGAGAGGTCTATCTCAATTCCCCTCATAGAAACAATATACTTGAGGAGATTTCCTGATTGTACACCGAAGACACACTTCTTTGGATTGAGTTTGACCTTGTATTCTTCTAGTCTGTCAAAGATGGAGCTTAGAGTTGGTATGTGATCCTGACATTTCTTTGATTTGGCCAATATGTCATCCACATAGTCTTCCACAATTTTGTGAATCATGTCATGGAAGATCAGTGTTATAGCTCTTTGATAGGTAGCTCTTGCATTTTTCAACCCAAATGGCATCATGTTCCAACAGTATGTCCCCCATGGACAAGTAAAGTTGTTTTGTGTTGATCATCTTTAGCTATCATGATCTGATTGTACCTTGAAAACTCATCCATTAATGACAACATTTCATGCCCTGTTGTTTGATCCACAATCATGTAGATATTGGGAAGAGGGAAGTCATCCTTGGGGCACACCTTGTTTAGGTCCTTGAAGTCAATGTAGATTTGGATGCCCCTAGTGGGTTTAGATACTGGTACAAGATTTGAAACCCATTTTGGATAATCAATTGGCCATATGAAGCCAACATCAAGTAGCTTCTGTACTCAATTTTTGTTTTACCAGTTTTGCTTCTGGATAGACGGCTAGATGGTGAACCACAACTTCTGGGTCAAGACCAGGCATGTTGGCATAGGTCCATGCAAAGTTTACCTTTCTTTCCCTTAGAAATGCAGCTAAAAGTTCTTGTTCTTCTGTCAATAGTGATTCTACATAGAATGTTGTATGTGGTGTTTCCTCAGTCCCTAGATTGACCGAATTGTACTTTTTTTCCAATACTATTGACTTCTCTTGATGAATAGCACTAAGGGGAAGATTGAATACCTCATCCTCTGGTGCCTCAGAGAGGTTTTCACCATTTTAGAATTTTTGGGTCAGAGAGTGCCACAGTGTGGTTTTCACTCAAAGACCTAGATATTATTCTTAAATTTTCACTTTTGCGATTGAGGGATTCAATCGTTTCCCCATAGTAGGCATGTGTGTCCAACTCAATGTTGAACACAACTTTATGATCTCCACATGGTATCGTATCCTGCAATCCCACGAATTCTGAGAGAGCCTCATAATTTTCAAACGTGTCTAAAATCGGCGGTCCTCGTTGGTCGTAATTGATGAGTTGGGGGTCTAGACAAGTTTTAGCTCACTGGTCTAGCTACTTGGTTCAAAAGATAGGGTACTAATCATGAAAAGGGAGGAATCCTTGAATAGCATGGGTAGGTCAGTTATGGGGTCCTCGTCACATACATCGGTTATGTCAAAGGTAAAGTTATCTAAAGGTAAACCTGTGGATACTAATAACTAAAGAGGAGCTTTGACTTTTCTGACTGGGGGACCTTTGCAAAGTATGGTTATTTTTGGAGGGGTGCATCCAAGGCCAAGATTCTTTATTCGCTTCTCAAGAATGATGGGTTCTAGTAGGCCGTTATCATTTTGTCCAGGATTTTCATTTTTGTTATAGCCTCATCCTTGCATTAACTTGAGTCCTTTGTTGTTATTGTCCATGGGAAGATTAGGCACACGCCTTTCATCTTGATACAATAAGCTTGATATATCCCTTTCATCTACCAGTTCCTAACTTAGGTCCCCCCACCTTTTGAATCTAGAAGGGTCTGCTTTGAAGGTTTGGGCTAATGTGTTAATTGGTTGAGGTTTTCCATGAGATCAAGGAGATTGAGGTAACTCTCCTATTACAAAGGAAATCTTCTTCATTTTGCAATCCCCACACCCATTGTCTTGGATAATGACTTTGATATCAGAAATTTCTGGAATGGCGGGTGTCTTTGTCTCAGAAGTGGAGATGAGGGTAGATGGGTCTATATAAGGAGATGTAGGTCCTTCATCATTCTTTGGTACCTGGGGGATTTTATAGTACTTTGCTTCCAGGTTCTTGCAATAATAAAATGGCTTGGGATCACCATGGACTATGACCTCTTTATTTTGATAAAGAAACTTGAAACATTGATGGAAGGTGGATGCAACAGCGTGCATCCCATGAATCCATGGGCGCTCTAGGAAGATATTGTACATTAATTCAAGATCCAGGAATTGGCATGTGGTTTCCATGATAGTTGGCCCTACTTGAATAGGGAGTTGAATGGTGCCTTGACAAACCCGTTCCTGATCATCATATGACTTGATTGTGATACCTTTACCTTTTTCAATGACATCTTCAAAGAATCCCAGACTTTTTATTAGCTTGAGAGTACAAATATTCAAGCCTGCACCTCCATCCACCAAGACTCTTTTGACTTTATTCTTATGGACTAGGACTTCGAGATGGAGTGTGCGGTTATAGGATGGCTGAGTTGGGAAGTCCTGATAAAAAAATGTTAGGAGATGTGGCATGGTAATGTGTCTGACCATAGCTTGGAACTGGTATGTGTCAAGATCCATTGGGATAGAAGATGTGGCCAATGCTTCTTCTAGGATTCTCCTACATGTGGGAGAGATTTTAAGCAACTCCATGATGGAGATCTGGGTGGGGGTTCTTTTCAACTGATCCAAGACATTATAGGCATCGAGAATTGACTTTGGATTGTTAGTAGATGCTTTGGGTGCTTGTGATGGTCCTGAAATGGTAAATTTTCCACCACGTGTGGTGACTCCATAGTCAGCACGAGATCCTTTGATACTGACCACAGTAACCCATTCATCTAAGGGTGTAACAACATATAAGGACACAATCACATGGTCATAAACATGGTTCACATTATTATACTTTGTCTTGCCATTGTTGTTCCCCATATTGAGATTTGGCATCGGATTCGTGTATATATTTAAATATTGATTTCCTGTTGGTTGTTCAACATTTATGGTTCTGTCATCGATGAGGTCCTAAATCAAATTCTTAAGTTGCATGCAACTGGCTATTGTGTGTCCCTTTATCTTGTGGAAATCACAGAGTTGTTTCTCATCATACCATGGTGGCTTAACTTGAGGCTCTTGATAATTGTCATAAACAGGGATCTTGATGAGATTTTCCTGGACTAGTCATTGCATGACAGACTCGATAGGTTCCCCAAGTGGTGTGTATTTCCATTTAGGGGGATACTTCCTTGGGGGTGGTCCCCCTTGATCTTTCAAGTTATTGACTGCTTGGTTGTTGGGTTGTTGCGGTGATGTTTTGGCTTGTGTGTTGTTTTGGTTGTTGATTTATGTTTGTTGATATGATTGCCTTGGGGCACTGATAACAACTTTGGCATCAACTACACCATCGTTAGAAACTTTTTTGTTCTTTGCCCATGTGCGAGGTTTTTTGTTATAATTGGTTGATGGATGGTTGTCTTGATAAGTAGGTGTCCCCCCTTGTGCAATAAGGACTATTTCGATGTTGAGTGCCTTGGGGATCAACTGGTCATATGTGGTGATGCATTGCATTTTCAGATGGAAGGACAAGGTTCCTTTGAGATTGGAAATGATAGTACAAATTTGTTGTTCTTCGGGAATAGTGCACTTGCTCCTGTTGGCCTTGGATCACCATCATTGTAAGAAGGATGTGCATGTTTCCCCCTTGAATTATTTGAGAGTGGATAGTTCTTCTAGACTCACATCCATGCCTATGTTGAATGAATAGTTTTGTATGAGTGCGTCCACAATTTCTTGGAACTTTTTGATTCTGGGAGGAAGGCGAGAGAACCATTCCATTGCTGTTCCAGCCAAACTCCAAGGGAATTGTCGCATTAGATAAGTGTCGTCATATGCAACTTCCATACAGTGAACATGAAATTCCCTTATGTGATCTTCAGGTTTACCAGTTTCGTGATATTTTTCAAATTTAGGTATCTCAAACTCTTTTGGGAATGGAACCATCACAATGCTTCTGTCAAAAGGATAAGGGCACAAATTCCCTTGGGGTTTTGTTTTTTTTCTAGATTGTAGGTCTAACACTTGTTGTGAGAGAAATTTTATTTGTGTAGACACATCGTTTTGCAAATCAGGTGGTGGGATGAATTTGTTTTGAGGTGGTTTGACCATTTGAGTGACGGGTGGGGTGTTTTGCATGTTTGTGGGAGGTTGTTGCACATTTTTTTGTGCCACCAATGCTTGTTGGTATGCTTACATTTGTTGTTGTGCCAATAACGCTTGTTGTTGGTCTTGTTGTTGTTGTGCCAACAATGCTTGTTGTTGGGCTAGTAGTTGAGTTTCTTCTTGTTGCACTTGGTATTGCTGTAAAGCTTGTTGATAGGCTTGATGTTGGACTGCTTGTTGTTGTACTTGGTATTGTGCTTGTGCTTGAGCTTGTTGGGCTTGATATTGAGCTTGTGCCTGAGCTTGAACTTGTTGGGCGACTTGTGCAGCTTGTGTGGCTTGTGTTGTTTGTGCAGCTTGTGCAACTTGGGCGGCTTGTTGTTGTTTCCATAAAGCTTGAGCTTTCACTTGAGAAGCTTGTTGTGCTTGTTGTGTGGCTTGTTGTGCCTATACTTGTTGAGTAGCTTGTTGTGCAGCTTGCACGGCTTTTTGAGCTTGAAATTGTTGGAATGCTTTCTGATAGGCTTATTGGGCAACTTACAGTGTGATACTGTATTGATTTTCCATGTTTGGTTTCGGTGGTGGAGGTGGAGGATTTGGAATGGTGTGAGATGTTGTGATGAGAGTTTCTTGAGGTGGTTGTTGCGGTGTTGTTGGATTGATGATAAGGGGTTGTGTGATAGATGGTGTGGTTGTTATGTTAGGTCCTTGGGAGACCACATTTATAGATGGTGCAGTAATTGATTGTATTGTTTAGATTGGTGCCACCTGGTGTTGCGATATCGGTGGCAAGCTTGGAGGATTTGGTATGTTGATTTGATTTATGACTAGAGGATTGCTTTGATTTGGTTGATTGAGGATTGGTAAAGGGGGTTGCCCTAAACTGAGGATTGGTGTGGATGTTAATGGTAGAGGGGGAAATGGTGGGAAGATGGGTGGTGCATTTCCTTGAGAAAGTGATGATGAGGGATCAAAGATTCCCCTTGTCCAAATAGTCCCCCTTGTCCTTGTGAATTCATTGGGAGAGAGACTTGTGTGTCAAGAGAATATGTTGGTGATGTGGAAAAAGTGGATGGATTGTTGGTGTCATGAAAGACGAGTGGAACGTATGGATGTTTTGGGTTTTGAGGAACAATATTTGGTTGACCCAAGATGGTGTTTGCATCCAAGTCTTGGTTATTTACAAGGGGATGTGTTTGAAGAGCATGAAGCAATGATCTGCCCTTGGTAACCATGGGTTGACTTGGAGCATGAGATGATGTTGGTTGTGGGATGGGTTGAATGATTTTTTGAAAAGGTGGTGTGAATGGTACAAGTGGCATATTCTCAAGAGGTTTCTCCACAATAGTTCTTACATCATAATCATATTCTAGCATGTATTGTGAAGGATTAAGTCTCATCATTGCGTTGACAATTTTGTGATTTTCAAGATTTTGGACCATTTCTATGATTTCATCTTGAGCCATTCCTAGGGCATTTTTGGTGATATCCCCCACTTGGAAACCTCCCTCTTGAAGATCTTGTGGTAGTTGAGGAAGGTTGAGTGGGGGATTGCTAGATCTAATGGGGTTGTTTTCAGGAGTAGTTTGACTTAAGTCACTTGAAGTGAATGTTTCTTTGTTTGTTTCCATGTTCTTCTTGTGTTGAGATCTAGTTTGGACCATAAAATAAGGATCAATTTTCAGGAATGTGGGAGGTGAACCTCTAACTCCTTATATTGGTATAAACTTTAGGTACAAAAAAGAAAATCTAAGATGTTAAGGATTAAAGGATGGTGATGAGATAATGAAATATAGGTGATTGTGAATGATCGATCTCTTAAGAACCTTGGAGGGATACTAGAGTTTAGGAATTTTGTATTTTGTATTTTGGATTTGATTTGGATTTGATTTCGACTTGATTTGGATTTGATTTGGATTTAATTTGGATTTGATAATGAACTCATAAACTCCAAGAGGTTAGATGTCTTGGAATAAACTTTTCCACAAGATGATAATTTAACTTAGTGTATGAAGAAGGATTCATCTACACACATCTAGTCAAACAAGATGATTTTAATTTGTTCTAAAGGATTTTTGAAAAGTCTAGTATGAAGGATTTTTCCAAGATTCTAAGAGTTTTTTGTGAGATGGGTTTTGGTTGATGTTTTGAAATGGATGAAAGTGATGATTTTGACCCTAAGTGAACCTAGAGCGACTTTTGTTTACAAGACCTAGGTATTGAAGAACATGTTATAATTCCAAGTACTTATTAACCCTACAAAGTGAGATACTCAAAACGTTGAAAAAGACTTGGATTTTGACAATAATAGAACAAATACAAATTGGGATTGTCTTTTGAAGCATGTTTGTAAAAGTAATAGACCAATTTTTCTCTAACTACGTAAAGCATAGACTGACGTTTCTTGATATTTCTTGGACTAAGACGTTTGTTTCGATTGACGGACTTTGGTTTTGAGATTTTGATCTTATGGGAAATCATTTGAGAAAACACATGTGTGGGGTTCAATTGTCTTTTATCTTTGCTTAATGAATCCTTTTTACCACAAATACTTTCTTGCTTAGCTTTTCAACTAAATGTCTAATGTCTCAATTTCTTTTTATCCCATAAAGTCCATTATGGGGAAATCAAAGAAAGTAAGGCAATAGTTTCATAATTTTGACTTTAGAGGGAAAATTGAGATATAAATCCAAGTACTTAGAAGCCTCTAAGGATGAAATCCCTAGGGACAAGCAATAGCACTTGGATTTTTCAAAATTATTTGCTCCTTCTAAAGGTTTGAGATTTGATGACCTTGTTGAATGTTTGTTTTCAAGATTTTGGATCCAAGCAATGTGTTTAACTGACTCAAAGATTGCACAACCCTAGGATGGAAGAGAAAATATTTGTTGAATTCCCACTTGGATAAATCTAGCTATGCTTATTTAGAGCAGATGATTAGAAGCTTGAACACACTGGCTCCCCTCCATGACACTCACTTCTATGGGTTAGCCAAGCTTCAGTTCTCATGAATCTCCCAAGACAAACTTTTCATCTCTACAAAGAATCACAAATATGTGGGATGGCTCTAGAGGTCTGACCTCCTAACGCCAACAAATATTGGGATTTTTGGCTACTACACAATGGTTCGTAATAAGGGCATCTGGTTCAAAGGACACAATGATAAACTCCCTCAAGAGGTCTCCCAACCCTTAGAACAAGGGATTTATGCATCATAAAGATACTGGGGGAGAGCTATCATGCATCACTTTGTTGATTGCAAACTTTCCTTGCAACCACAAATTTTTATAGTGGTTTGGAAGAGCCTGGATTATACTCGTTACCGCTTGGGTTGTTCCCTTGGGGTGAGTACTTTTTCCCACCAAGGCAGGCCCTCTAAAGGTAAAAATAAGCAATTAAGTACATCCGTAGTTTGATCAATATTTTTTTGTGTGAACAAAGAGAGAACACACGCAATGCCTTTTCTCACACTAGCAAGATTTGTTCAATTTTAAGATCCCAAATTTGAAATGTGGAGGCAATCTTTTAGACAACCTAATATCACTAAAATTCTTTTGATTCTCAAGATCGTCATGAAGCACAAGAGAAGTGCATACACATTTCAATGGTATTAGCTTGTAAAAAAGATTACAAAACAAGATAAGCACATGTTCATTTTAAATCCTTGAAGACAATAGTGAGTTCTTTTCAAAGCACCAAACTTGAGTGTGAAGTTGATTGCTCAATTTTAACCAAATCCAAAAACTAGTGAGTTTCTAATGTTCTTTTAAATCAACTTTGAGAAAAGTAAATCCTTTGTATGTTCTTTTTAAAACCCAAACAAAATGTAGTTAAGTCCTAAACTGAAAGATAGCAAGATTTCCAAAGATTGGGTTATAAGTATCCCTAAAGTGTTAAAAAAAACTTGTTACAATTGTCAAAAAGAAAGTGCCATAGGAAGCTCTTCTTGTTTCCTCCTCTTCTTTGTCACCTCAACCTGCAAAAGTTGATTAGCCTACAGAAAACAGAGCCACAAAATAGGTCAATGGTCAAAGGAGATCAAAACAAAAAATCACATGTTAAAATAAACATGAAAATTGACCTTTTACCCCAACCCAGTGTTGTAATCTGCAAAGGCGTCATTGTTTGGAGCTTCAGCGTCGCTCTGTGGAAAAACAAAGACCACGTTAGTGTCAGTATTTTCTCCAGCATCACCCTTTGGAATTTAACTGATCCGGTCCTAGGAGAATCACTATAACGTATCCCTTTATATTTTTGGATGTTGTGGTGTGTTGCTGATATGTGGTTGTCATTGATGTCAACACTATTAGCATTGTTGCATTAGAAGTTGTATATATCGAGGATATTGAGGAAATTGTAATAAGAAGTGCTATAGGTTGTCAGTGGTGAAGCGAAGTTCTTTCTGTCAGTGTGATCAGTACATTTATTTTTAGAGGTTGTGGACTAAAGGGTTTCTTGTTGAGCATATCTAGCTTATCCATGTCAAGTTTCAAAGATCTACATGAAGATTTGATCAAGTTATGAAGATTTGTATTCTGATAGATTTGTATATATCGAGGATATTGAGGAAATTGTAATAAGAATTGCTACAGGTTGTAATGGTGAAGCGAAGTTCTTTCTGTCGGTGTGATCAGTACATTTCTTTTTAGAGGTTGTGGACTAAAGGGTTTCTTGTTGAGCATATCTAGCTTATCCATGTCAAGTTTCAGAGATCTACGTGAAGATTTGATCAAGTTATCAAGTTATGGAGATCAAAACAAAAAAGCACATGTTAAAATAAATTTGAAAATTGACCTTTTACCCCAACCCAGTGTTGTAATCTACAAAGGCGTCGTTGTTTGGAGCTTCAGCGTCACTCTATGGAAAAACAAAGACCACGTTAGTGTCAGTATTTTCTCCAGCGTCGCCCTTTGGAATTTAACTGATCCGGTCCTAGGAGAATCACTACAACGTATCCCTTTATATTTTTGGATGTTGTTGTGTTTCTGATATGTGATTGTCATTGATGTCAACACTATTAGCATTGTTGCATTAGAAGCTGTATATATCGAGGATATTGAGGAAATTGTAATAAGAAGTGCTACAGGTTGTTAGTGGTGAAGCGAAGTTCTTTCTGTCGGTGTGATCAATACATTTATTTTTAGAGGTTGTGGACTAAAGGGTTTCTTGTTGAGCATATCTAGCTTATCCATGTCAAGTTTCAAAGATCTATGTGAAGATTTGATCAAGTTATGAAAATTTGTATTCTGATAGTTTTTTTGTTACTTTTGTTTGTGTTGTTGAATGAAGATAATGTGATTTCAGTTAGTTCAATTGTTGTGGATGATTCTCTAGTGTTCATGATGCTTGTGGATGTTTCTAGTTCATGCTCTATCTATGTTGCACGTCCGCATTGATCGTTGTGCTCGTGATCTGAGATTTTCTCTTTACATGTTCATGTTTTTTTATGTTCTTGGCCGACAAGGTGTTGAAGCGTGTTGTGGATCTTTGAGGAGTAATTAATTGAAGTGGTTTGTGTTTTAGGATGTTATTTTAGGTCTTCACTATGTTGTGTCTGACCTTGGTTGATTCACATGAATAATCTTTATTGATCTGAGTTGACTATTTACAGTCTTTCTTGCTATTTTGTTGAAGCTGACTTATAGTAATGTAATCTCTTGTTGCGGATATATATGAGCAATTATTTTATCATTTGGAAGAGTTTATGAGTTTGTAAGTGTAAATTTTGTGAGTCCTGTGTGTGAATATTGTTTAGATCATTCAAAGGTAGTGCAGAGAGTGAAGAAGTGTTCATGTGCTTAATCAGAACTGTAACCAGGCATTAGCAGATGCTATTTTCTTAGTTCAAAATCTGATGGATTTAATCAGAACCTTTATGTAAGATAGTGTGTCTTCCTTTGTAATTGAGCACTGAACTCTAGGAAGTGTGCCTAAATGCATGTGCATTCCCCATTCATATTTTCATTATACTTTTAATAGGGTATAATCTTGTGGACTGATCTCCATCGTGGTTTTTCCCCTATCAGGGTTTCCACGTAAAAATCTTGGTGTTATGTGTGCTTTTGATGTGTTGTTCATTTATGATTTCATGATTAATGATTAGATCTGAGAATAAGGCTAATAAGTTGAATAAGTTTGAAATTCGGTGACAACTGATTCACCCCCCCTCTCAGTTGTCTACCCTTGAGTTGCCAACAATTGGCATTAGAGCAAGTTCCTTGGAAGAACTTTTATAGCTTGAGGTGATTCGGGATGGCGACTTATAAGAAGGATAGTCCTAGATTTGATGGAACAAATTATTCCGTGTGGAAGACTTGAATGGAGTGCCATCTGAGATGCATTAGTGAACCCTACTAGAGCATTACAAAAAATATATATGTTACTCCATAGAATGGTCATACTACTTCTGCTGAGATCAGGGATGCTGAGTATAATATCCGGGCTAAGGAAGCTTTGTTGAGTGGTCTGACTGATACTGAGATGACAAATGTAATGGATCTGAAGACTGCTTATGAGATCTAGAAAAAGTTGGAGACCTTGTATGAAGGTGATGCTAATGTGAATATTTCTAAGCTACAAAGTTTGAAAGGGAAATATGAAAAGTTGAAAATGGGTGATGATGTTACTACTTTCATGCAAAGAGTGAATGAACTTGTGTATGGTATCAGATGTGCTGGTGGAAAGATAGATGAATCAAAGATTGTTGCTAAAGTACTTAGATCCTTTCCTGATTCCTACAAAGTCAAGGCTAGTGTTATTGAAGAGCTCTGAACTGTGACAAATGTTAGCAGAGATATGTTGATTGGTAAGCTTACTACTTTTGAGTTGAGTGAATTTGGTGATTCCCTTCCTAAGGTTGAATCTACATTCAAGGCCACTACTTCTGGAAGAGATAAACAAAGATATGATTCGGGTGAAAGTTCATCAAGAAAGATATTCAAGTATGAGGATGAAATGAAACAGCTCGATGAAGAAGAAAGAGAGCTTGAAGAACTTGAACCATTGATTGTGAAAATAGAAGCCAAAGGCCAAGGTAAGTATAAGGGGAAGTTTCCTATTAAATGTTTCTCTTGGAATAAGATAGGTCATTTTGCATCAAGGTGTCTTGAGAGAGTTTCCAAGCCAAGATTTAACAAGCCTAAATTCCAAAAGAAGTGTTACTATGTTGCTGATGAAGGTGTGACAGATGAATTTGACAAAGGAAATGCAAGTGAAGTTGAATTTGTGTCTATTGAATCTGCTAGTTGTACAAATGTGGAGAAAGCCCTAGCTACTCAAGTTGAAGAGAAAGATGAATGGGTAATTGATAGTGGTTGTTCTCATCATATGACAAGAGATAAAAAGTAAGTTTGTGAGTTTGGAAAAGTATGATGGTGGTGTTGTGAGATTTGATGATGACAAAGCTGGTGTGATTCGTGGAAGATGATGTATTTCTCTTGATGGTAAGCATAATACTGATGATGTCTTGTATGTTGAAGGTTTGAAGCACAATCTTTTAAGTGTTGGATAGATGATTGATAAGGGATACAATCTTCAGTTCATGGATGGTAAGTGCAAGATATTGGGAAATTTTGGAAATGTGATTGCATTAGGTACAAAAACAAAAGGTAATATTTTCCACCTGAGTGCTGCTAGTAAAAGTTGTTTGATTGCTCAAATTGATTAAAGTTGGTTGTGGCATAGGAGAATGTGTCATGTTAACTTTGATAATATTGTCAAGATAAGTTCCACTACGGTTGTGAGAGATCTTCCTAAGCTACTGAAACCTACTAATGCCATATGTTGTAACGCCCTGCCACACAACCCCAAAGGAAACAATCACAACTAACATTTATAGCACAATTTTTTTTTAATAACTAACATGCATCATAATAATCATATATCACATTTAAACACTAAATTGTTAAGATTTCATTCGTATTATTATCACCATATTATCACACTCCAACATGGGTCATTCCAAGTTATCCTAATGTGACATAATAATAAAAAATAACTTATATGAAAGAAGGGGTGACTGGATTGAACAATTAATCTATCATGGTTTTCATAGCAGCACTTCCAAGTAGCCAATTAATGACTATTAGATAATTTACTTAAGAGGAAGTAAGATGCTAAACAAATTCTAAAACTAGGGAAATATATCTAAACTAAAACTATATGTCTACCATTGAATCTATAACCAATCACATTTAAACATGACTGCGTTACTGCAACAATATCACAATATGTGATTGGCTTGGAAGTATTCTGATCATATATACACAAAGTTTGTGTTCACCATTAGCCCTTACTCATGGAGGCAGAGCTAGATCAACATGACATTCACCCAAGTAAGCATAATTGTATGACTAGACTTAAACTCTGAGATCCTTATACTTACTCTTTGTTTTTGGTATAGCAAACAATAAGGCTATGAAATTTTAGAGTTAAATTACTACGCATTTCATTGTAGCCTTGTAATATATCTTTAATTTAATTAGATTACATGGATCCCTTCTTCGTTTTCTCAATAGGGATATAAAATATTTAATAGAGTGCCATGGTTTAGTAGTAATAAATAAAATAATAAATATTATAGGGGTGTGGGTTTCTATAAAAGATTGTGGTAGCCCTCAGGATAGTTTACAATTCCTTCATGATAAATTTTTGCAAGAGGAAAAATTAATGTGGAGTTACAAGTGGGTATTTATTGCAAGTCATCTAATTTTGGGAAAACGATATTATTAGTATTTTAATTTCTAATTTTGAGAGACAAGTGGGTTATTGGAAATTTGTGTTATTAGTGTTTTTATTGAGGTGCTAGGTTACCCTCAAAGTATATACAATATGTTTCAAAGATGGGAGAATGGTTATTTTAATTAAAATTAATTAATTAATTAATTAAAAATAAATAAAACTCCTCATGTTTCCTAGAGATTGGAGAAAGATTATTTTATTTATTTATTTATTTTTTTGAAAGTAGTTTCACATTGAGATTGATTTAATTGTATTAGGAAGTTAGAGGAGATATTCAAATGTATTAAATAAAAAATTTCAATGTTGAATTCTTTTAACCCATTTAACGGATGATTGATATTTTATGTTAATTTCATAGTTGTTTTTGTATGGTGTTCATGTTTATATATGAGATTTTTTTACGGATTAAGATTGATTTAAACCTAGATATATAATTGAAATATCGTCATTGTTGTCGTAATTTCAATGTTAGGTTTTCTTATTTTCTTGATAGAGATGAATGTTTTGTTAATGAAATGGTTAACTTTAGGATAGATAATTGAGGATACAAACTAATGATCAAACGAAATGGTTAAGTCAAGAGAATGTTGTGAATGTGAAGTATTCTCCTTTATGGCTATAGTGCCTAACTGAATGTGTTAGTTATGTGCTTGATTTTCTTATTGATTAAGGTGGTTGAGTTGGTAATGAGTTCATTTTGGGTCAATGCTTAATGGAGTGAGTCCTTTGTGCCAAATGGTTACTGGGAAGATTTTGATTTCATGATTGATTTTGTATCGAGATGATTGTATCAATTTTGATTACCTCCTTGTGATGTTACCACTCACTATTCTGCATTTGTTGACTCGTAAATGGTGGAATGAAATTAGTTCTTTGAGATCTTGTTCTTGTTGTCATTCCTTGGATGGGGAAACCCTTGTGATAGCAGTTTAAGCATCTTCTAGAGGTTAGAGGGGATATGGTTTTTACTTGCAAGGGTTGGTATGGGGGCCGACAACCTAGGAGGATCCGCCTTGGGTAACCCATATCAAGCCTAAAGTATTTATTTGAGTTTTATGTTGTTTCACCTGTAAGTGGGTGGTTTTATGATTTTGTTATTTTGATGATGTTTGATCTTTACACTTGGATTGTGTTTATGTGGGTTTGTGCCTTGCACGGTGGAAATGGTTTTAATGGAGATCTTGTGTGAGTTGTTGCTTGCATCATTTTATGTGCATATTTATATGGTTTTTCTAGTTTGTGTAAGTTGGCTTGCCCCATTTGTGTTTATGGGATTTTATTGTTAGTTGGGGGAGTGGCTCTTAGTGGGGGTCAGTGCCCAAAGTGGCTGGTCCAGGATAACCCATTGTGAGTTTAATCAAGTGATAAATTAATTGATTAATTAGGGGGTTTGGGTAGTTTCACACATTAATTCAGATAATGTAGCCTCACTCATGGGCCCAAGTGCTTGTTTAGGCTTGGGATGAGTGGGAAGGCCTAGAATGGAAAGATCAACTACCTTGCCTCTGCATAGTAGTTTTGCAAGGTATGTTGATCCCACATAGCGAGCATGGGGGTCCAGCGGCCGGTAGAGGTTACCAGGGAAACCCAGGATGGGGGTCGGCAGCCTAGGAAGGTTACGCCAGGGTAACCCATGGTCACCTATGTGATGGCACTCCACCCTTTAACAAAATTGTAAGTTGTAGTTCCCCTCTTGTTGTTCTTGAGCCTCTGGAAGCAGATGTTGTTCTTGTTGATGTTGATGCTTTGTTATGTTGTCTTGCGTTGGTTATTTCTTGTGTTGGAGGTTACCCTATGTTATTGTTCTCCCTTGTCATGGAGTCTTGTAAACCTTGTCTTTCTTGATGGTTTTCGTTGAGGTCCTTCTTGTCATCTCCTAGCACAGGGGATGGGCCTTCGGGTCCACGTGGTCTGGTGGAATGTGCTATGCACCCCATTGGGTCCCCAGCTGAAGATCGAGTTCCACAGAGATGTCTCTATTACTTTGACACTAAAGATGTGCCTAAGATGGATCCAAATTTGATGCTTTATACTAATTCATTTCATTAGTATCATCCCATGTTATTGTACTCTTCCCATTCATGTTGGGAAGCACTTTTGTATTGATGTAATCCTTGATCGATGTATCCTCATGTTATAATGTATTGTCCATGTTCATGTTATTATCTTATGGATACTAGTGGATGCTTATCTTTCATATATTGCAATAGATGTTGCTCTGAAAGGTAATGCAGGCATGTAACCCCAAGGGACTTTGTTATATTTTGTACATGCATAGTTTTATTTCAAGTGTTGAATGTTAGTATTATGTGGCATGTTAGTTAATTATAATTTTTTTTTTTGCCATAAATGTCAGATGTATTAGTTTCCTTTAGGGTTGCGTGGCAGGGCGTTACATATGCAAAGAATTTCAGTTAGGAAAGCAAACAAGAATTTCATTTCAGAGTAAACAACAAAATTCAAATGGATTGTTGGATCTTGTGCATATTGATTTGTGTGGTCCTACTAGAACTAGAAGTTTACAAGGATATAGATACTTCATGCTGCTTATTGATGACTATTCAAGGATGATGTGGGCTACTTTCTTAAGGGAGAAATCTGAAGCTCTAGAAAAGTTCAAGATCTTTAAGGCTATGGTTGAGACAAAGACAGGTCTGAAGATTAAGTGTCTGAGATCAGATAGAGGTGGTGAATTCACTTCCGGTGAGTTTAATTCTTTTTGTGAAGAGTATGGAATAAAGAGACAGTTATCTGCACCGCAGACCCCTCAACAAAATGGAGTTGTGGAAAGGAAGAACATAACAGTTCTAGATGTTGCTAGAACCATGATGTTGGAAGGAAATGTACCTCATATCTACTGGAGAGAAGTTGCGAGTACTATTGTGTACACACTTAATCGGGTACAAATCAAAGGTGATATTGGTAAGACTCCTTTTGAGCTATGGACTGGTCAAAAGCCTACTATTAGATATTTCAAGATCTTTGGAAGCAAGTGTTATATCAAAAGAGATAAATATATAGGAAAGTTTGATGCTAGGAGTGATGAAGGAATCTTTCTAGGTTATGCTACTAAAAGTAAGGCCTACCAGTGTTACAATAAGAGAATAAAGAAAATGGTTGAAAGTGCAAATGTTAAGGTTGATGAAGACTTTGGTGTACCATCTAGAACCTGTGGATATGATTCTGATGATTAGAATGACAATACAAACAAAGGAAAGCAAGGTTAGACTTCAAGTCAAGTCCAAATCATTCCGGTGAATCAAGAAGATCAAGAGGAAGGAGAAACTGGTGGAAGAACAGAAGAGAGATCAAAAGAGCCTTAAGTTGAAGAACATTCTAAGAAGACTCTGAGGTATGTGAGATTGAATCATTCAGAAAATTAGATCATAGGTGATAAGAACAAAGGTGTCCAGACTAGGAGAAGAATTGCAGAAGAATATTGTTTGATTTCAAAGACTGAGCCTAACAATGTGAATGAAACATGCAAATCTATGAACATTGGGTTGAAGCAATGAAAGAGGAACTACAACAAATTGAAAAGAATGATACATGGATTCTTGTTCATAGACCTAAGGATAAGAATGTAATTGGAACTAAATGGGTCTTTAGAAACAAATTGAATGAACAAGGGGAAGTGGTTAGAAACAAAGCAAGACTGGTATGTAAGGGATATTCATAGATGGAAGGTATTGATTTTGAAGAAACCTTTACCCCTGTTGCTAAAATTGAAGTTGTGAGATTATTTCTTGCTCATGTTTCTTACAAAGACTACAATATTTATCAAATGGATGTCAAGTCAACTTTTCTAAATGGTGAGTTGGAAGAAGTGTATGTTGAACAACCAGATGGATTCTAGTTGACTAATCAGGGAGATATGGTTTTTCGATTAAAGAAAGTATTGTATGGACTCAAATAAGCCCCTAGAGCATGGTATTCCAGATTGGATAAGTACTTGGTGAAGCTTGGATTTAACAAAGGTACTGCTAATAATAATTTGTATTTCAAGAATGATGATGAATATTTGATTGTGGAAGTTTTTGTTGATGAGAGGAGATGATAGCTTGTGCATGAAGTTTGCTAATGAGATGCAAAATGAGTTTGAGATGTCAATAATTGGAGAGATGAAATTCTTCTTGGGATTGCAAATTACTCAGTTGGATAAAGGGATCTTTATATCTTATTCCAGGTATGTGAAAGAATTGCTGAAGAAATTTGGTATGGAAGATTCAAAGCTAGTTGGTACACCCATGGTGACCGAATGCAAGTTGAAAATTGATGATGATTCTCCAAAGGAAAAATAGACTAGATATAGATCAATGATTGGTGGATTACTTTATTTGACTCAAACTAGGCCTGATATCATGAATGTTGTATGTATTGTTGCAAGATTTCAAGTTGATCCTAAAGAATCTCATATGACTGCTATGAAGAGGATTTTTAGATACCTGAAGGGGACAGTTGATTTTGGTCTATGGTATCCTAAAGATGATGATCTTACTTTGAGTGCCTTTATTGATGTTGATTGGGAAGGAGATGTGAATGATAGGAAAAGTACTAGTGGTGGAGCATTTTTCTTGGGAAAGAAGTTGATTTCATGGTTAAGCAAAAAGAAGAATGCTATTTCTTTATCTACTACAGAGGTTGAATACATTTTTTCTGCTAATGATTGTACTCAAGTACTATGGATGAAGCAAATGTTGAAGGATATCAAAGTTGTGTATGATAAGCCTATTGTTATATTTTGTGATAACTCAAGTGCTATTTATATTTCTAAGAATCTGATGTTGCATTCCAAGACCAAGCATATATCTATCAAGTTTCACTTTTTGAGAGATAAAGTAAGTGAAAAGGAAGTCAGATTGGAGTATGTGCCTACTAAGGAGCAGATTGTAGACATATTTACCAAGTCATCGCCTAAGGATACTTTTGAGTATCTCAAAGGGAAGTTAGGGGTGATTATCCCTCCTAATTAGAACTAAGGGTGCGTTGATTTGCATCAATCCTTGCATTTTATGATCATATTCTGATCCGAATTGATGTTGTGGTGGCTACTACTCAGGGGGAGTAGTCAGATGTTCAAATGTTTAGGTGTTCAGATATGTGGTTCAGAGCTTGCATAGAAGAGATATTTGTCATTGATGTCAAAGGGGGAGAAGAGTTTATGAGAGAAGAGTTAGAACCTAAGGAGGAGTAAGTGCAATTGTGTTGATGGTATTTTTCACATCATGTGTTTCCATCAATGCCAAAGGGGAAGATTGTTGGATGTTGTGGTGTGTTTCTTATATGTGGTTGTCATTGATGTCAACACTATTATCATTGTTGCATTAGAAGTTGTATATATCGAGGATATTGAGGAAATTGTAATAAGAAGTGCTACAGGTTGTCAGTGGTGAAGCGAAGTTCTTTCTATCGATGTGATTAGTACATTGTTGTTCAGAGGTTGTGGACTAAAGGGTTTCTTGTTGAGAATATCTATCTCATCCACGTCAAGTTTCAAAGATCCGCGTGAAGATTTGATCAAGTTATGAAGATTTGTATTCTGACAATTTTTATGTTACTTCTATTTGTGTTCCCGAATGAAGATCATGTGAATTCAGTTAGTTCAATTGTTGTGGATGTTTCTAGTTCATTCTCTATCTATGTTGCACATCCGCATTGATCGTTGTGCTCGTGATCCGAGATTTTCTCTTGCGTGTTCATGTTTTTTTATGTTCTTGGTTGACAAGGTGTTGAAGAGTGTTGTGGATCTTTGAGGAGTAGTTAATTGAAGTGGTTCATGTTTGAGGATGTTATTTTCGGTCTTCACTATTTTGTGGCTGACCTTGGTTGATTCGCATGAATAATCTTTATTGATCTAAGCCGACTATTTATATATTTTCTTGCTATTTTGTTGAAGCCGACTTATAGTGATGTAATCTCTTGTTGCGGATATATATGAGCAATTGTTTTATCATTTGGAAGAGTGTATGAGTGTGCAAGTGTAAAATGTGTGAATCTTGTGTGCGAATATTATTTAGATCATTTGAAGACAGAGCAGAGAGTGAAGAATAGTGAAGAAGTGTTCATGTGCTTAACTGGAACTATAACCAGACATTAGCAAATGCTATTTTCTCAATTCAAAATCTGATGGATTTAATCAGAACCTTTCTATAAGACAGTGTTTCTTCCTTTGTTATTGAGCAGTGAGCTCTAGGAAGTGTGCCTAAATGCATGTGCATTCCCCATTCATATTTTCATTATACTTTTAACAGGGTATAATCTTGTGGACCGATCTCCACCGTGGTTTTTCCCCTAATAGGGTTTCCACGTAAAATGTTTGAGTAATAAGTTATTTCACTTAATTAATTTAATCATATTGGTTAATTAATTAAGTCACTTATCACTTTAGTTACTTAAGTTAAACTTAGGCACATTAATAATTAATTATGTATTAATTATGAAGTGTGCACACTAGGGTTTCCTTTTAGGGTTATGCATACATTTCTTTTATAAAGCAATTCATCTCTTGTAATTTCTCAATTCCTGAATACAATTCATTTGCACATCTTCATACAAAATTGCTCTGCTTTTTATTGTTTTTATCTTGTGGAAGGCTATTTTTGGTTTGCATGTCTGATCTTGGTTTCTAACATGGTATCAAAGCCTTGATTTGCAACCCCTTCTCTGTTTTTTGGAGAATTTCATTACAGAGCAGGTTCAGGGTTCCTTGAGGGTTTCATGCCTTGAGCCTATTGATGCAATATTTTGGATTAGATCAAAAATCTCCATTGGATTCATAGCATTGGAAAAATTCAGGATTAACTTTTATTTCATTGATTTTCATCACTATTTGCCAGATCTACAAGGGTTTCAAGCTCGGTGATTTTTTTGAAGATCTAGGGGTAGCCAATTTTTCAGGGCACTTTGGGCACAAATGGAGTTCACCATCATGTTTGCAGTGGCCAAAAACCCTAGAAACACCTGTCAAATCATCAATTTTGGAGTAGTTAGTTTTTGAGGCAATTTTTTTTTGCCACGGAGGTCGTATGACCTCCCCAGCACGCAGTTTGAGGCATGGATTTTTAAAAATAAAAATAAAAATCTGCTTTCAATCTATGTGGCTAGTATAAATCCACCCACCACCGCCACACCACCTGGCGGCCACTAGGAGCGACGACCACTGGGCAACGCCCTCTTCCACCTTTGTCGGCCTCTTTAGCCCCCGCGGGCTCCATAACATCAATGTCAGTCATATGGGGGACTGGGCGCTATGCGCCCAGCCCCTGACCGCCCTCAACCCCTGCGCCGCGGTCATATTGATGACTAGTGGCTCTGCCCCAGGCCCCAACCCACCAGCCCCTGGTCGCACACAAGACCAGGGGCCCATTTTTTTTTAGCCCCCTCGGCTGCTTGCAAGCCATATTGGGCCTTTTGGAGCAACTTTCACGAAAACGGGCACAACTTTTGCATACGGTGTCATTTTTTTGCAAACGAGCTACCGTTGGAAAGCTAGTTCTGAGCCCAATCCTGTGGTGAAGGTATTTTTTAATGATTTTTCTCTATATTTATTTTTTAGGCCTCTGAAGTCAGATGAAGTAGTTTTTGCTTCAGAGGGCATATCTTTTGACTCGGTTATCCTTTTTTCGCTATTCTCACGGCATCAAAAAGATGATTCAATCCTCTACACAGATCTAAAATATTTTTTTATCAGGGAGGAAGATGTGAACTTTGGCTTGTGCATCCACTCTTTTTTTGTTTTCATGCACTAGGTTTGCATTTTCTCTTCATTTATGCATGTTTTGTATTCTCTCCTTTTACAATCATGGGTTATTGTAATAAATCAAATTATATAAAGTTCCATCAAGGGGGTTTCTTGCATAATAATTTGATTAGAGTGTAGTTTCACGTTGATCACATCTTCATATTGATGACAACTCATATGAGTTGTATCTAGATTCTGTAGTTTCTTTTGGCCACATCTTGCTCATAGCTTGACACATTTTGGTTCGCATCGGTTCACATCTCAGATTGAGAGCCTATGGTTAATGATCTTGAATCACATCATATTCACATCGGGTCACATCTCAATTTGAGGGCCATTCATTTTATGGTTAATGTTCCAAAATATTCATGGTACTTGCTCATGTGGATCAATTTTAGTCACAGTTTGGCATTGGCATCGAGATACACATAGCTTCCAGATTCTTTCATCAAATCATTCCCTCTTATGGGGGCATCATTTATTCATCTACTGTTGCTTCATAGATTCCAGGGTTGTTCCAGTTTGTGAGATTTTCAGTGTTCCTTGGCATCGGGTTTGTTGTTGCATTATCATGATTCTGCCTGAGTCCTTTAGTGACTTTCATATGGTTTCTTGTAAACAAAGGTATCTTTCCTTGCTTTCCAGATTCAGGATTCCAGTGTACTTCCAATGCTTCTTTGCAGCAGGTCATCTCATTGAGGGGGGGGGGGGTTTGTCCCACTAGGTTTTCTCCTCTTTCCCATTCATTGCATTTGTACATGGGTACCTGATCAGGCCTTGTTGTTGGGACCCATCTTTGCTATCATGCATATTTTCTTTACTATTTTAGCTACTTCCTAAGTTCATCTTAAGGGGGGTGTTAGAGTAATAAGTTATTTCACTTAATTAATTTAAACATATTGGTTAATTAATTAAGTCACTTATCACTTTAGTTACTTAAGCTAAACTTAGGCACATTAATAATTAATTATTTATTAATTATTAAGTGTGCACACTAGGGTT
This sequence comes from Sequoia sempervirens, assembly GCA_007258455.2. Classification (NCBI taxonomy): domain Eukaryota; kingdom Viridiplantae; phylum Streptophyta; class Pinopsida; order Cupressales; family Cupressaceae; genus Sequoia; species Sequoia sempervirens. The sequence goes on from VDFB02058242.1 coordinate 34,631,303, forward strand.
TCCTTTTAGGGTTATGCATACATTTCTTTTATAAATAAATTCATCTCTTGTAATTTCTCAATTCCTGAATACAATTCATTTGCACATCTTCATGCAAAATTGCTCTACTTTTTATTGTTTTTCTCTTGTGGAAGGATTTTTCTAGTTTGCATGTCTGATCTTGGTTTCTAACATAAAAATCTTGGTGTTATGTGTGCTTCTGATGTGTTGTTCATTTATGCTTTCATGATTAATGATCAGATCTGAGAATAAGGCTAATAAGTTGAATAAGTTTGAAATTCTGCGACAACTGATTCACCCCCCCTCTTAGTTGTCTTCCCTTGAGTTTCCAACATAAATACAAAGACAACATCACTATATAGCAATGTTATATTGATAGTGTTGTTGTTTGTCCTCCTCAGCATTGTTGTATCTTGAGAAAAAAATAGAAAAGAGAAAAACAACAGAATTGACCAAAAAAAAACGTGTTAATTTTGAGATTTCTACTCTCCTTCTGGCACCAAATGTAGAATGCTTTGCCTAGACCTGCTCAAACATGAACAAACAATCAAACATTAGTCCATAAACAAGTGTAAACAAGTATTCTCCATGAAATCCATTCAAACATAAGAACATGAAAACAAAGTAAAATACCAAGTAAACTACTAATGAAATCCTATTCTAATGCTCAAACCAACATCCCATGGGGGAATTAGTGCTTCTTTGATGTGGAAAGAATCCCTTTCCCAATTCCTTGATAAGCTTGATGGTAGATGTGTGATTCTTGATGCAAAATTCCAATAACCTAGCTATGGGTGATAAATTCTATGCTAATTTGGATGAAAATATGGATGAATGTGGATGATAAACTTGCATAAACTTGTGGATCATAACCTTGCATCAAAATCTAGATGATTGTGGATCCCAAATCAATAGAGAAGGCCTCTATTTATAATGGAGAAGGATTGAAGATTGAAGAATGGGGAGAATATGGGATTAAAATTTGAACCAATGGCATTGTGCCACTTGTCAACATGCTAATGAAGGGAGGTGGAGTACATTTTGAACAATGTGCATGTTAAATGCATGTAGGTGAAATTTGAATTCGAAGAGGTGACTTGTGTAAGAGGAGGTGTAAGAGATTTTAATGCCAAGGTGGCTCAAGGAGAGGACATGCAAGATATTTTAATGCCAAGTTGGAGGACAAAAGTCCTTTGGGAGGGAAAGTTCAAATAAATGGAATATTCCAAGAATATGCCATATTTGAATGAAAAAAGGGGGAATTAGTAAATCAAATAAATTGATTTACATGTGCAACTTGACCAAGGTTGACTTACCCAAGGGTGGAGTTAAAAAATGGGGGATTAGTGTTAGGAGCTAATTAATATGGGATTAATTAACTTAGATGAACTTAGTTGATTGTGACATTCAATTTAAATGCTTGAATTTATTTAAATCAAATGAGAGGATATTGGAAGATTAGTAATTTAATTAAATAAATTTTCTTTATTCAATTAAATGAAGAACATTAGGATTTAATTAAATAAAGTTGATTTATTTAATTAAAGGAGGAATTTTGATGAAATAATATGATAAAGTGTATTATCTGATTTTAGGAGGAATTAAATTAATTAAATAAAGATTATTCAATTAATTAGTTAGTAAAGAAATGATCAAGGAAGAATTGAAGTTAGTTAATTAGAATCAAGTGCATGATATCAATCAGGATATTTCGAGTGTCTATAGGTTGCAATATATTTATTAATTGGTTATAATTTTTTCGTGGATGTCTATCCATTTTATAGAAAAAATAAATTTGTAGGATATCTTTTATTTCATGGTTTTATACATCATAAAATTAATCATTTAAATAATATATTCTTACTTGTAAGCCACATAATACTTAGCAACCAATGGAATATTATAGGAATATTTTGTCTCCCTTAAGTTATGTCTTTCTCTTTGACAAATCAAACTGATGAGCAATGACAACCTAGATGTATATCCACATCTCCAAGCCTTGAGCATTGCAATATTTGGAAGTGGCATTGAATCAATAAGTAAATAGAAAATAGATCTCTTTGATCAACTCCATCTACAAAAGTATACATTTCAAAAAAAGTGTAATCATTGTATCACTCCAAAGACAATTTAGATGGGCTTTATACTACAACTCATAGGATATACTTGTCTTACTATTTGTAACTCAAGCTGAGCCAACAACTATAATAATTGTACTAAAATATAACATTCTCATTTCTAGATTTTATTATGCATTACTAATAGTGCAATTTACTTTAATTACATAGGTGGATTGTAAGCTCTAAACTAGAGATTGCATGCACAAACCATGATGGCATTAATAATCCTACATTCCTCTTCAAAGAACACAAGAAAATTATATAAAATATGTTGGGATTTCATCTGAACCACATGCAAATACAAATGAAATGGCATGTCCGCACAATAAATTTCTAAGAGATTGATGTTTGGAATACATGCATCTCTATGCAAAAAAACGTAACCTCAACTATCACTTCTACCAAATTTTTTAATCCATTTCAAACAATATGGACAATAAAGGGTCATATAACTATGAAGAAAGAAGTATATCAGTTCAACACAAAGAAAGGACATGGAAATTGTTTAGTTTTGTTATCTAGTGGGACCATAAAAGTTATAAATAAGGGTTTTACAAGTTGAATAGACAAATGGAAATCACTTTAATAGATGACTCAAAGATCAATATTTGTGAAGATGACCTCTTCATTCCAACACATCAATTCTCTTTCACACCTACTAATGAAATCATGAATAGTAAAAATAATTGTTCTTGTTGACACTTTGTGCCACCCTTGTTTTCTCACTATTGATAATCAATTTGAGAAATCTGGATATTTGGGTTAGTTTCACTTCTATGTTGTGGTTTTCATTTTCTTACCTTAGTCATTTACCCAAATGTAAAATATCTTAAAATTGGCTAAGTGTTTGAGTCTCTTGAGCTTTCCATCTTGTAAAATTCCCAAATGGGTATCCCTAGTTATTTTTTATGGATTTTGGCCTAAAATCAGCTAAGTTATGCTTTTGCAGATTTTCTCCTTCCATCTAGCTAGGGTGTAGCTCGATTGGGTTTCCTTGCAAAGTGCAATTCACTTGGTTTCCCTTGTAGAGAAGAAAACTATAAAAATGGCTAAGTATAGTTTTGTGAGTAGACAATGGCCAACTTCTCACATATCGAGGTTAAAGTCATGCAATTTGAAGGTTTGCAAGGATCTAGTGGCCATATGGATTCATGAACATTTCCAAGTGAACCAGTTTGAAGGTCAAAAGTGCAATTCAAATGCAAGTCCCTAGTTTGCATGGGCCTGATAGTGATCATTTTTCTGCATTGTAAGTGCTTCCAAATGAACCATCCAAAATCAAAAGTGCAATTTCTAATGGTTTTCCCATAGTTGTAGTTGGAGGCTGAGTTCCTACAAGAAGCCTAAATTTGATTAATTATAGACTTTGTGGGTGGATGGATGTCATCTTCCTGCATGTTTAGTTGTTGATGGATTTTTTGCTTGAGCCCAATAATGATCACTTTTCTAGCTATGAGGATTTTATGGGTAATTGGTCTTGTGGGTATTTTCATGTGAACCAAACATCTTTTCAAAAGGGTGGTTTAGTAGTCAACCAAATTCACGCATGAACTTGAATTACAAATTTTTGTAGGTGCTTCTCTCTTACACTTCTAGGGTTTTTCACCTAAAAGGAGAAAGGTATCCCACAAAAACTTGGAGGTTCACTAAAGAATAATACTAATACGATTGAAATATGTCTAATTGAAATATATTAAATGCAAAGAACTAATAAAAGAGATGGGTTATTAATGCAAAACTAGGGAAATGTACTTTGTTTGAAAACACAATGTGATATGCAAAATGACCTAGAAAGATGAATAAAAATACAAATAGAATAGAACAGGGAAGTAAAATAGAAAGCATGCACCTGTAAATGTGTTGAAGACTGAAAATGTTGTTGATCCTGAAAATTTGGCCTATTGGGACACGTACGCCATTCTGGGTGGCCTAGTCCTAGATTTGGAAAAATTGCACCGGAGCCCATTTGGCCAAATGGGTATCCAAATCTACAGAAAAATTTGAAAAACATGTGCAGTGGGACTAAGTCATCATTGTTGGTGACTTAGTCCACTTCTAAATTTCTAAAAATCCAAAAGTGGAAACAAAATCCCTTGGTCTACACTTCAGTTCCTGACTGGTATCCGATTCTAAAACTTTGATTTTTGGGTCTAAAAGTGACTTTTATTGGATATTTTGGCTTTGCAAGAAAGAAGACCTCTTCAAAAACTTTGCAAATTATTCTTCAATTATCTTCAAACCCTTAAAGTACCTAAATCTGCAAATACACAATGAAAGAGAGAAATGGTGAATGTTAGGGCATGGGGGTTTACCTTGGTCAAACCCCTTTTAGGTAATTAAACCAAATGAAGAAACAAGATGAAGCATGAACATGAAATGAAGGGATTAGTACCTTGCGATGATGATTGATCTTGATTTTCTGCAGCAAAAGATGAAGATTTTTCCCTTGAATGTCTTAGAAAGTTATCTTGATGACTTAGAATGCCAAAAACCCTAGCTTGCTTGACTTGTGGTGGAAGATAAATGATGAATGAGATGAAGTGAGTTAATATGATAGTTAATTAGGGTTTATAAGCTTGTATTTATAGGAAATCCACCTAATTTTCTCGTTAATTTGATCCCCAAGGCCGACATGAAGGAAAAATAAACTTAAATTCCAATTTTTCCCGCTGGAACCTCGAAAATAGCCCAAATGGACTATTTCACTAGGCTGGGCAACTTAGTCCCACCTAGATGGGACTAATTCACCCAGATGGGCAACTTGGTCCCATAGGGGCTCTTTTGCCAACTGGATTGTTCGGGAATGAAGAAATCAGGCTTCTAGGTTGTTCTAGTCGGTTCTTTGATCAAATTAAGCCTTGGGATGCACAATGTGGGGCAATAGAGGCCTATTAATGATGATGTAAAGGGTAATTAGGGTTAGGGACACAAATTTCAATTTGAAAATGTGATTAAATACACTTTACAACACTAAAATGAGGTCCACATAGCCTAGAAGGGCACAACATCCAATGTGAATGTGTAAAACACATTACAACACCAGATTAAGATTAGGTTTAATGTACAAGTCTTCTAGATTAATGTGAGAATGTCATTAAATACATTTTTTTATCATTGAATTAGGGGAAATATAGGTCCATTAGTCTAGAAAAGTGTGAAAGTCTTTTACAACACCTTTACAAGACATCGTTAAATGCATTTTATTCAATTTGCAAGGGTCCAAGACCTAGTGTGGATGTGTAAAACACCTCACAACACTAAATCAAGGCCTCATTAAGTCCAATTTATCATTATTTATTCCCATATCAAACAATAGATACACTTTTTGGCGACACATAACCAAATGGAAGTTAAAGTCCCACAAATTGATTTTTTTGAGGAATCTAAATGTCTTCTAGATTGTTAGAGGTTTTAATGTGCTACAAATGTATCCTAATAGAGCCAAATCTCCTGCATGAGTCTTGATGGGGGTCAATTTTTGTATAGTGATAAAAGCACCAAGGACCAAGAGCCAAAATCGCCTAATCTAAACCTGATGGAGTTTCTCAACCTGTGTCAAGTCTAATGGAGGTTGTTTTGATGGTGTTTTCTGCACAGCAACAACTCAGACAGAATACAATATCCTATCTCTCTTGAAAGGTAATCTTCAACAATAAATTACTGAAAATCACCCCAAGGTCTCTCGGGTGTTAGGTCATAACAATGCATAAAACAACTCAGATAAAATGTGAAATGCTGGTAATCACAATCGGACCTTACTACAAGCAAACTGTATCCTTTCAATTTATCATATTTGACAAAATGATGATCTTAAATCCTAAATCTAACCGAATAATAAAGAAATACCAAAAGATAGGGATGCAAAGAGGTGATAGGATCTAAACTACTCCTAGAATGAATAATGTAAACAATAGATATTTGGAATGGACCTATCTCAAATAACCAGTCCCTGATCGACCCACAATGCAATCTTACAAGAACGGTGCAATCTTCTGAGGTATTTAAATTTTCAAATTATAGACTTGCATCTACAATCGAACTTAAGCACATCAAATATATATGGTCCAGGTTGACTTCACCAGCCTACTACAATCAGATAGTTACTGGGAGTATAGACCAGAGATAGCTACAAACATTCCAAATATGAAATCATAAACATCATTTATCCAACTGAAACTAATCTATTTCTGAATATTAAACCCTAAATCTTCAAGCAATTTAAAAGATGGAACAACAAGAACCATGCAAGATGAAATAACACAAAGGATTCCACCAGGAAAACCATAATTTCTTCAATTGTATTAATCACCAAATGCTGCAACAATTCAACCATTCTGATATAATGTTTGCTTCAAGGAACTTCAAATACTCTAACTATAGCTCTTGCTAATCTCTATTACTGTCTTACTATGTCTATAATCAATGTCTAACCCTTACAATAAGGCAAGAATGCCAATTTATAGCAAATTCCCCCCAAAACATGTCGGCCCAGCCAAACATTTTTACAAAATAATAAAAACCGCCAAAACAGGTCGGCCAAGGAAACGAACTAAGGCACACATTTAATGCCATCATCCAAGTCAGCTCTGACACAGTCCCCAAGGAAGTCCGGTCCAATGCATGCCCTATGATAATAGGGAAGCACAAATCTCAAAATGAGCATTAACTGCCACCCCCTTTGCCCTTCTCCTGCACTGACGTCCCTTAGACACTCGAGAATATTCTATCCAACTTAGCAATAGGTGGCGATGGTAAGACCCTGAGTCGGCATTTAATTTAATCTATCTCTTCCTTGGACCGTTCGACAATTTTATTCCAGTCTTCCCTATTGGCCATGTACCTGTCTATCACCGCCAAGTATGTAGCTACATCATCAAGTAAGTGGCCGGTGACAGCTCCATCAGAATCTGGGGCATAAATTTCATGCCACCACTCCTTCAGTTGATCTAAGCTCAAATATTTGGGAGCTATCTTCTTCCTCCCTGTCATCACCTCAAAGAAGGCAATGCATCCATCATAAATTGCTGTAAGGTCGCCATCAACTGACTTCCTTCGCTTTTGTATCTTCTTTAATGTCCTCTATCTGATCTGCAATGCCTCGAACCACTCCCAGGGTTCATCCAGCCTAGAGGAAGGAAGGATCCCATCCTTAACTAACCGCTCCTTTCCATGCCCCAGGATAATCCTCGACTTCTGCAACAGGAGATCTATGTCACCCCTATCCTGAGACAAGATGTACTCCAACAGTTCTTTTGCCCGAACTGCATCCTTGCCCACAAACAAGATCGCCTTAATAGCCTCATCTCCTTTCATCTGGACATCCATCAACCAGTCGGTGGCAGCTTGGGCAGAGGCCTTCATCTTTTCAATTCTGGAGATTGTCTCCTTAGGCAGAAAACCCGGAGTAGTAGAAGAGGAGGGATGGAGAGACTGTAGAGGTCTCATTACCTCTTCTAAACATTTCCTCAATCTCTCATTTTCTTTCTTCAACTCCCGTTTGGATTGGTTCTCCTTCTTCAGCCTGTCAACAATTATGGCACTCGACCCTTCAAACTCCTCAATGTCTTGCTCTAGGGAGGCCGGGCCGAGATTAATAGTTTGAACATTGTAGTCCTGGCCCGTAACATCATCTCTTGTCTTATCCGTTGCAGGGGTGGCGACGTGAACTACCCTGTTGTGAGCTTCATCTCTTTCCACCCGGGAAATCACCTTGGCGACCCTCTTCTTCCTTTGCCGATCTGGGACAACATTTCATCCCAATCTAACGGAGTGTCCTCAACAATCACCTGTTTCTTCCTGGCCAGCTCCTTTTCCAGCCAGTCCGGGGCTACAGGGGTAGTCCGGATTTCCTCTGTCCTGGTTTCTTCCGGTCCTTCTGTCACTTTTTCCTCTTCTGCAGTTGTTACCTCAACCTCCTCCTCAGTTGTTACTTTGTCATCTTCTTTCTCCGGACTCTGCTTGGCCTGGTCGACCCCCTCAAGTCCTAATTCTGGAAGCACCGGCGATGGAGTCCTAGCGGGGATGCTTTCCTCCGGCTCAGGTGATCCGCGGCCTTTATCACTCTCTGGAGAATCCTCGTATTGTACCAGTGGAGAAGTGTGTCTTTCCTCAGTTTCTACCTCAAGCTCGGCCGCTTCACTGTACAGTGTCCCCTCCTTGAACTGCTCGGCCTCCCCGCTAATTCCCTGCTCATCCGGATTCTCCGGTTCTGGTGCACTTGGCGGAGGAGAAACAGGCTTATCCTGCTCCTCAACTGGTTGTGTTGGAGGAGAGTCCCTCGGCTGTGCAGCATCCTTGGGAGAAGGAGTTCTTGATTTTCTGGTATATACTTTGGTTTTCTCCCCTCCGGAGCTCTCTACATCTACAATTGGAGGTTCATCCTCTGAAGCGGTCTGGTCCTTCTTCTTGGCTGTCCTTGTAGTTCTTGTCTTCTTGGGCGGTGGAGGAGCATCCTCCTCTTCAGCCTTCTCTGTTTCTTCCTCATCCGAGGACTTGCTAATTGTCAGGGTCTTCCACCTGTGCTTGCCAATTGGTTTCCTCTTCGTTGCAGGCTCAGCCCCCTTAGGACCTCTGACTTTAATCTTGAAGGGTGAGGTTTTAGCTGATTTCCCTTTGGGGTCCTCCTCCCCGGATTCTTCAGAAGTTGACATGGGGTTAAGATTCCCCATCAGTTCAAAGGTGCAGGGCACATTGGCATTCTCTAACTCCCAGACTTTATGCTTAACCCAAGAAAAGGTAAACCTCAACACAGGAGCCATCAGGTCCTCCAACTCTGTCACTTCGGGTTCACTCCAATCAATGTCCGCAACTGACCTGTCCTTTATGGGCTCGTAAACATGGTCCTGAACCAATTTTCCATCATCATCAAGCTGATCCGGAATCAGCTTAACATTGTATTGTCTAATGGCCTCCACAGGCAGCCTGGAATACCTTTTCTTCCTTGCATCGAGGTCATCCTTGATATTGACCCAGTAGTCTTCTAAGTCCTCTTTATGCCTGTACTCCCGGGTAGCCTTCTTTTGGGCCTCTCCTGTTATGTCAAAGTTCATTCTCTTCGAATGGAAAGAGAATCCATAAGCCGCCAACTCCTCACCTGCAGTGTGAGCTGATTGAATAGATGGGCACACTTCTCCCACACCAATCCCAAGAGGGAAGTCTCCTCTGAATCCTGTCTTATGCTTTTCTCTCTTCACAACTGCATCAAACTCACAAATCTGCCTTACAACCTCCAGTAGCACGATGTGGTCAGTGGGATACCGAGGCAACCTATAAGGGGCAACTGGACATCCATCAATCCGGAGGTAGGTGAATGTAGGGAACTGGATAAACCATGCTCCGTAGTTCTTGATTAGTCCCCTAGCTCCATCGGATAATCTGATATGTTCTGCATTTTGAAGTGTCCGGGTAATGTGCATTGTGAATGCATCATTTGTCCTCCTGTAATCCTTATGTCCCAAATGCAGCTCCGGATAAACCTCATAGATTATGTTCTGCCCAATGGTTCCACTCGGAGTCAAACCTTTGTAGGGATAGGAAATGGCCAGCACATACATAATGTAAGAAGACATATTGAACTTCTTTGCTTCCAGGACATTTCTCAGTTGTTTGTCAATCTCTGCACTAATGAGTCCTGCCCAGTGATAGTTTGTCCCCTGGCTCATCTTGGTGATCACATGGACCATCCAATTCTCCAATACCCCTGCAGTTCTCAGTCCAGCCACCCTGCTCAACAGTGTGATGGCATCATACACATCCGACCTGAATTTCACCCTGTGCAGCTGTTTGGGCAACTTGGAGTGGTGAGATTTTGGCTTCTCCAGCCATGAATTGATGATCTGCTGAGCCTTGACTGGCTCATTCTCGTAATAGGTCCTGGCAGTGTCAATGTTCAATGCACAGACCGAAGGAAGATCAGGCATGCTGAAAGTTCGTGCAATGGAGGCCGGACTGAAGTTTGCCAAGACTCGTCCCTCAGTGCTGACCACCATCTGGGTATCAAAGGCATACTGTCTTGCACATTCCAAAATCAACTCATAGCACTGGACCGCCGGAGGGAACCCTGCCACATGCACTAATCCAGAGTTCATCATTCCTTGTCTCAAAGCTGACTGATCCTTCTCAGCCATCCTCTGTTTGAACTCCTCATAGCGCCAGGCACCAACATTCGTGTCAGATACCTCGGCCCACACGGAGGACACCTTGCTTTCCGGGAGCTGATTCTTCATGTCTAGTCTCAACCGCTCTGTTTCAGAAATTGAAGATACTCCTGCACCACCTTTGGACTTCCCGGCAACAGCTTTGCTTGGTTCGGCCTACACATCCAAAAATCGTCATTAGAATCCAATTATTATTCATATTCTAGTTCAAAGGGTTAGCACAAATCATGTAAATCCATCAAAATCCATTGCTAACTACTAATCCATCGAGATCCGGAGAAATCAGATAGTCCGGGAAAAATCGCAATCCGGGAAAATACCGTCGGGGCAGAATTTCGGAGAAATCCGACCCAGACGGATTCCTGCTGCCAAAGCATCGTTAATCATATAGATCATTAGTGCAGATGGAAAATCAAAGGATAATCGTTAAATTCACTCATTAGCAACAAGAAATAAACACTAGACAATTGTTCCATTAATCCTATCATCGAAATATCACAAAGAACACAACCAGACAGGGAATCCGGAGAAATCCGGATGGAACGGATTTTCGCGGACAGTTCAAAATGCACCGGAAATAACCCCAGCCCGCGGAATAAACCCAAACCGGGAAAATCCGGGAGCGAGGAAATTCCGCGACGACCTCGGAAACCCAAAAAACGATAAGATGCCAACCAGAAGTCAAACGACCACGGGATCTACTCCTCCTGAGCTCGAATGATCTCAAAACTGACGATAAGCAACAAGACTCAGGGCGCAAAGGATTTAGACCCCTCGAAAGCACGCAAAGGATGAATCCCCATATCAAAATAATGATGCCCTAATCCGAATGACCAAACCACCCGCCATTAAAACCAGAACAAGCTTTAAGGTTTTAAAATATCGGTTAGGGATTTACCTAAAGCCCTCTAGTCTGAATAAGACGGGGGAAGCCAACATGATATAGGGACAAAATCACTCAAAGCACAATAAAACCGCCGTTTTGGGCCGAACACCAAGGGAAACCCTAATTTCCCACAATAACACATTTCGCGCCCAAAACAAGCAATCAACCCAACCCAGAATCCCGTCTAAAGGATAAATATTCCATCTCACAGACAAATGGAGTTCACAAGGCACGTAAAATAGGGTTCCATAATAAAACGGATCAGACCCCGACTCTATAAATGGGAAATCAAAATCAAATCAAGGGCCGACCCAAACCTAACAATACTCAGTGCGAAAAACCCCTAATTACCTCATAAGCAAACGGAAGGGAAATGAATACATACCATGGATCAAAGCGAACGGAATTCGAGCTCAGAAAATTGACCACGCAGCAAACACGTCCAAGCAATAGAAATACTAGCACCAACACTCAAGCAATCCTCGCGCAAACAAACCAGAATCAATTCTCAAGGCTTCAAATAGAAAAAACTCAATCGCCAGAGAAATCAACAAGGAAGCAATGAAGTCAGAATGAAATTGAAAACGCCCTAAGTTCGACCTTATACCGCTCTGAGCAAAGGTACCTCAACCATTAATGTGTGACAAGACATTTCTGACAAGTCCAGAAACCCGAGCCCCAAGAGGAATTTCGGAAAATCCCAGAATGCGCGGAAACACAGATTCCGCGGAAATGCAGAAACCGGGGAAATCAGGAAGATCGGGATTTTGGCAGAATCCGGGAAAATCCGATAGGACCGGAAAATCCTGAAGTCAGGCAGAAACCCGGAATCGGAGAATCCTGCCAGAAACGGACAAGGAACCAGGGCCCGGGAAAATCCGCCAGAGTTGGAGAATCCTGGATCCAGGTGAAAACCCGGACTTAGCCAAAAACTCATTTTCCATCAATTCAAACCTCAAGACAAGATCAAAGCCGGCAAGACTAACATGTCAAGACCCTAAGATGATAAGTGCAATAGAACCAAAGGTCAATGACACTAAAAGAGAGGGTCCCTACTCCAAGTGGGGCGTGTGTGCAAAAACTGCACAACAGGTTGGATTCCAATAATTGATTTATGTTGCACCTCCTAAACTTACAAAGGTGCTATAATGATCATAAATTCACCATTAATGCATTTCAATGACCACCAACTACCAAATTTGACCTATTTTACCCAAAAGGATGTTGTAAATAGATTTTTATGATTTTTGGGGAAGAAGCAGACCACCCGTGCTTCTTTATTAGAATATGTAACGCCCCACTACACGAACCCCAAAGGATAACTATAGAACTTATAGTAAAAGCACAATAATTTTTTTTTTGAAAGTAGAACAATACATATGATGAACATGAACAACCAACACATAATTTGCAGTTAAACATATACATCATAAACCATGTCCTCTGGGGTACACGTGACAGCATTACTAACGTAAACCCATACCAAGACTATGTTTAACTAACTATAAGTATTCCACTTAACCATTATTTAGAATTACTAGACGAAATACAAACATCCACATCATAACATACATAAAACCATCTATCACATCTATGGACATAATTATACATATTTCCACAGATACAACACCATTAAGAATTGCACACTGTGAAACGAAAACTCATAATAGTACCAAGCATCAATATACATTTCAAGCATGATAAGCTTCCATCAAAGATCATAAATTAAGGTCAAAGATTGCATTCATTACAATGATAATAAAAGTTACATCGTACAAGAGTGATAGTGATACATAAGTGCTCCCCAACAAGAATGGGAACAATACAATAAGATAGAATGATACAATTGAAAAGGTGAATACAAAGTAACAAGTCTAGCTCAGACTTGGGTACAATTTTGGAGATGCTGCAAGTGGCACAATCTGCATATCTCAATCCTTGGCTGGGGACCCAATGGGGTGCATAGCACGTTCCACCTGACCACGTGGACTTGAAAGTCCACCCCCCATGCTAGGAGTTGACAAGAAAGATCCTCATCCCTCAACCCAAAATAGTCAAATGAACCAAAAACAAACCAAACTCCACAACAAGGATAATGACATAAGATAACAACCCATAACATTGCCATCACATAGGCACAACAAAATAATGAAATAGTCCAATAAAGCCAAATGCCAATATTATAGATCAACACTAAGTAACCATAAGAGGTGCCAACAACAATAGGATCCAAATCCTTCAAATGAAATCGCAATATCAACCAACAATAAATAGCAAGGGCACCTTTCATTAACATCAATCAAGTTGCCATGAGGCATGTGTGCAACACTAAAGATAGAACTGGGAGGCTTCAACAACAAACACCATGAACCAATTGCCTCAACAACATCAACAAGTCAATCAACACTCCCAGAGGCAACCAAACAAGAGAAAAATAAACGGATACTGTAGGAGAGTGTCATCGCATGGCCTTACATGGATTTTCCAGGCAACCTATCACAAGGTACCATCTCCATCTATGGTTATCCAGGTTGCCTATCTCAAGGCGACCGCTCAATATGGTGACTCATGCGGAACCACTTACCTTTCGTGAGGACAAGGCAGTGATCTTACCAACCAGGTCTTCTCATCCCATCCTTAGTCTGTGAAAGCACTAACGGTATGGTTGAGGCTCATAATTAATCTTGTTTAGTGTTTATCTACCCAACCTACTAGTTAATTAATTACATTATCACTTGATTAAGAAACTCTTCCATGGGTTATCCAAACAACCCCTTTGTGCATCGGCCCCCATGAAGAGCCACTCTCCCTACGACACCAAAACTAAATACAAGCAAGGGGTGTACCTCATCTCACATAAACAAAATCAACGTATACATAACTCACAACATGTGAGGCAAGAACCATCTCGCAAACCCATTCCATATCACTGAAACAAGAACAAGAGAGGTACCACCCACAAAATTCAAAATCAAAAATAGGATCAATGAATCACAAAGGTCCAACCATGGAAAAACAATATAATTCAAGTTTTCTCCAATGCCTCTGGAAGTCTAAAATGCTTAAAATCCACAAACTTCTACTGAAGGTAATTCAACTCCTTAGGTTCCGAACCATCCCAAAATATGACTACAAGAAAGCCATTGCATAAAGTCCCCTCAATCAAAATTAACACAAAGGGAAGATTCACATCATGGGACCACAAAATGACTATATAAGTTGCATAATCATAAATTGAAAGGAGTAGAATGAAAGTGGCGTCATCATAAAGAGATCTTCATATTCAACCAAGGCGAACATAATCAATTCCGACACAAATTCAACTAGGCATCCAAGGGAGACCTCTATTTCTCCTCTCAAGATACCCTTGCAGTATGGCAACTAGTCACCCTTAACAAAAACAACAATTATGACAATGACAACAATCAATGATACACAATCTCAATTCAAAGATCAATCTAGTCAATCATGATAACCATAAAAATTCACCTTTAAATATATGAAAACACTCATAATCATGAAGACTATAGACGCTCGATTTACATTTTATTCATTCATTCACTACAAAGACATTTTAACTCACAATAATAAATCATAAGAAACTTTCAATTAATCAAATTGACGACTAAATCCTTATCCTCTCTTAATATACACATGATAGATCATCAAGGTTATTATATCCATCCAGGAAACTATTTGTTAACAAGATAAAACAAATTTTATCCAAAACCTATAACCCAATGACAACTATATTATTTGACAATGAGGTTCTAAACATTCTATTACAGTTTTTAAGAAAACACATTCCCTTCTACAAGTTCCTTCCCTGAACTTAAGCTTATTTTAATTATTAGATAGAACAAAAATTTCGGGAATCAATGCAAGAAGTTCATTCATTTAACCAATACTTTTAGTGTAAATAAGCCTTTTCCATCTAAAGCATTATTTCACTAATAATTCAATCTATCCTAACCACAACTAATTATACGAATTACTTCCTACAACCAAGCAACTCAAAAGGGTAGGCACATCGAAATGAAATCATCAAACCAGCCTTTAAACACACGAATACACTCAATGACTAAGCCCTAGAGAATAATAAACAATCAAATACATTTTATTTGATCGTTCATAAAGAATTAATTTAAAATAACTAAAGAAGCATAAATACTAAATGTCCCAATAACTATTTTAACATACATGGATTACTTTCACTAACAAATGAAAACATTTAAATCATATTTCTAGTTTCCCTATATCTATTTGCACTTGCATGTTCCATCAATATCCTAAACCAATTCATTATATTTTATTCTCTAAAGAAACATAAGTAACTAACATAATGCTTTCTTTTAATTATAGAAATACTACCACCAAATTACAAATAATAGGAATTATAAAACATCCATTCACTCATTTATTACCAAGTCATTTAGAATAATCTCTACATTTTATTTGTACATCATTATAGGAATCATTTAAGAATAATTTGAAGACACGATAATATAAATTCGTTAAATAAAACACAAACCAATTTGTTTACTTCAAAAATAAAAATAAAAAAATAAGTGAACTAAATTACGAGTATCAATGAATGCCCTATATATAATTAATTCAATTCCCCTTATCTGGGTTACATATTTTTAAAGGTGTTGTGAATAACACCCGATACCAATATGATATTTGCACCAATTGTCATTAACATCATGATTATTTTTACCAACCCTTATCAATAATATTAATCCTGTTATTAAAATTAATATAAATATTAATGTTAGATTAACAAGTAGCACTATTAACAATAGTACTAATATAACTTTCCTTATAATTCTAAACCATAACCTATGTAAAATCCAAAAATATTTGTTTTCTTATAAACATCTTATATTAATATATAATCTCACTTTTTAAAATAACTAAGGCACTTATTTATTTATTTATTATATACTAAATTCACAATATATAATAAACTTAACTTTCTTATTTTATATATATTTCTTTTCTTTTTGCCTCTAATTATATTTTAAGAAAGTAATTCTTACTTATAACATGCCCTCCCATACTCAGAAAGTTTCCATCTTGTATTTTTTTATTTATTTAAAGGCTTTAGAAGTCTTGTTTGTCTTTTTCTTACTTTTAGGTCAAAGCTTCCACATTTTTGCTTTTAGATTAATTCTTTGTTTACAAAGGAGATGAGGGGGAATACGTGTAACTAAATGTCACTTTATTTTTTGTTTGTTCTTTCTTTTTCATAATGAGCATAGATGCAAGCATTTAGCTAAGGTGTAGTTAACTGAAATTTCATAAATTTTGTTTACTATGAAATGGGTGCTAGAAAATAAACTTAAACGTAACCATAACAAGTGACGCGAGCGTCGAGTTCCTGCCAAGAGGTAAAAGGCATGTAGCTAGGAGTTAGGAAAAGTTTAGAGATAGCAAGTAGGAATATAAATGTATTTAAATTTTGTAGGATGCATGGGGAACGTGTTCCATAGGGACATGTGAAATGGCTCATATTAGAATATGCAAGTGCTAATAGGAACAGTAGTGTTAGGTGGAAGATTGATAGGGGTAGCTCATTTGAGTATAAACTTTTGTAAGATTAATGAATATATTTTTTTTTAATGTAGTGTGAAGATTAGTATTATATAAAGCTATTGATTTTATTGTAAGTAAGATTTAAATCTTGTGTATGTAATATGATAAGATATTTTCGTGTAAAGAACAATGTAATTATATTACAGTAAATTGTTAGATGAGTGACTAGGAAGCTATTGATTTTATTATAAATAAGATTTTAATATTGTTTATGTAATATGAATAAAAATTTGTGTTTATATAATAAACAATAAGTAATTTGCAAAATTATAATAAAGAATCTTACTACCTAAGATTAAATTTGTGTATATATAACATAAAATGTAATAGTATAACTTATGAAAATGTGATAAGTGTAAAAAATTTTACGATAAATTCTTAGATGAAACTGTACAAAGGTGTTGATTTTATTATAAATTAGATTTGAATGTTGTTAATGAATTACGAATGAATATTTTTTTGTGTATATATTTTAAAAAAAATTAATTAGAAAAGATATAAAGAATTTTATTAGGTAAGATAAAATGTAGGTAGAATAAAATAATCAACATTTTTGTAGCACTTTGCGTATAAACATTAAATTATTATAATAATCTATAGTAAAATATTCTTATAATGTTTGTAACAATGCTTGATGCATAAAGTGTACATGGAGGCATGTAGACATTTAGCGATGTGCACAGAATGCACAGAATAGTGAAAAGCATCGTCGACACCAGAGGAAGCCTCAAAGCGTGATGAGGCTGAAATTGCATTTGCAGTATTAAATGAAAGAAAACAAGATAAATAAACTAGTTAGTATGAATGCATATATGAAAGGAAAGCATTAAAATATGGATCCATGTAAAGACATATGCATGCACGAATGTGTACATGTGTCCATTTAACTTGGTATGTTAAGAAGAATCTATATATGCCTGCGTCCATAAAGCTAGAAATGTTAGAAACAAGTTACAGCTTAAACAAGAAGTAGAAAAACATTATTGATTGAAACAAACTAGCAATACATTAGTGTTTGTGGAACAAGTGTATAAAGTATATCTAATGATGCATTTGGATGCATGGATACATGTAAATATTTGTGAAATATGAATATACATTATAGTCTTGGAGGAATTGTCATATGAGCTTTTAGGAATCTGTAAGAAACAGGATTTAGAAAAGACGTTTTGAAAAGAACTCTTGAATAGAATTGTATTTTAACAATGAGACTCAATTTGCATTTGCAGTATGAAATAAAAGAAGACAGGGAAAATTTACTATTTATTAGCAATGCATATATCAAGGGAATACATAAATGTATGGATGAAGGTAAACATAAATGCATCGATCTATGTGTACATGTGTCCATGCAAGTTGGTAAGTAAACAAGAATGTATATATGCCTATGTGCAGAAAGCTAGAAAAATGTCTGAAACAATTTGCATTTGAGAGATATAAAAAGAACAATTATGATCGGAACAAAAGAATCATACATTATTGTTTTTTGACCAAGTGTATTAAGGATATCCAACAATGTACTTGAATGCATGGATATATGTAAATATTTACAAAAACTGACTATACATTTTAGCCTCCAAGAAACTGTGATATGTGCTCTTAGTTATCTGTAATAAACATGATATAGTATAAAACATTTTCAAAGGAAGTCCTGAATACAACTCTATGTTGTCATAGTTATTTTGAAAGCCCTCAGTGTTTAATTGCATAACCTTGATATTTTTTTCAATTTTTCCTTTGGTATGGTGTGAATTTTGTTCTAATGGATGAAGGTATATTTGAGCTATAGATAGATAAAGATGTGTAAGGGTGGTAAAGAAGTATGAGTCATGTAAGTGGAACAAAGAGAAGGAATTGAGAGAATGATGTAATGCAAGTAAGGTATATAAATGCCTTATGGAAAGTATTAGATATGGGAAGGAACGATATGTGAAATTGGATGTGAGAATGAATGGCATGTAAATTATATGAATTTATCATCTTCGAGTTATACGCTTAAAATTAAATGCAAGATATAAAAAATTGAATGAGTGAGTTGGATTGAAAAAAAAAGGAATGTAAGACATTGGTGTGATGCAAGAGAAGCGTATAAATGTATTTTGAAATGTATTTGATTTGAGAAGAAATGATGTGCACGAGTGGAAATGGAAATGAGTGGATTCGATAGGGTATGAAGTGAACTTTTGTTCCAATCAAGGGTGGAAGAATTTGTATTTTGTTATTGGTTATGCTTTTTAAAATCATCATAGGGCTGAATGTCTCAATACAAATATAAAAGAAAGACTAGTGTCTCATTTCTCACTCTCCTTTGGACTAAACAAAGTTCCAAGATCCTTGAGCTTCCTCGAAATGTGACAAGAGATGAATAGATAAAAAAATATAATGATATTTAAGGATGCAAGAGTGAAAAGAGAAACAACAATGAACATTAGCACCTTTACATGGGTGCATGTCCACATTTGCAGTAACAAATTTCCTTTATGACCTTATCGACGAAGCAAAAATGTATTATTATTTTGTTTGAAGTATTGAATGCAAATAATCTTAAACATTTGTAACAATGCTTGAGGTATGCATGTATAGATGTATGCATGTGCACAGAATGCAAAGAGTGTAAAGCATACATGACATGTGAACAAGAAATTTGAATGGAAAACAGTGAAATCAAGTAGAAATACAAATCTGTGAAAGCATAGTGATGCTCAAGTAGCATTTGAAGTAGGAAGCGAAAGGAAAACAGGGAAAACAAATTATATACCAGCAAAGCATATATCAAAGGAATGCATAAATATATGGATCCATGTGAACATTTGTGCATGGTAAAATGTATAGATGTGTCCATGTAATTTGGTACAAAAAGAACAATCTATAAATGCATGTGTAACCTGTTGAAATTGTTGTACAAACTTTAAAGCAAATGCATTTTCCCTTCTATTTACTTTCATTGTACATCTTAAATGGAACTTGGGTTTGGCATTGTTGCAATGCATTTGGATACTTTGATTGTAAAGTAATAGTTTAGATCATTTTAAGTGTTATTGATTCAAATCTTTCCTTGAAATACGAAGGATTCATCTGAGTCTTGTAGGCAATGTAAAGCTGTCCTATAGAGAGAGCTTTGGAACCAATGAGCTATTATCAAGGATAGAGGAATACTGTTAAATATTGTGGTTATTGTCCTCATAGGCAGACATGGAAAATATGGAAACATATAGAAAGCAAGTTAACTCTTCAATAATCCCATGAAACATAGTCTTTGTATGCATCCATGCATACAGGTTTGCATGTATATATGTGTGCATGCAATTATGTATATATGAATGCATGTATCTATGTTGCCATGTATGTATGTGTATATATAACAGATTACTGTTGCATTTGCTTTAAATGCTTTTTTGTGGATGGCGCCAGCTAGCCATCCAGTCATATTGTGATTAAACAGTTAAGAATAAGTGCTAAATAATTGAAGTAAAATGACCCCATTCAGTTAGCAAATCAATTTTTCTCAGCCCTTTACATGTTAACTGAGAGTTTTGAAGCTTTTGCTGTTCAGTGGCAGTCTTTGAAGCTTAAATGTCACAGTATATGTAGCATTTTACCAAATAGCTCTATCATTCATGATCATTTAGGCAAGTTCATATTTTATTATTCATCCTTGTATTGTCCCATATCTAAATAATTAGGCAATTGCTAGTTAGCCTTTAAGTACCTAGCAATTCAAAGAAAGAAGTGATTGCAATTAGCTTTGTGTGCATTTTAACTATCAATCAAAGGCAAGTAAGAAACAAGCCCTAGAAAACCATGTTGGTGTTAATGTGTTGAATAGCATGTATTTGTGCATGGGTGTATATGAATACTATGAGTTGTGATTTCTACCATTGTGTAGCGCTTACTATTACTCGTACAATCAAGCGATATGCAAGTAGAATTCATAGTTCATAGCATCCAAATACATTGAAGGACAGATACAAATCAAGGTTGTTAGCATCCTGATAAGAAAGATGATGAGATACATCCAATTAATGTATGTCACAACATCTTATAAACAATAATTCCTATCAAACGCAGATGAAACCTTCTCATTTCAACACAAAAATTCGAATAAACAATACTAAAAGTAGTTTAAAATATGAATTTATAATCAAAGTATACAATTGCCTTAAAGCACTATGAAACCCTACTTGGATTTCTTGTATCAGACAGACTAAAAAGCGAAAAGCAATATTTGTTAAATCTGGTTACACATTATAGGCTTGAAGAAACTGTTATACGCGCTTTTAGGGATCTGTAATAAACAAGGTTTACAAAAGGCATTATGAAAATAACTCTTGAATAGAACTATATGTTATGAGTGTTATTTTTGAAGCCCTCAGTGTTTATTTGCATAACCTTGATATTTTCTTCATCTTTTTCTTTGTTTGGTATGGTGTGAATTTTGTTGTGATGGATGAAGGTATATTTGAGGTGTAGATAGATAAAGATATGTGAATGTTAAAAAGAAGAATGAGTTATGCGAGTGGAACAAAGGGAGTGAATTGAGAAAAGGGTGAGATGGAAATAAGGTGTATGAATAAGTTATGAAAAGTATTTGACATGGGAGGCAAGGATATGGGATGGTGGATATGAGAATGAATGCGAATGTAAATGGTATGAATTTATTGTTTGGAAGTTATATGCTTACAATTAAATGGAAGAAATTAAAATTTCAATGAGAGTGCTGGATTTAGTGAAAAAAGGAACGCAACACATTGGTATGAGGCAACATAAGCAAATAATTGGATTTTGGAATGTATTTGATTTGAGAAGAAAGGATGTGCAAGGGTGGAAATGGAAATAAATGGAATCAATAGGGTATGAAGTTATTATTTCTTGTAACAAGGGGTGGAAGAATGTCTAGTTTGGTATTGGTTATGCTTTTAAAAATCATCATAGGGCTGAGTCCGTCAATATAAACACAGGAAAGAGACCCATGTTGCATTTCTCACTCTCCTTCATACTGAACAAAGTAGTGAGATCCTTGAGCTTCCTCGAAATGCAACAATAGAAGAGTGGATATAAAAATATAATGTTCTTATGCATACACTATGGAAAAAATAAATATGGAAGAACATAAAAACAGAGAACATGTGAATGCTGATGGAGTGGAGAACATTAAATACATGGAGAGATAAATACGTAAAGCTAACCACAGGTATATGCATGGATGCATCAACAGACACATGTATACACTGAAAACAGAACTACATGGAGAGATGGACATATGAACACATGTATACATGGATGTATGCATATTTGGATATAGGTACAAATGCGTATGTTACATGGAAGGATGTATTCATATACATATGCAAATATGGATGAAGTCATATATCCATATATGCATGTATGGACAATATGCATAAATGTATGTCAACATATAACTTTTAATTTTGTTATATTGGAAAACTAGCACTATTCTGATAAATCAAGATTGGAAAATTAGCATTTAGCTGTTTCTATTTATCTGAATAGCTTTATAAATTATTGTTGTTATTGAAAATCAGTGAAATGCGATTGCATAGATTGATTAAATAAACTCAAGCAAAGGCATAGTTTATATAACTGGTGAGTAGAAATACGTGCTACTTGAATGCAAATTAAATGCATTGAAATATCAGGAAAATGCGAACACATGGAGGATTGAAAATAATTGAAGCAAATGCGTTATATGGCATGTGGGTGGTGGGGAAGGCACTGGAACTGCTTGATGGCCATGGGTGGCTAGGATACTTTGGCGATTAGGGGCCATTTGGCCAAAGACAAAGAGAAAGACCAATACATGGATGCATCAGTCCACACATGCATATATACATGTAACCATGCAAAATATCAAAAGATACATATATAGGTGGATGTGTGTATGCAATTCATAGGTGCATATATGCATAAATCAATGTATACATGCACCCATAGATACAGTCATACATATATAGATAGATGCATGTAGAGATGGCAAGATATGCATAAATCGTTATATGCATGGCTGCATCTATGGATACATAGATACATAATGAAATGGAGGAAAAGACACATTTATATATGCATTTACTTAGGGAGTTTGATTATGAATCCATATGCATAATTTTGATTTAAACTATTGGTTGAAGGTACATAGTTTATTGAAACAAAATAAATGCATTGAATGGCATCTGACCAAAGGGGAAACTGTTTGGATTGCTAAACAGTCTTTGAATATATAACAATCAAAACAAAGAAGTAAGTATAAGTATCCATGGGAACATTCCACATTTTGACCTTTCAATCAAAGTCAATTAACAAAGTAGCAGTGAGACCTACAGAAACTTGAAGGACTATGCCGATAGAAAACTATATTTTGAACAATCGCTAGACAATCTGTTGACATTGCTCTAGAAACTTTGAAGCAAATGCATTTTTGCTTCTGTTTACTTTCACTGTACATCTTAAATGGAAGTCGGGTTTTGCATTGTTACAATGTATTTGTATACTTTGATTATAAAATAATAGTTTAGATCATTTTAAGTGTTATCCATTCGAATCTCTTCTTGAAATACAAAGGATTCATCTGAGACTTGCAGGCAATGCACAGTTGTCCTATAAAGAGAGCTTTAGAACCAATGAGCTGTGATATATACATGGGTGCATGAATCCATAGATGCATATATACATGTATCCATGCAAGTTATTGATAGATGCATATATACATGGATGTGTGTATGCAATTCATAGGCGCATATATACATAAATGAAGGTATACATGTACCCATAGATACAGCGATACATATATAGACAGATGCATAAAGAGATAACAAGAAATATGCACAAATCGATATATGCATAATTGCACCTATGGATACATAGATACATTATGAAATGAGGAAAAAGACACTTTTATATATGCATTTATTTTGAGAGTTTGATTCTGAATCCATATGCATACTTTGATTAAAAGTAGTGGCTGAAAGTACACAGTTCATTGATACAAAATTAATGCATTGAATTGCATCTGACTAGAGGGGAGGCTGTTTGGATTGCTAATTAGTCTTTGAATATATAACAATTAAAAGAGATAAAAAAGTATAATTATCCTTGGGAACATTTCACATTTTGACTTTTCAATGAGAATGAATTAACAAAGTAGCAGTCAAACCTAAAGAAGGTTGAAGGACTATGCTAATAGAAAACTATATTTTGGACAATGGCTAGACAATCTCTTGAAACTGCTTTAAAAAATTTGAAGCAAATGCATTTTTTGTTCTGTTCATTGTCATTGTACATATTAAATGGAAGTTGGGTTTCAGATTGCTGTAGTGCATTTGGATACTTTGATTATAAAATCATAGTTTAGATCATTTTTAGTTTTATCCAATTGAATCTTTTCTTGAAATACCAAGGATTCATGTGAGTCTCGGAGACAATGCACAACTATGCTATAAAGAGAGCTTTGGAAGGAATGAGCAAGTAAAAGAAAACTGAGGAAAGAAAGTATTTATTGCCTCAAGTAACTGGTTTCTGGTTCTGGATACTATAATTATTGTCCTCATAGGCATACATGCAAAGTATGGAACCATATAGAAAGCAGCTGAACTCCTTAATAATCCCATAAAACATAGTCTTTGTATGCATCCATGTATACAGGTTTGCATGTGTATATGTGTACATGTAATTATGTATATATGTTAGGCAGTATGTATTTGTGCATAGGTGCATAAGGATGGTATGTATCTCTAGAATTTAGATTGCATAGGTAACATGTAGTTCACAGTCATCTAGTTAGAGTAATATGATGACTCTGTGCATATTGGTATTTAATTCTGGAAGTTGATGTTTCCAAAGTTGTTTTTTTTTAATCTGGAAAGTAGTAAAGACATACATATATGCGTGGATGCATCTAAAGGTAGAAGAATACATAGAAACATAGTTACATGGATAGATAGATAGATGCATAGCAGGATACATAAATGCTTAAATATACATGTATGGAAATATCCATGGATTGCATATGAAGTTGCATAGATACTTATATCCATGGCTACATGTGCACATAGATACATGTATTGCAGTACACATGGATGCATGTAGAAGTGTTACTGCAAGCAAGATGCATGGTTGCATGCGAGGCTTGTAAAGTTTGTATTTTTTTTATTGCTGCAAAGCGGTCTCATAAAGAGAGGTTTGGAACGAAAATTATGTCAACATGTGTGGTAATGAGAGTTTTCTCCTTGAACCTTGTTATATATTGAAAGAGTAACTAGCAATGCAAACAACGGTCCCTATAGCCAGATGCCATTGAATGCATTGAGCTTGCACCAGTGCATTATGTACCTTCATCCACTAGTTTGAATCAAAGTATGCATATGGATTCAGAATCAAAAGCTATTTCCTGTGAACGTATTGTAAATTTTCCTATGCATTTGCCCAGAATGCTTTTAACCGGTAGCATTGGCCAATCACATTTTGCCATTGAACATATTACTTTCTTTTTTTTGGTACAGTTTGCATTTGGAGAGCTATTTTATATATTGGAAAATTAGCATTTATCTATTTTTCTATTCGTCCGAGTAGCTTTATAAATCATTTTCGTTTTAAAAATTTGGGAAAATGCGAACGCATAAATTGATTAAATAAATTTAAGCAAAGGCATAGTTTAAAAGTTGGCGGCTAGAGGTACGTAGTCCATGAATGCAGATTAAATGCATTAAAATATCAGGAAAATGTAAGCACAATGCATGAATGCAAAGTAAATGCATTAAATGACATCTGGTTGGAGGTGAATGCGCTTGTGTTGCTTGGTGAACATGGATGGACAGGTACTTTGGCCATTTAATATAGAGTTAAGCCACTTGGTATGCATCTTTATTACTTTGTGTGTGTTGTTTTTGTGTTCTGTAAGCTTGTGCTCTGAAAACCTAGAATCTGCAATTGCTTTGAGCTTTCATGCTATGATGAAAGCATACAGGATAAAGGAATTTTGTGACCTGTTATGGTTAATGTGCTCATAGGCACATATGCAAAATATGGAAACCAATAGAGGGGAAGCGAATTGTTCAAAAAACCTTGTCAAAGAAATGTGGTCAAAGAAATTGATTAAATAAATTTAAGCAAAGGCATAGTTTAAAAGGTAGCGGCTAGAGGTACGTAGTCCATGAATGCAGATTAAATGCATTAAAATATCAGGAAACTGCTAGCGCATAAATTGATCAATTAAAATTAAGCAAAGGCATAGTTTATCAAACTGGTGGGTAGATGTACATGATACATGTATTTAAATTAAATGCATTGAATGGCATCTGGCTCAAGGTGAAGGTAGTGAAATTGCTTGGAGGCCACGTGTGTCCAGGGTACTTTGGCCAGGGTACAATGTTGTAGGCATCACATGAACAATAGAACTATTCAACAGTGAACACTAGGCTTGTAATAATTATTGGAAAAGCTGTAAATGCCATAGATGGAAATAATATGAATAAAATTCTAGTTTCTGGTATTCTTGAAATGCAATGAAAAAACTGCTATAAAGGCATAAGACAAGGTTGTGTAACATATTGCCATTCCTGTATCTAATTTCTTTGAACATGAATGCTTTATACACTTGATTGCAATAGTAACATGTCTATGAAAATGGGACAATAAAGATCATAAATTAGTAGTTTTTAGTGTCAGTATATATGTATCCTGATACACATAAGCTTATCTGGCATTCACGAAAAAAGTTACTATGTACAGTGAAACAGTTAATTAGTGTTAATTAGTGTTACTATATGCATTATCCATATAACATAATAAATTGGTAGAAGGCTAGAGTGGCAGATCCATAAATACATGGATGCATGTATACGTAGTTGCATACTGGGATACATAGAAGCTTAAATGAATACATGGACACATGAACATGTGCGTATGTGCATATGGACATATAAGCATATATACATGTGAATACGCATATATGCAGTGAAAGCAACAAATGGATTTGTGTATACAGGAGTGTACTCTACACATTAGAATACATGATGGAAAAGTGACTATAAAGTACAATGCATAGAAGCAGGGGCAAGACTTGGTTGCAATAACAGCAAAAAATGGAAAAAAGCCAAAGGAAAATAACCATTTACTGTCTCAAGTAACTTGTTAATGGGTCTAGAGTGTGCAACCATAATAACTTCTAACTGGTCACCATAAATTCTTGAAAGCGTAAGAATCATAAAGCAAATTTTGGAAAAGCTAGGAAGGACAGAATGCAAAAGGGAACATTTAAACTATATAGTTTGAATGGCATTATACATGGAGAGATAATAATTATTGAACATATATGTCAGATGTACATAGAGAACCATTGTCTTCATAGGTGCAAAAACAAAATCAGAGTTTCAGATGTCCATATTCTAGAATACTTTAACATAGTAACCTATAGAAGTGTCTAAATGTATAATAGCAATAAAGTATTTTTAAACCAAAGATGTCTGTAACATGTGAGAACCAGTGAAATGTCTTGGAGCATGGAAAGGTGAAAAAGTAAAAGTCTGAACAATGTAAATCTCTGCTCCTCTATTCCTAGTTTCCTGTAAAGCCAACAAAATCCTATGTATTAGAAACATAGTTTGTATGAATAATGATTTGAGGTATTGGTTCAAAAGAAAAAAAGTTCACATATGAATGAATTTATTACCTTTTGGTGATGTTTCTTGTCTATTTGTCAATGCAAATGGCTTCAACAATGGCATTGTTTTGGTCAAGGCTAAAATGTCCTTCAGCAGTGAAGTCCCGTAGGATGAATATCACTGCTGACTTGTCCTTAATGTAGTCTTCATAGTTGAGCCTTTGCAGTGTGGGCAACAGACGGTGCATGGTGGCCTGGTCAATTGTCGACTGAATTGTTTGATTGTCATAAGTTGTTATGGTGGTTTTAAGTTGTAAACAGAATGTATAATTGACTTGCTAGTTGCACTGTTTACAGTGAGCAGTTTTTTCTTGGAGTGTGCCATAAATAGTAAATTTGAATTTGCATTTTGGGAAACATGCATGAAATGGATTGGAAAATGCATTTGCTGCTTTTAGAGTACCAGAAACCTATAGAATATGGTTCAAAATTGTTAGAGAAGACAAAAATACAAGTTTGGATGAACTAGATTTTTAAAAAAAGAATGTTGTTACCTTGAAAGTTGAATGTAGTAGGCTGTTGAGTTTTTCCAAGCTTCTTTTGTCATTCAAGGTACAGATGAATGTTGATCTACATGTGTGAAATGTGTTCCTTTGATCTGTTTTTCTTACAACATTCTTGAAAAGCATTGCAGGTGTTTTATTTGTATGCAACTGGTCTTCGAGTGCAAAGTACTGTTGCTCATATGTTGACCGTAATAGCAACTGCAATTCAATGAGACGATTAGATTTTGTTCCGGAAATTGTTATAGAGACGATTGCAGAACATTTAAAGCTTGAAACTGAAAGAAGAGGTAAAAGTTCTGTGGACTGAAATACCTGTGCCCTGTCTATGTCAGTGTGGCCATCTTTGATGTCAATTGCAAATTGGGTACCCATTTTTCTGGCACCAACTACCAGTGCAGCTATTGTGCCAGCTGGGTACTCATTTACAGTTGTTAGCAATTGGCTGATAGTTGCACTTGGGATGAATTTGTACTCTTGACAGAGGCGGGGGATGTTTTCAGTGCTGCTTATGGCTGTTAAAATCAAAATGCAATCACAGTCACCTCTGTCATAATCTGTCCTAGGTGCAACTTGGAAATCTGATATTGAAATAGCTGATCCCGGGACTATTTTAGGCTCATGTTGATAGACGAGGTCTCCACTAACATTTAACGTGATTGTCATTTCTGCTTTGTGATCTGTCAGATCAACACGTAGCATTTCCCGTGTTTTGTTGGCCTTATCCAATGTTGCTTTGTAGACAACAAGGACATCACCCTGGAAGGTGTCTCCAGCTCTTCTTGCATTTAGTTGTTCAATTGAAACAATTCTAGGTTTCTTGACTCTTGTCCTACAAGGAACAAGGATAGTGTTAGTAAAATGCTAATTTTATATTAGCAACTTGGGCAGCTGGCAGTACATTGTAGAACGAAGTACTATACCGTTGTGCTGATTCTTCTTGTGTAATTTGCACCTGTTTGGCTTGTCTTTTTGATACATCTTTTGGTGTTCTGCAAAGAATTGGAACAATGTTATTTGAATATTTGTGATTTGGGCGAATGAGTATGAAGGAATAATACTATGGGCACTTTACCGTTGTACTGAGTCTTCTTGTGTGGTTTGTATTTGCTTTGCCTGCCTTTTAGTTTCATCCATAGATCTCCTGCAAATAATGGATATAGTATTGGAAAAGACATTGCAGTGCATAAAGGTGATATAAGGCTATAAGTTCTATAAAGTTGAATTTGTCTATTGTGCAACATGCAATTTTAGGAAAATTGGATTGTGATCAGTCCAATATGCTTCTGATATATAGGAAGAGCATATATTTGTAGCTGTGTTGGACCAAACGTGATCAATGACTGAATTGCCTATGCTATGTTGCTGGTTCAACATAAATTGTATGTTGTTGTGTTGCATATAATTGTGAAGCATTTTTTTGTCTCTGCTTTCTTTAGACATGTCAACATTAAAATCGCCTAAAATGTACAACATGTTTTCTGAATTTTTGGACCCAATAATTATTTGCAACATTGCAATTACTTCATCTATGGCAGTTGTAGGTCTTGCATAAATATTACAAACATTGAGTTCATTGTTAGATAGCATTATTGTTAATGTGATAGCTTCAATATTTGAAGTTCCATGTTGTACTTTTTTTGACAAGAGCAAATGTTTCCTGGTTAAAGTTGCTATGCCATGTATGTTATGTACAGAGAAGCTATCAAAATTCTGCAGCAAGGTATTTAGCTCAAAGGGATGCATATGTGTTTCTTGAAGACACAAGATATCAGATTGCATTATGCCATAGTCATTGACAATGTCTTTTGCATGTGCTTTTAAGCTGCGAGTGTTCAATGTACATAGGAGCAAATGCGATTTGTTTTTTGAACATGTGTCTAGATTATCAAGTTGCCATTGTGCACATGTCTGAAGATGAGACATTTCTAGTTGTATTTTGTCCTTAATTTTGAAGTTTTTTGTAGTTAAAGGTTGTAACAGGAACAATGATTCTACTGATTTTGTTCGTGACAGAGCTGTATAGGTTAGTCCATGCTGTCTAATGCCTATGGGATCAAAAGCCAAGGCTTCCATTGTTAATCCTTGGGATCGATGTATGGTTCGTGCACATGCTACTTGTACTGGGAATTGTTTTCTAGTTGTAATTTTCTTGTTTATTGTTATTTTTTGGATTGGCCTAGCAATGCATTGTATAGGCACCCAGTCTTTGTCAATGATAGTAGAATAGCAATGTGCTAGTTTTGTGCGCTGGTGATGTCCAATTGATGGGTCATTAAATTTAATCCAAACAATATCAATATTGTTTTGTGATGTATATGCTTTAAAAATTCCATCTGAACCATTGACGAGGCCATCTTGAACATTGTAATTGCCTGCATAAAGCTCAACAAGAATGTTTGGTTTCAAGCATATTTGTGATGGAAGTGTCGTTGTGTGACTGTACACTCGTATTGCATTAAGGTCCTCGTTAACTTCATCTATCGCATCTAGCACAACCATTTGGGTTGGAATGATTGATAGCATTTTGTTGTTATGTGCTTGAACGTCTACTCTCCTATAGAAAAGGTGCGGAAGCAATGGATCTAATGGTACAAGACGAAAGAAAATTTTGTTGATATAGTCTATGTCATGAGTTGTCTGAATGCCTACTCGTAGTCTATTAAGAATTGAAATAAATATTTCATCTTTTTGTCTCATGGTAGTCACCAATGAATAGCATTTTATGTGGTCTTTCCAGAAACTATAAGGCATTAATTCAATTGGAGTAGGCCTATTATCAAAAACCACAGAATCAAGGACAGGTTGTGCCTGGTAAAGGTCACCACAAAATATGGTATCAAGGTTCCCAAAGTATGTTGTAGGCATTTGCATTATGTCCCGTAGTCTTCTATCAATATACCGTAGAAATGTTGAGCCAACTAATGATATCTCGTCTATAAGAAGTATGCGCAATTGATCATAGTGCTTTGACATAGTGTCAAGTACTTCAGTGTTCAGGGGCAGGAATTTGATGTATTAAAAGGTATGTGAAATGTTGAATGCAATGTGAATCCCCCTATGTTATATGCTGCTTTACCTATATATGCAGTTAATAAGCCCTTGGGTTTGTCTGGATTATTGTCAACAGAATTGCTATACATGCGAATGAGAGCTTGGTAGATGGCTTTTGCTGTAAAAGTCTTCCCTGTTCCAACTCCTCCAGTCAAAAACAA
The DNA here is from genome assembly GCA_007258455.2 of Sequoia sempervirens. Lineage (NCBI taxonomy): Eukaryota > Viridiplantae > Streptophyta > Pinopsida > Cupressales > Cupressaceae > Sequoia > Sequoia sempervirens. The sequence continues at coordinate 34,662,453 of VDFB02058242.1, forward strand.
GTGCAATGGCTTTTGTGGATTTTTCATCTTTTTTATGAGAACATCGTTAACAATTGCTTGTTGTTCTTTATTTAACATTCGTCTTAACTTGTAGTATTCATTGTTATCTATAATCTGTGGGTGCTTTGTGTAACGCCCCGTCGTGCGAACCCCAAAGGACAATAAAACAATAATTACTGCACAATTTTATTTTTTTTAAAGGTAAACATAACATACATGTAAAACACATTAAGTCATGACATGAATTTCATTTAAGAAAATTCGCACATACATCCCTTGGGGTACACGAGGAGTCATTACGAGACTTAGATCCACACAACGACAATACAGAATAAAAACCAAAAAATATAATCCATAACAAAGTAAACATTAACAAAGGTAACACATACATTAAAATTCATTGATAAGAAACCATCTGTGTACATAAATAGAACATATGCAAGATTAACTTAACACATTGAATAACAACTGCCAATAGCCACATAAGGTTTAATGTTACATTACAATACAATGTTCAAAATGTACAATGATACAAAAGTGTTTCCAAACATAAATGGAAACCATACACAAGATAACATGATACAATCAAACAGATGAAAACTGGCTCCATGACGGATACAATTCTGGAGTCGCTGCAACAACACCAATCCGCACCTCTCGATCCTCGACTGGGGACCCAATGGGGTGCTTAGCACGTTCCACCCAACCATGTGAGTTCGAAGACCCACCCCCCGTGCTGAGGAGCTAACAAGAAAGAGACCACAACCAAGAACATCCAAACAGGGAACCACAAGACTCAACAACATACAAAAGTATCATAAAACTCAAGGATTACAAGAGTCAACATAATAACTTTAAGCCATAAATCAAAGCAATGACAAGTAACCAAAGGATGATCATGAAATACTTCCAAATTAAACTGAATTAATAAACAATATAATATCATAACACAGTACCATAAAGTACAAGGTCATAAATCAAATATCATTGAGATCATACAAGACCACAAAGTACACCAAAGATGCATCAAGGCAATAATCACAACTCAATATAAATCCATATATCAACAATCTAAACCAACTCCCACGACCTACTTACAGAGGAACACAATAAAGTAAAACACATGGGCAACTAGGGGAGAGTGTCATCGCATAGTCCTACATGGGTTATCTTGTGCTCTTCCTCCCAACTGGAGGCGTCGGCCCCCATCTATGGCTATCCTGTGCCCTTCCTCCCAACTGGAGGCGCCGGTCCATAGGGTGACTCATGTGGAGCCGTAGACCTCTCATGAAGATGAGGTCACGACCTTGCCAACCACGGCCTTCTTAGCCTTCCATTAGTCTGCGAAAGCACTAATGAAGACGAGGCATCCATTTTTAAATCTTATAATGATATTACTACCCATCCCTCCTAAGTTAATTATTAGGTTTTCACTTGATTACTAACTCACTCGTGGGTTATCCTGTGCCCTTCCCCTTAAACGGGGCGCCGGCCCCCACGAGGAGCCACTCTCCCTAGAGACCCAACAACATAAAAAAAAAACAAGGGTTGTACCATCATAATTTGAACGAAGAATCACAACATAAAAGCATGCGAGGCATTACCCATCTCGCTAACAAGTACAAAATTAGAGTCTCAATAATTCTCGTACAACCCTTTCAAAATCCTGATACCAAAACACTTGCCACCTCAAGGGCACATAAAAGGAGAGACATTAACTGACAATCATCTCAAGCCTCTGGAAGTATCTCAAAAAGTTTACACTAGGGTTTCCCCATCAAGGAACTGACAACAATAATTGCAAGGCCACAAGAACTATTTTCAATTCAAATATAATGAGGGAATACATCAAAATAAGATCAACAGCTCCATCCAGACTACATAATCAACTTCGATACAAAATAAATCGGAAATCCAAGGGAAACCTCTATTTTCTCCTCTCAAAATACCCATAACTCAAAGAACCTTTCAATTTGACTCATTAACAACTCAAGCAGAACCATCAATCAAGACAATGATAACATTAACCGATTTACCACTTAGGGTAAAGAACAAAAGAAAACATATGGGTTCCCAATGAATAGCAACATAAATTAAATGAGAGAAAATCTCCAACTCAAAATCAGCTCACGAAAAGTCACATCAAAAGGGTCTATCAAAACAATCCATAAAACCACACATTCAAATACAATATAACCATTCATTCAATAAGAAGTAACTTGAAACAATCTAAAAAGAACATTATCTTAAGGATCAATCATTTCCAACACAATATTGTGAAGTGAAGATATAATCTGATGTTATTAAGCCATAAGACACTAATCACAAGTATACTCTTCCAAACACAAATTAAAACAAATATAGTCCAATTTACACATTATAACAACAATCTCCATTCCTAATTTTATCGCTCTCCTATTTGTCAAGATTACTTAATTCCTTTATATAAAACAAGTTGATAACTTTACGATGGTATAATTCAAGAACCTCCTTAATATTACCCAATTAATCATCTAAACTATTTAATCATTCTCTTTCTTCTATTTAAATTAATTGTTGCACCTAATTTAACTACACTTTACATAATTATTTTTCGAAACATTTCCTTTTAGAAAAATTATTCACTCAAAACCATTTCTACAACATAACCTAAACACAATAAAATTCACAAAGGCAAAATGTATTCTTACATTAAAACACTATACATATATATCATTAATATATTTTCTTTTAAACTTAATTTACTTTAATTCACTCAATTGCCTAAATCTCTATAAGAATAAGTACTTATTTATTTCCAATAAAAGAGGAAGATATCTATTACTCCAAAGTTACCCATATAAATACTAAATATTGACAATACAAGAATCTATGTGTCCCTCACATAATTAATACCCAATCTATATATATATAAATATATATTTATATACTTATACTTGAAAGAGAAATTATAAATCAGTCTTCTTGAAAGGTGGAACAATACCAAACTAGAGCTCGTTATTTATTTATTTATTTAAAAGGAAAAAGGTAAAATGTTCAGATGACTGAGATACAGGACTAAGCTTTCGGTTAACTATACTCATCACAACTTTCCAAACATTTATAATATATAAATATGTTTGACCACATGTTCTATCTTCACTTTCCTATGATTTAAATTCAGTACTCTATTTCTACCCAATACATGCTATCCATTCTATTTCATTTTATTGTTTGTTCTTGCCATATTAATGATAATAGACTCTATGCAATCTTTTAACAAATACAATTAAACTCATTTCATCTTGAAGAAATTAAAAATACAATATATTAGAACATCTAGCTATGTGCTAAGTTCTACGCACTAAATCAATTATAGCCAATAGATCATTCACAAGGATGTAACAAAGCAAAGCATAAAGGGTAAATGAATTCCAAAAGATATCGCGGGTGTAATAGCTCAATTAGACATGTATGCGAGAATGAGGAAGCTTAGACAAGGCATGTAAACTATTTGCTATAATGACTCAAAGAAAAGGGAGTACCATGATTGAAGGATACACACCAAAAATGTATTTGATAATAAGATTTTAGAAAATTCCAGAATGATGTGTTGATGTAGTCGGATGAAACAATGAAGTATTATAAGAAAATGAAAGAAGACGCACTTAAATCCTTATGTGTATGACTTCACAGGCTCGACTTGAGAATAACAGAAGCACATTTTAGTGTACAATTTGACACCAATCTAAGATAAAGGCCATTGAGTCTTAAGGGAGAGAATTATTGAAAACAACATGAAGGAAAGGTAAATGCACAAATGACAAAACAAATGGAACAATACATTTGTTCGATGATGCCTGAAACAATCCGATTAAACTAGAGGGATTATTTAAACTTTTAAACTTCCCATTATGCCAGGTGCGTCGGAAGAAATAGGTTGCAACAGAAACAGAGAATTTATTTAAATCTATACACCCTACCATGTTCATGTGCGCCACTGCGACAGGTATCAATGAAACCAAAGAGACTATTTTAATTTACTACACCTTTGCAAGTCTAAACGTTGCAGCTGTGACGGGTTTCCAATGGTTTCAGGGAGACTATTTAATTCTGCACGATGTCTCCACTCTAAAAGGCGTAACAGTGACAGGTTGCCAAGTATATAAGAAAGTGAATTTTGGAATTTGGAAATATCGCCATCTAATTGCATTATTAACATAATTTCAAGGGCTGCAACCGCTATAGATTGACAGAAGAAGATAACTAGAGATGAAGAAGGGGCATCCATCGAAGTATAATAACAACATTATGAAGTTTCGAGTGCCCAAGGAGATATACAAGATAAAGAGGAAGCATAGGTAAGGCACACCAAACAAAAACTAAGGGTTGACGCTGGACGCCAAAATTAAATGGCTATATGCAACTACCAACTGCCATACACTCATACCCATCGAAGTACAAGCAATGCATTACAATTATAGTTGGTCATTGAGTGCGCAAGGAGACATGCATTTGAAATGTGAAGGCACGGCAGGACATGCGAATCTGCTGACAGAGTGCCGCCACACAAGATATGCATAAATTAAATTTTATAGAAACTCATTATTGATAAACCAATGAGACACAATTTTGACGATGTGCGGAAGATTATAATTACAATTACAAATCTTTCCTAAGAAATGTTGGGATATTAAACGTACGCAGAAGAAACAACGTCTAGGAACTGTTAGCCCACAATGATCATACCAACCAACAAAGTTTACAGGCAGAATGTAATGATACCCTATCAAGCATATTTTGCTTTAAAGGAGACAAACCCAACCAATCTCTCTACAGTTGCTTATTCAAACTTTTTACAAAATAAAGAGCAAAGAAAATCATAACAAAATATTGAGGGTTTAAAGCTACTAGATTCTTGAGCATGGGACAAACTATTATTACGAAATAAAAGTAATACTTACGGGTTCAAATTTGCTTACAGGCATGAGGCGAGGAAGGCTCGTCAAGCAGAGTGTCCTCCTCCACCACTCTCGGTCTCCAAAACTGCCCTTGACAAACATGATAAATCCTCACTGATAGATAGATTCAGCCCCATGCAAATGATGAGAAGAGAATTCGCTACCCTCTGTAGAGAGCTACTTCAACCCTCAAAAATGAAGTGGGTAACGATGATATGGCCCTTCTTCCAAAGATGTCTCTTGAATTCTAATTTAGGAATTTCAATGATTGAAATCTCTACCTGGAAGATGAAGAGACAAAGGAAGATAAAGCATATACCATCTTTTTCCAGCTTCTCTTGCCTTTTACTCTTCCCAAAATGATGCTTTATTATTATTTATTTAGCAATAAACGATTCTTTTCCTTGCTTTAATCCTTATTCAAACTTGAGTTCAAATTTTTAACTACGTTAATTCTTAATTTTAAATTTCTTAATTAAATTTACTCATTAGAAAATAATTATTTTTATTAAATTCATTTTCTTACAATTATATTTCTTTCATCTTAAAATAAGAAATTTTCAATGATAATACAATTACATTTATTATTAAATCTAGCTCTTTATTTGATCCCAAACCAAATCAAGTAACCTTAAAAATTAGATTAATTTGATAAACTACATCTAATCATAATATTAGTGATATTGTCTAACATAAATAAAAAATCAAATTAAATAATGCAATCCCAAAATCCTCATGACTTAGCAAATCACCAACCACACATAACCAGCGAAAATGACATGGCCACCAAGCAACCAACTTCCTAATGTTTCAAGAAAGACCAGAACGGAGGGGCACTACATCCTCCCCCCCTTAGGTGTCGACTTACTCCTGGAAGTCGAGCTCAAGCATAAACATGGTAACACAACAAAATCAATGATCATAAGCACATCAACACCATAAATTAAAACATCAATTAAACATTATCAAGTAAGCCATGAAAATTAAACAAACCAAAAATAAGGAAATGATGCCAAAACAAAAGTGGTGATGGGGTTGCAACCAGACCAATTTTCCAAACACAAGGACTAGTGATGTACTAGGTTGGAGAAACTTTCTTGTCAGTCCCTATTTTTCCACGTCAATCCCATTGGGTGTTTATAATGCTCGCCCTGTCCTGACAATGCAGGTGGAATTGAGGCTTAGTTCTTGCAATCCTGCATGCAAACAAACGTTGTGCACAATACATATATATCACAAATACATCGTGAGAGGAACTCCCAGCATAGTAGGGCACTCGCAAGCGAGTGATACCACACTGTCCCTCCCACCAAACCACACATAGTAGTCAAAACAATTCTAGTAACTCGTAAACAATTTTCTTCTAATTAGTTAGGAAATATTCATATAAGGATACTAACCATAAAACTAATTCATCTACTATATCAAAATGAATTAGTACTTGAAATTATAAATATCTATACCTACATATTACCATTGCATTACCTTCATCACTACGTTTCTGAAGCCAACTTCTTGTAAATCAAAGGCTACCATAGAACATTGCACATTAGTACCAATAATTTAAGTAGCATCTTAACCTTAAGATACTATATTCTGCTAAAAATCATAGAATAATTCTCCCCAAAACCTCACATCTTCGTTAAAACTCATAATTTTCACACAAAGAACTCCGCTTTAACCATTATTCTACACCAAAACTCACATCAATTTCAATAAAAAGGGTAAAATTTTACACCTTCACAGATTCAAGAAACATAATTCATCACTCAAGGACAACAAAATCGCAGATTCCACGCACACTTGACATATTTACACGCATAAAACACATCACCAAGAAACACATCACACTAAAACTCAAGGGTCCATAGAGCATCCCTGACATGAAGGATATCGGTGCATTGCGCACTACACCGAGGGTCCTATCCTTTCCCATCAGTTTCCTGCACCATCGACCTGACACCATCTAACAGAAGAGATTCAAGCTCACAATAATGACAAAAGAAAAGTGAAACTCAAGACTCATGGGTCTAAGCGCAAGGTTACATAGTGAGCACACATAGTGCCCAGTGTATGAACCTATGCTCTGATACTTTGCAATTTGAAATCCATTGGAGTATGTGGTATTTGGGTTAGAATGACCTATGTTTGGAAGGTCTGTTTGAATGTCATATAGTTCTTTCTGGGAAAGCTTTGCTTGCATTGGCAGGTCAATAAGCTTTTCATCTTCAAGAGACTGAAGATCATTTATAGCTTTGTCAATGTCACCCCATGCGGAGTTTGGGCTGTGGACAAACTTTGCACTGTTTGTTTGAATGGTTTGTCCATGATACATGTATGCATGTTCCCAACAATCAAAGTTTTGTTTTAGTGTATGCTCATTAATGGTAAATGGAACATAGAGAACCAATTGCTCTCTACAATGATTCTCTAAATCAAAGTGTTTGTTGAAATTGATAAACCGTATAACATTGGGTTTGGCCTTTGGTTCAATTTTAGCACCGTATTTGTTGTATCTTGAAACAAATTCTGCAAGACATATGTCCACCATTGTTTCAGGGCATTTTAAATAGTAGTCTATAATAGATTTTGCAAGAACGTTTTCTGATTCATCTGGCTCATTGCTCAATTGTTTAACAGATTTGAGTATAAATGTACGATCATTGTCAGATCGCGTATCAATGAATATACATTTTCTTGAACTGTAATTTAATGGCAATGACAAAACAATATGTGCAGCTTGCTGTGATGACATTTGCTGCAAGTTAAGCATGGCATTTCCAAGTTTACTCACCATTCGTATTGCATCAATATTGTCTTGCTTGTGGTCTGTACGTATTCTTTTGAATGCATATGTCATTGACTTGTCTACTTTTGCAATATATGAGCTACAGTACATAGCAGCAGCATATGCATTTAGGACAAATTGTGCATCTGTATTAGCCTTCCAAAGATCTGGAATCTTCCTTGAAAAACTATTGTTCCATATTTGTGATGGTTTTCTTTGTAAGAAAAGCGTGGGCTTGTTTAATGTTGAGCTCAAAGCTTCAATGTATTCATTGTCACTTAAGTTTAATTCTTTTAAGAACATTTGAAAAGTGAATGTTTCGTCATAGTTTGCTTTTTGGAGTTTTGAGAAGATATAAGTGGCATTTGTAGTTATCGCTTCAGTCTTTTGGACTATTGGTAAAAGTATAGTTGACTTTTGCATTGGTGGGAAAGGAAAATTGTACCTACAAAGTTGTTTTCTTGATCTCTTGCATTTCTTTGTATGATGGTGTTTGTGTAACATTGCCAAAGGAGGTTCCAAATTTTGAGTGTCGCAGGTAATATACTTATCAACAAAAGCTATGACGTCTGTGCTGTTATTTTCTGTGTAGATTGGTGCATTTTTAACCCATATGAGGAAATGATCATGTTCATTTCCTCGATTTTGGAACTCAGTGACTGAGAAGTAATCAATGACATTTCCAAAGAAAGAGTCATCTGTAAGTATCAATTTTTTAATTGCATTGATTCTATGTTTATAGTAACGTGCACAAGTGATAGGATCTTTCTTGATTAGTTCAAATTTGTCAATGTGTGTTGGGTGATTAGATTCTTGATGGTTTTGTGCTAATTGGTGTAGATTGTGCAGCTCTTGTAATGTTTGAATTAGTGGATCCCAATTTTGCTCAGCACTAGAGAAAGTGATGAAAAATGTCGGTGGTCCTAGTTGTCGAATCATAGCAAATACATTTTTCTTAAGTTGTTGTGAATAGTCTGGAGAGATTCTTATTCTTTTGAAATCAACGTATCCAATATCTGATTTAAGAATTTTTTCTAGGTTTGGTTTGTGTTTAACGTCTTTCGCAAATAGCTTCTGCCCTTTTAACTGGCCCTTGCGGATTCTTATTGTCATTGTGGGCAGTACTTGTTGTATTAGAACCTTTATAGCTTTGAAAAAAATGTTTGTCGTATGATATGCAAATTATCTTTGTGACTGTAAGAGCTCCCAGCGTATTATTTTCTGATACGTAAAGTTTTTTACAATGTCATTATCACGCGGCTTGCCAAAGAATAAAGTTGGGAAATTCATTTCTTCAGCATAAATGTCCTTAAATATTCCAATTGGATACTTGTGCTCTGCAGGTGCAATTTCAATAATCTTGTCCTCCATGTTATGGATACTTCTAGACTCAGTGAATCCATGTATCAATGTTTCTGATGGGTTTTCATTTTCCATTTCACTGTCTGATTCTGTTTCACTTGTATTTTGTGGACTATTGGCTTCGTTTTCCTTAGTGCATTGGAGAACTTCTTGCCAATCTTGGTTTATGTGGACTTTGTGCATTTTGTATAATGGTGTCCTTGTTAATTGAGTCAAAGCTTGCATGATGACATTTGGGCGCACCATGCCTTTTTGAAATGCATTTTTGTATTTTAAGCATCTTTTCAATGAAACAACAATTGTTTGTGTGTTGTTAATTGATTGTGGTAATGCTCTTTGTACAATGTTCATGTCAACAGGGACATTTATAATAGAACCTGTCAGGCCTATTTGAGACCTTTTGAACCCTAGTTCCCAAATCTGTGCAAATGCAATTCTAAGTGAGACAAGTCGTTCTTCTAGAGGAGTTAAGTTTTGCACATAGCACAATGGTCTGTTAGTTCTTATTTTCTGTGGCGTAGCATACTTTGGAATAGTGGACTGTTTCAATGCAAAGTAGCATACATTGCATATGAGATCTGTGAATGGTAAGGAATCTGATTGTACTAGCTCACAGTATAGTTGTTTTTGTTTTTCTTTGAAAATCCTAATGTCCTTGTTCAAACAGAGCACTTGGCAAATTGCACATGAGTGTTTTGGTGTATCTTGTATTGCTGTTTTATAAATTTCTATTGGTGTCAATGTTTTTTTTTTCTTTGGGCTGCTAGGTACACTTTTTTTTTGTTTTTCTTTTCTAATCAAGTTCTTCAGGTGATTAAGTCTTATTGTTGATTTATGTTTAAAATTGTTTGCTATGACAAATGGTATCAAATTTTCCTTGTTTTTAGGCAAAGCATGTGGCTTGGTCAAGTAAGTATTTTTGTATTGTGGACGATTTCTGATCAACTTTTTAAGTTGGAGTAAGCTTGTTGAGCATAGGCGAGTTAGATTTTGGGCTTTGATACTTAGAAGTGGCTCAAAATGTCCAGCCAAAGGGTTTGTATCATGGAACAGTATAGAGACTGATTTTGTATATCCAGAATCATTGAAATCTAAGTACTTTCTTGATGTTGTCAATGACCAGAGGCTTATTTGTATTTTTAACCATTTAGATATCCAGTGAATGCAAAACAAGTCACCCCACAATCTACGTTCGCCATGGTCTATGCATGAGCTTGCAGACAATCGCATCTTGCGGAAGTATGTTTCTTGATCATGTACTTTGTGCAATGTATATAGAGTACTAGGATTTAGTTCATTGTTATATGATTTAATTGCTTCTTTGTCCTTTTTTTGAAAGCAAGCCAGGAAATAATCTATAGCTCCATTGCGTAATTGAGTTGAGGTGTACTGGTTGTTAAGTAGCACTTGAAGCGAATCAAACAAACAATCGCCAACATTGTATGCAAATGTGCTTAATCTACAAAGGCCTTCAGCTCTAAGGACATTGTCAATGTTTGATATTTGAGGATACTTTGGGCACAATTTTTTTATTTCATGTGAACTTATGGGCTGTTTTGAACTTATGTTTTGTGTTTCAATTTCTAACAATGGTTCAAAGTGTCCACTTAAAGAATTCATGTCATGAAATAGTATAGAGACTGATTCTGTGTAGTCAGAACTATTGAACTGTAAGTACCTTCTTGCTGTTGTTCTTGACCAAAGGGAGATTTGTATATTCAACCATTTGGATATCCAGTGAATGCAAAATAGGTCACCCCACAATCCACTTTCTGTGCAATCTGCTTGTGGCTGTGCAGATAATTGCATTCTGCGGAAGTATGTTTGTGGATCATGTACTTTGTGCAGTGTATATAGAGTATCAGGGTCTAGTTCATAGTTGTATGATTTTATTGCTTCTTTGTCCTTGTTTTGAAGGCAATTCAAGAAGTAATCTATAGCTCCATTTCATAATTGAATTGATGTGTAACGATTGTTAAGCAATAGTTGTAATGAGTCAAACAAACAATCACCAACATTGTATCCAAAAGTACTCAATCTACAAAGTCCCTCGCTCTTAAGCACGTAGTCAATGTTTGATATTTGGGGGCGCTTAGTTAATTCATAGGTGTCAACGTCTATCATTTTCTTTGTTTTTTGTGTAACCTAATGTGTTTGGGTATAGCAAATGCTGAGTATGAATAGCATTTAACACTAGTATCTAGATTACAAAATCTATTATTGTTAACATTGTCGCCTATGTGCTTTCACTCAATAGCATTCGATAGTATGAATCATGTTGTCGAGGATCTTGGAAGTTAATAATCTCTATATATGTTGGAAAATGGATCTTGAGTAGTAGCAGAAGCTTACATAACATACCACACAGCAAACAATTTAATAGAAGCACAAGGGGAAAATAGTATTAATTCTTCAACCTGACCTTGTTATCCATTGTCCCCCAACAGGATTGTATGTACTTATTCCTGTTACATTGCCAAAGTGGATATATGAGTACAATGCATGATGTATACTTTTAGTGCCACAAACACAAAACAATATTTTCAGGTAGCTTTGTCTACATGCAACAATTGGTTGACAAGAATCTTTTTTGCTCATATTGTCAATCTCAGTCTATGGTATTTAAATGTTTTGTGTTATTGGATTCCTTTGTTGCTATGTACTTCTAAGCGACTGATTTTTTTTTCAAAGAACAAATGATTTTAAGAGCTATTCAGATATACATGAATTAAGTGGCATGTAGAGAATAGTTTGACATATCTTTTCTGTTTATAGAAAGTCAGGGAAATGCAAAAGCATTGTTTGATCAAAGAAGATCTATGGCTTTTCTTATTTGTGGGAATAGCTTTTAAGATCAGTTGTGTATAGACAATTTGAGGGAAATGCAAAGGCATAGGTTCATTGAGCAAAAGTGAAGGCATGGATTGATTAAATAATTTTAAAAAGAGATTGAAACTCAGAAGTGCAGCCACACAGTGCATACATGCAAAGCAAATGCATTAAATAGCATGTGGGTCGATGAGAAACTGCTAGAATTGCTTGGTGCACATGTATAGCGAGGCTGCTTTGTCCATTAGCTATAGACTTAAGCCAGCTGTTAAGCATCACTATTACTTTGTGCATATTGTTTTTCTATTCTAGAAGTCTCTGTTCTGGGAGAGTTTATAGCGATTAAGCAAACTTTGTTATAGTTACAGTATCCAGAACCAGAAACAAGTTACTTGAGGGAATAAATAGCTTCTTTCCTCAGTTTCCTTTTACTTTAGAGGTTTAAAGCACATAGTGAAATTGGCAATGTGAGCAAAAAAAAACTATGCCTAATGTCATTTTGCATGTAAGCAAGACCATGGAAAAATATTGCATCATGTCTATGAGTGACGTAGTACATCATTCATTGTACTCATGTGCCATGTCAGCTTTTGAAATTAACTTTGTAGGCTTTTATTTGTAAAACAGGAAGATTAAACATACGTTAACTTGTAAACTGCATAGCAACTTGCCACAGCTATAAACAGTCCTATGAAAAAATTGCCTTAAATGCATATAGGTAAAAACCAGTTGACATAAAACAAAGACTTATGGCTCTAAACGCTATTTGAAACTGCAAATAGGGTTTAAAAATTATATGCTAGCAATTCATTCTATTCTATGGATATTGTATAGAGGAAGTATAACATACTAACACATAAGCAAAACCTTTTCTATTGCTCGAAGACAAATTACTATTGCAATTGTGGATAATGCATTTTCCTGTTTGCATATATGGAAACAGCCCTCTAAATCATTTATGTTCAAAGAAATGAGGAATACAAGATGACAAAATGAATACATGGAAAAGAACTTTATGCAGTTATTATATTGAAGAATTTCAATTGCATTTCAAGAAAAGCAAAAAGACAAATTGGAAAACTGACCTTGTAATCTGCTATCGAATGATCAAGTATACTTGTACAAATGTACAAATTGTGATAGGGACAAGCAATTTTTCCTAGTGTAGTTTGTGCGTAATTGTTTATATATAGTTGAAAGCATTGAACCCTGTCACAAGGACAAATTAGACAAATGAGTACAGTGAGTGACATATGCTATGTTATTCATAAAAAGAAAACAAAATTCTTATGTAGATTCATTTGAATTTTTATTAATTTTTAAATACTTGTTGCTATTTGTGTACCCTATAATATAGAACTTTTTTTTTGCATATGCATGCCCCAGGATGATTCTATTATTGCAATGGTGGCATAAGCTCTTTAGGAGCAATCAATGGAATAGATCCCATATTTGCTTAAGCACCTAAAAAAGTGTAAATAGGCCACAACAACTAATCAATACTAAGGCAAAAAACAACACAGACTTGTGCTAGCACTGTTAAGTTATGGTAGAAACAATTTCTAGCTATTATTTAATTCCAAACTAGCTATCACTTAATAGTGAAAGCGATGTAAATATTGATTTTCTAACTAAATGGGGTCATTTCATTTCCATATGCATAAGTTTGTTTTGTACCATTGTGTAGCACTTACTATTACTTGTGCAATGAAGCCACATGCAAGTAGAATTCATAACTCATGGCATTTAGATACACCCAAGGAGAAATACAAACCAAGGTTGTTAGCATCCTGATAAGAAAGATGATGAGATACATCCAATTAATGTATGCCACAACATCTTATTCAATGAAGATGATTTGGATAGAAATGTTACAAATCAAAATCCTTATTGGTGTCTGAGTAATCCTCTTTTTCAAGAATTTTCAAGGAAATTGCATGGCAATACTATCAGTGAATAAGTGGAATTAGATCTTTTAATTGACTTTGTTTGATTGGTCAAATGTGCACAAGGATAGTTATAATTATTTCTTTGTTTTAACTGTTATGTATATAAATACTATTCAACAGTTATGTAATTAATTAGATATGAAATGACAAAAGGAAAATGAAAATAAATTAATTAAGATAATTTGATTCATTAATTAATGAAGTGAATTATCGTGTAAAAGTAAAAAAATTAGAAGTTGCGAAAAAATCCTCTTTGCTTTATGCTTTAATGACAACGAGGGAGATGAAAGCAATTGTGGAGTTTAAGCTTATATCTATAAATTGCATTTGCCTGACAGTTTGTAAAGTGCTTTTAACACATTGTCTTCATATTGTTTATAAGGTCCTATTATGGGACATGCTAACAGAACAGTGGCTCTAAAACTTGAACTATGGAACAGTTTTGCAGTAATTGGAGATATGCAGTCTTTAGAGAGCTCATAAGCGCCAAGTTATTGTTAAGATGTCACATTCTACGTTGGAAAAAAGACAATTGCTTTCCCAAGGGACTAGTCTCTGAAGAATAGCATAGGCTGAGCACTATGAAACCCAATGTGCTTATGGACATTAAAATAAAAGAAAACTGATGAGAGAAACTATTTATTGCCTGGAGTAGCTTGTCTGCAAGTGTCCTTTTTTGGAATCATGACAACCTTTGCCCTGTCACTGTAAACTGTTGTGTAGAAAAGACATATCGACACACACATATATGTATACATATGTATATATATGTACAGATACATCCATGTAAAGACAGATTAATGCATCTATGGACATAAACATATATGCATCCATATGATTACATGCATATACACATAAATGCACCTATACACACATACATATATGCATAAATACATATATGCATAGATATATCTAGAGTCAGATGCATACATGCATATATGCATCTACAAAGGTCTACATAGATATGCACATAGGTGAATGCATATGCACATAGAAACATGCATACATACATACATGTACTGACACATTAAGCAGAAAGCGATTGTGATCGTGAACTAGAGCACTATGAAACACAGCCCCACGATGCACTTGAATAGAAAGGAACTGTGGAGAGTAACAAATTATCATGTCAAGTAACTCATTTCTAGGTGTGGGGCTTGACCCCATAACATCTCTTGCTTAGTGGCTACAAACTCTTCCTCAGAACTACAGCTTACAAAACACAAAAAAACAACACACGCAAAGTAATAGAAATGCATAGCAAGTAACTTAGCTCTATATTAAATGAACAAAGTGCCCTGGCCACACGTGGCCTCCAAGCAATTTCACTGCCTTCACCTTATGCCAGATGCCATTCAATGTATTTATTTTTTATTCATGCATCATGTACGTCTACCCGCCAGTTTGATAAACTATGCCTTTGCTTAATTTTAATTGATCAATTTATGTGCTCGCAGTTTCCTGATATTTTAATGCATTTAATCCGCATTCATGGACTGCGTACCTCTAGCCACCACCTTTTAAACTATGCCTTTGCTTAAATTTATTTAATCAATTTATGCGTTGCATTTTCCAAAATTTCTAAAACGGCAAATGATTTATAAAGCTACTCGGACGAATAGAAAAATAGATAAATGCTAATTTTCCAATATATAAAATAGCTCTCCAAGTTCAAACTATACAAAAAAATAAGCAATATGTTAAGTGGCGAAATGTGATTGGTAAATGCTGTCAGTTAAATGCATTCCAAGCAAATGCATAAGTATTTCTACCTACCAGCAAGAAACTAATAAAAGCATTTCAACCAAATGCATAAGTATTCTTGCCTTGACACTAGGAGCCAATAAAAATGTTACTATAGAAAAACAGTTTATCCAAGTGAGTGCTATTAGGTTTGTTATCTTCAATTTCAAACTCCTTTGACGTTAATGCATTTTCTTTGGTAGTAGAATATGGAGTTTCCTTTTTTAAATGGGAGTCTGGAAGAAAATGACATATACAAATAAATTTAAGCAAAGACATAGGCTAGAAAACTGATAGCTTTTTTATCAATAGAAAGGGGACGTTTACAGTGACAGAGCAGAAGCTCTTGTACTCATTGAATGAACACCAAGAGACAAGCTACTCGAGGCAACAAATGGCTATTTTTATCTATTTTGCTTCATTATATCCCAAAAATGCAAGTTAGGTTTCACAATGCATGAAAACACATGTGTGCAAACAACTGCCAAAATTATAATTGCAATGGATGACAATGATAGTGTAATGGATACTAATAGTCCAAACATCAAAATACACTAGCTAGTTTTTTTTTAGATTCAATGCAAACAAGTATCAATTGGAAACAGATTAACCTAGCAGTCTATTTATCATAGGTTCATGAATTTCAAATGCACAAGTGCAAACATGGTTCTCTACAGGCTTTTGCAATGCATTTTAACTATATTGTTGTTTTGCATCGAGCTTAAAGAACCACTGCAATTATGGTTTCGAAACAGATTTAAATCAATGGATGTAAGTCAAGAAAGGTTCCTAGTTACACTTAATACTTGAATCATGAAGCATCATTGCTTCAAGCTAGAGCAAAAGTGCAGACAGGGACACAGAAGCAAATTCAACAATGACACCATCAAACAAGGATTTGTTTGCTATCACTATGACTAACTATTGAACTCAATTGACTCATCAGTCAAACAACTTTATTCATTATTGACCTAACTTGTTTCAAAGCTATCTTGTTAAACTGATTAGTTAATTTCATTAATGAGTAAAAGATAGAATTGACTTAAGTTGCAGAAGCTAATTGTAAGATTGACTTGTTCGTTAATTGACTTTGATTAATGGTTCAGGGACAGATGAGACAAATTAAATTGGCATCAGCAAAATGTGAGATGGACTTATTGGCTCTTACGCCACATATACTATGACATTTCAGCTTTCATGAAATAATACTGAAAGCAATAGAATAAGCAGATGGCTTTAACATACACGAAGAGATACAATTAATATGGATAGCTATAGGCTGTTGAATATTTGTAGCATAAGGAACTGAAAGGAAGATGTTGCCAAAGATTTTGCAATTTCGGTTTACAATTGTGTTTGCTTCCTTGTCTATAAAGCCTTTTCAAGAAGTTCCTTTTTTTTTTTGCATACGAATGGCCATGATTGGTTTAATTGATTTGGTGTACAGAGATGTTTTATAATTAACTATAATTAACTTTTCATCTAAGCTTTTACGTATCCCTGTATGCAACTGCGTATACATGCGTCCATGTATTTTTTGGATATGCCACTATAGCCTTGTACCAATTTACTTTGTTATATGGCTATCGCATATAGTAACACTAATAAGCTCTTTCACTGTACATAGCAACTGTTTTCGTAAATGCTAGGTTGAGCTTATATGTATCAGGATACATATATACTCACGCTAAAAACTACTGAATTATGGTCTCTATTTTCCCATTTTCGTAGACACGTTACTATTGCAATTAAATGTGTAAAGCATTTGTGTCCAAAGAAATTAGATAAAGGAATGGCAATATGTTACACAACCTTGTCTTATGCCTTCATTGTAGTTTTTTCATTGCATTTCAAGTAAACCAGAAACTAGAATTTTATTCATATTATTCCATCCATGGCATTTACAGCTTGTCCAATAATTGGCTATGACCAATCATGGAACACAATTAATTCATCAGCAAACTAGATTGATTGCTCACTGAATTAACTTGTTTGAAAGCTATCATATTAAGCCAACTAGCTAATATGCCACATTCAGTATGACATTTGAGTTTCAAATAAGTCATATGCACACAAATTTGTTATCATGCTAAAGCCATGTAAACATAGATGTTTCAATTTCATGGGACCATTTTATTTCCATTTGTCCAAGTTCATTTCATTCCATTATCAAGAACCAATAATTAAATGTTTACACTAGGTACATGCAACTAGAAAATGCAAGTAGGGTTTCAACAATGAGATCATGTAACAAGCATTTGTTTGCTATCACTATGATTAATGATAGAATTGACTTAATTTGCATGAGTCAAGTGCAAGATTGACTTGTTTGTTAATTGACTTTGATTAATGGTACAGAGACAGATGAGACAAATTAAATTGTCATCAACACAATGTAAGACAAGACTTATTAGTTGCTACGCCACATATACTATGACACTTGAGCTTTCATGAAATCACCTCACACCAGCTCCATCAAACCATGGAAGGGTTATTCAGTGGCTTCACGTATGGTTCCCCTGCCATTCAAATGAGGGCAGAAAAGTAAAGAAATAAAATGTAAAGAGTGAATCTGATTAGGATGTTGAAAGACTTGTTAAATGAGAAATGGAAACTAAAACATTGAATTTGAGTTTCCATTATCTATTTTTTGTTTAATTCTTGACTACTGTTTTGTTAAACTGTAGATTGTAAAACACATGGTGTTGTAAAAACAACAACTCACTGACAGTTGTAACACACAACGTGTTGTAAAGTATTTTGTATTACTCTTGATTAGTTTTTATTGGAATTATTTTGTATTGCTATAATTAGTTTATTACTTTCTATTACTGTATTTCAGTATGGACATTTCAAGGTGAAGAACATGAGACATATGCAATGCAATATCACAGGTTTAATTACCAAGGCATGAATGAGCAAGAACTTTTTAGTAGATAAAGGTCATGAACGTTGAACTAATAGTATCACAGTCACCACAACATTTAAGGAAACCTATGCTCAACACTCTCTTTTCCATTATCAATTGTATTCCCAATGTCATCCATGAAGAATATCCTCAAAGATATAGAATACATGGATGCACAGGCTAAAGAAGTTCTTCATGGATCAAAGATATGGAATTCATTGATGAAAGAAATGGAAATCATGGATCAAAGCAATGGCTAATAGCAGGATCTAGAAGTTGATAAAGTTCTTCATGGATGAAATTAGGAATAAAATTGATAATGGAAAAGGGAGTCTACACCATAGGTTTACTTAAATGTTGTGGTGACTGTCCTACTATTGGTTCAATGTTCATGACCTTCATCTACTCAAAGGTTCTTGCTTGTTTATCATGCAATATAGATTTTAGTGACTAGAGATGAATTGTGATTACTTTGAGCATTTCATTTTTTGTGATTTTGCAGATCTGTGTAGTCACAGGAGATGTTGTTGCTGCAGAGTCAATACTTAGGACCAAGCTACTTGACACATGTACCCATACACTATGACATTTGAGATTCACATAAGTCTCATGCACGCAAATCTGCTATCATGGTAAAGGCATGCAAACACTGATGTTCCAACTCCATGGGGTCATTCTATTTCCATTTGTCCAAGTTCATTTCATTCCATTATCAAGAACCAATAATTAAATGTTTAAATCAGGTACATGCAAACAGCAATGGAAGAAAGGTTTCAGAGTGCTTCAAGACATTGTTATACTGTGATTATAAATTCATATTTTAAGCTACTTTTAGTATTATTTATTCGAGCTTCTTGTTGAAATGCAAAGGTTTCATCTGCGTTTGATAGGTATTATGTAGAAATCCTCTTGTCCATTTTACTTCATGCATGTGAGCCCTGCAAAGTCTATATATTATTGACTATTGCAAAGTGGTCCCATAAAGAGGGCTTTGGAACCAAAACCATGTAAACACGTGCAATAATGACAGCTTTTGAACTGTGAGTGAACAGTATGTTGCTTTGAGCTTTTCCGTTGTCATCAAAGCATAAAGGGTAGAGGGGTTCTATTAAAAGTTGTGGTTGTTGTCCTCATAGGCATAAACCCGTATTTTAAACTACTTTTTTACTCTATGCATGTAAGTCGATAGTGTGGTGCTTTTAGCTATTCCATTGTCATCAAAGCATAAAGGATAGAGGGGTTCTCTTAAAAGTCATGGTTGTTGTCCTCGTAGGCATAAATCCGTATATTAAACTATTTTTAGTATTATCTATTCGAATTTCTTGTTGAAATGCAAAGGTTTCATCTGCGTTTCATAGGTATTATGCAGAAATCCTCTTGTTCATTTTACTTCATGCATGTGAGCCCTATAGAATTTGTATTTTTCTAATTGTTGCAAACTGGTCCCATAAAGAGGACTTTGGAACCAAAATTATGTCAACATGTGCGATAATGAGAGCTTTTCAACAATCAGTCAACAGTGTGTTGCTTTGAGCTTTTCCGTTGTCATGAAAGCATAAAGGATAAAGGGATTCTGTTAAAAGTCGTGGTTGTTGTCCTCATAGGCATAAATGCAAACAATGAGAGCATAAAGAATACAGTAGAAACCTTTTTGCTGTCAGCAAGCATAAAAATTCTGTTAGATGTAGTCGTTATTGTTTTTGTATCTTGGGGTTGTAAAAAACTATGTCAAGAAATGTTGTAGAATCTAAATTACAATGGTGCCATAGAGCAATTAAGTAATATTGCTTTTCGCTTTTTAGTCTGTCCGATACAAGAAATCCAAGTAGGGTTTCATAGTGCTTTAAGGCAATTGTATGCTTTGATTATAAATTCGCATTTTAAACTACTTTCAGTATTGTTTATTTGAATTTTTTTGTTGAAATGCGAAGGTTTCATCTGTGTTTGATAGGAATTATTGTTTATAAGATGTTGTGACATACATTAATTGGATGTATCTCATCATCTTTCTTATCAGGATGCTAACAACCTTGATTTGTATCTCTCCTTGAATGTATCTGGATGCTATGAACTATGAATTCTACTTGCATATTGCTTGGTTGTACAAGTAATACTAAGCGTTACACAATGGTAGAAACCACAACTCATAGTATTCATATACACCCATGCACAAATACATGGTACTCAACACATTAACACGGACATGGTTTTCTAGGGCTAGTTTGTTAGTTGCCTTTGATTAATAGTTCAAATGCACACAAAGCTAATTGCAATCATTTCTTTCTTTGAATTGCTAGGTACTTAAAGGCTAACTAGCAATTGCCAAATTATTTAGATATGGGACAATACAAGGATGAATAAGGAAATATGAACTTGCCTAAATGATCATGAATGATAGAGCTATTTGGTAAAATGCTACATATACTGTGACATTTAAGCTTCAAAAACTGCCAATGAACAGCAAAAGCTTCAAAACTCTCAGTTAACATGTAAAGGGCTGAGAAAAATCGATCTGCTAACTGAATGGGGTCATTTTACTTCAATTATTTAGCACTTATTCTTAATTGTTTAATCACAATATGACGGGATGGCTAGCTGGCGCCATCCACAAAAAAGCATTTAAAGCAAATGCAACAGTAATCTGTTATATACACACATACATACATGGCAACATAGATACATGCATTCATATATACATAATTACATGCACACATATATACATGCAAATCTGTATGCATGGATGCCTACAAAGACTATGTTTCATGGGATTATTGAAGAGTTAACTTGCTTTCTATATGCTTCCATATTTTACATGTGTGCCTATGAGGACAATAACCACAATATTTGACAGTATTCCTCTATCCTTGATGACAGTTTATTGGTTCCAAAGCTCTCTCTATACGACAGTTGTACATTGCCTACAAGACTCAGATGAATCCTTCGTATTTCAAGGAAAGATTTGAATCAATAACACTTAAAATGACCTAAACTATGACTTTACAATCAAAGTATCCAAATGCATTGCAACAATGCGAAACCCAAGTTCCATTTAAGATGTACAATGAAAGTAAATAGAAGGGAAAATGCATTTGCTTTAAAGTTTGTACAGCAATTTCAATAGGTTGTCTAGCCATTGTCAAAAATATGGTTTTCTATCAGCATAGTCCTTCAACCTTCTTTAGGTCTAATTGCTACTTTGTTAATTGACTTTGATTGAAAGATCAAAATGTGAAATGTGGCCAAGGATAATTATAGACAACTGTACGTTGCCTCCAACATTCAGATGAATTCTTGGTATTTCAAGGAAAGGTTTGAATCGATAACACTTAGAATGATCTAAACTATGATTTTAGATTCAAAGTATCCAAACGCATTGCAACAATGAAAAACCCAACTTCTATTTAAGATGCACAATGAAAGGCCAAAATGTGAAATGTGGCCAAGGATAATCATACTTATTTATCTCTTTTAATTGTTATATATTCAAAGACTAATTAGCAATCTAAACAGCTTCGCCTCTAGTCAGTTGCCATTAAATGCATTGATTTTGAATTAATGAATTATGCACCTTTAGCCAGTAGTTTTAATCAAAGCATGCATATGGATTCAGAATCAAACTCTCAAAATTTGGAAAGGTTAATTTTTTGAAACAAAGATCTACTTTTGAACCTCAAATGCTTAATTTCTATGAACCATATAGCATATGCCACTCACAATACCCATTTGCAAAGACTGTCCTTGTAACAAAAAGCAACGATATGATTACAAGTACAATCAATATAGTGAGAATCTTGAATTAACCTTTTTCTCTGTTTACTATATGCAATTGTAAACAAAAGAGAAGGTTCATTCTAGAAACTCACCTTGTACTACTTGCTTGAAGAATTTGCCACAGCTGGACCGCTACACGACCTCTTTTCTTCCAACCAAAAGCATTGCACCATGTAAAAAGCTTTCATTAGAAAACAAAAACCATGTCTTTGTTTTTTCTAAAAGAATAGCAATATATAGTACTCCTACTGCGATGGATACTAATAGCAAAAACCATTTAAACACTACCGAGCATTTTTCCAGGTTCAAGAGACACAAGTATAAATGCAAACAAGATTAACTACACAAACTAATTGTGACAGGTTACTGCACCACAAATCTTCTAGCAATGAACTTGACTGCTCTTTTGCATGAAGCCTCAAACTGTTCTATCAAGCAATATTACTTAACTGCTCTATGGGAACATTGTAATTTGGATTCTACAACATTTTTGGCATAGTTTTTTATAACCCCAAGATACACAAACAGTAACAACGACATCTGACAAAAATTTTATGCTTGCCGGCAGGGAAAAGGTTTCTACTGCATTCTCTATGCTCCCATTGTTTGCATTTATGACTACAAGGACAACAACCACAAATTTTAAAGAATACCTCTATCCTTTATGATCTCATGACAACGGAAAAGCTCAAAGCAACACACTCTCGACTCATTGTTGAAAATCTCTCATTGTTTTTTTGCAGCAATAAAAAAACACAAACTCTACAGGACTACATGCATGAAGCAAAATGAACAAGAGGATTTCTACATAATACCTATCAAACGAAGATGAAACCTTCGCATTTCAACAAGAAATTCGAATAAACAATACTAAAAGTAGTTTAAAATATGAATTTATAATCAAAGTATACAATTGCCTTAAAGCACTATGAAACCCTACTTGCATTTCTTGTATCAAATAGAATAAAAAGTGAAAAGCAATATTACTTAACTGCTCTATGAGAACATTGTAATTTGGACTCGACAACATTTTTGACATAGTTTTTTATAACCCCAACATACAAAAACAGTAACGACGACATCCAATAGAATTTTTATGCTTGCTGACAGGTAAAAGGTTTCTACTGTATTCTTTATGCTCCCATTGTTTGCATTTATGCCTATGAGGACAACAACCACGACTTTTAACAGAATCCCTCTATCCTTTATGTTTTCATGACAAAGGCAAAGCTCAAAGCAACACACTGTCGACTCATTGTTGAAAAGCTCTCATTATCGCACACGTTGACATAATTTTGGTTCCAAAGCCCTCTTTATGGGACCACCTTGCAGCAATAAAAGAGATACAAACTCTACAGGGCTCACATGCATGAAGCAAAATGAGCAAGAGGATTTCTACATAATGCCTATCAAACGCAGATGAAACCTTCGCATTTCAACAAAAAAATTCAAATAAATAATACTAAAAGTAGTTTACTATACGGATTCATGCCTACGAGGACAACAACCACGACTTTTAACAGAACCCCTCCATCCTTTATGCTTTGATGACAACGGAAAAGCTCAAAGAAACACACTGTCGACTCACATGCATGAAGTAAAATGAACAAGAGGATTTTTACATAATTCCTATCAAACACAGATGAAACCTTCACATTTCAACAAGAAATTCGAATGAACAATACTAACAGTAGTTTAAAATACGAATTTATAATCAAAGTATACGAATGCCTTCAAGCACCATGAAACCCTACTTGCACTTCTTGTATCAAATAGACTAAAAAATGAAAACTTACCTCTTCTGACCTCAAGCAATTTGTCTCTCACTGTTCACCATTTTAATGTATCAAAACTCTGAAAATCACCAAATTATCACCTCAAATAACTCGTTTCTGGGTCTGGACTCTGCAACTATAACATATCCTGCTCAGTCGCTAAAACTCTCCCTCAGAACACCGCTTACAGAAGACAAAAACAACACACGCAAAGTAATGGAAATGCATACCAAGTAACTCAACTCTATATTAAATGACCAAAGTACCCTGGCCACGCGTGGCCTCCAAGCGACTCCACCGCCTTCACCTCGAGCCAAATGCCATTCAATGCATTTAATTTTTTTTCATGCATCACGTACGTCTACCCGCCAGTTTGATAAACTATGCCTCTGCTTAATTTTAATTAATCAATTTATGCGCTCGTTGTTTCCTGATATTTTAATGCATTTAATCTGCATTCATGGATTACGTACCTCTAGCCGCCACCTTTTAAACTATGCCTTTGCTTAAATTTATTTAATCAATTTATGCATTCGCATTTTCCCAAATTTTTAAAACGAAAATGATTTATAAAGCTACTCGGACGAATAGAAAAATAGAT
Organism: Sequoia sempervirens; assembly: GCA_007258455.2. NCBI lineage: Eukaryota > Viridiplantae > Streptophyta > Pinopsida > Cupressales > Cupressaceae > Sequoia > Sequoia sempervirens. Next base: position 34,687,119 of record VDFB02058242.1, read on the forward strand.
AAATGCTAATTTTCCAATATATAAAATAGCTCTCCAAATTCAAACTATACCAAAAAAAAGCAATATGTTAAATGGCGAAATGTGATTGGTTCATGCTGTCAGTTAAATGCATTCCGGGTGAATGCATAAGTATTCCTGCCTACCGGTAGGAACTAATACCAGTCTTAACCAATAATATTACTACCCTAAGTTTCTCATAAAATAATAACTATTTTAAATTCTCACAAGGTGAATACTACTTTTTAAAAGTTAATAAATAGTCACTACTCTTAGCTTCCTTAATTGTCATAATGTATATTATACATCCTCTAAGAAAAATATTCCTAAGCTTTGGGTCTTACGTATACCTATGCAGCAATATGTATCCAAGATGTTACAATGAAATACAAGGAACAAAGAGAAACATTGGAAGATATCAATGAACTTGGAAATTTAAACACAATTCGGTCATTCATGCACAATTGTATGCTTCTCAAATTTAAGCCCATGCATAGATGGTGCACAGGGGTGTAAATACGTGTCGGTGATTGTGGCTACAAGCACATGTGTGTCCTATGCGTCACACATGAACGCAGGTGTAAGGATACAAATGTCAATTGTCAAGTTCTCTTGTGTGTTGGCTAAACTTGGTGGCTATTGCATTTATGCATTTTTGCCCTAAAATACAATAAATCTCCTTTGGAAGGCTGTATCACACGGACTCTAAAATATTCTAAAATATTAAATTTTTAACTATATACTTTCCAACTACCCTGGTAAAAAGCATACAATCTACGGTGAAAAGGCAAGGGCATGTAAATTGTTTTACAGAATGCCTCAAGGGATGTCTCAAAGAATGTTAGGATTGCAGAGTTTGCATGAATTAGATTTGATGAAATGCAAATTCCATAACCTTTACCAACAGAATTAAGGGAGGATATTTAAACTTTTAACACCCTTCTATGTTCAAGTGTTGTAGCTACGATAGATTGCCAAGGAATCAAGCAGGTTATTTAAACTCTTAAACTTCCTCTTATGTTCAAGTGCAACGGCTGGGACAGGTTAACAATGAAATCAGAGAGATTATTTAAACTCTACAACTTTCTATTTTCAAGTATTGCAGAAGTGACAGGTTGCTGACGTATCAGGGAGGCTATTCACACCTCTACAGTCTTCTATGCTCAAGTGTTGCTGCTGTGACAGGCTGCAAATGGTAATAGGGACATTATTTAAAACTTATACACCCTCCAAAGTCTAAACGTTGCAGTAGAGATAGTTTGTCGATGGTTTCAGGGAGATTATTTGATTTCAATCACCCAAATATAAGAGTGCAAACTATTTCCCAAAATGCTTCAAAGAGATGTCAACTTAAGGAATGAAACACAAGGATAGCAGCGTGGGCACAAAATGGGTTTTGCACGAAAGCTCTCAAAATCGGTGAATCAATGAAGCACTTTGAAACACATCATCCTAATACCGTAAGCTTTGTGTGTGTTATAGGTGCACACAATCATGAGTGTTTGGAGGATGGGGCTGCACATACTTTACACAATCGCAACCCTTACTGCATTACATATATAATTGATCATTAGGAGTGCATGATCGAACTTCATGCCCATATAGACTGGTCTGGGGACCCCTACGTCGTCTTACTATGATGCCCATTAAACTGAGGTGGCCTATGGGTTGAAGGAAAATATAAGCTGGGTATTTCCGGTGACACTGCTTAAGACTGGACATTAAGTTTACTGCGACATATAATATTTTCCATACATTTGTTCAGAAACGGCAGAAGGGCTCGGTTTACAGTTGAAGAAATGGCTAAGAAACTTTTAGGTAAGACAAATAATGGGTATAAATATAAATAAAACTACAATTTTTGGTCAGCATCAAGGATCATACTTGTATTTTTAACACCAAAGAATAATGTAGCATTCACTAGAAGATTTAGTTCATCCTCTCCTGCCTGTGCCGAATTGGGAGCTATGGGACAGGATATGGAAATCCCTCAAGAAACATGGTCCCCCCGCCCGGGAAGGAATTCCAGATCATTTCCCCCAAAAAGATAACCTCTGTAGGAAAGAATGCCACGTAATGAACATGCACAAAAGAGGATGCAAACACAGGGCACGTGGTATGTTGAGGGAGTTTCCTTGAAGCAAGTGGAGAGTACATGCAAGTGGCAAGTGTAGACTTTCGCTTCTTGCACAAGATTATTATTATTATATCAATTTCATATATGTATAAGCATTTATTTCTATTTATCATTTATCTAATTGATTACTAAGTAATCAGACAATTAGCAACATAATTATCCCTTTTAAAACACTTTTACTCCAAGAAATAAAACTTAATAATGTATATATATATATATACTATTTATTTATTTTTATTTAGTAATTAAGTACATATATATATATACAATTTACTTTTTACATATGCAATTTTTATTTTTATTTTATGTTTTATTTACAAAATAATATCACTTACTAAATTCATATATATATGGCATATTTAAATTGTAATATTGAAATTACAACTTAACGTATCCAATACCAAAATTCCAAATGATTGCTTGCATAATAATTTCCAACAAAACTAAGGTTTACATTCATATATTCAAATACATATATAATTATATACATACAAATAAAATAGATCGAGTCACCGTTCTAACAGTGAAAAATCATATATAATAAGATAATTGCTAATTTTGAAAACAATATAACCGTGTTCCAAGGCACATATAATCCATTTAACTTAATTATGTGTGCTCTAAACTTCAATGAATGATCAGATTACTCATGACACCGCAATTTAACTTAATTAGCTAATTGAACAAGGCATATTTATCAACAAAATCACAAATAACACTTACGCCAACAATCCAGAAGTACCGATTCGGAGGGGCGCTACAGAATATATTTCCTTTTTGAAATTCCCATCCCTAAATCATTATTTATTTCTATATTTTTAGGAATTCTCTATAATTCATATAATGCTCCTTTGAACATGTATGCACTTCTCTGGGAAACCTAGTGGCTAGGGCTTTCTTGGGTCATCTATGTCTCTCTCTTTTGGGCTTCCTATTTTTGAATAAAAGGCAATTTGTTGCCTTATTATTGGGGTTCTTCTTCTTTTATTTTTCTCCATGATATCTCTACATCTCTACAAATCTACTTTATAAAACAGGCTCAATGCCTTTGTATCAATGAAAATTGTCATTTTTACCTCTTCTCACTTCTTATGTGTTGTGTAAAATTCTCTTAACTTCATGTTTGAATGAATATTTTTCTATTCTCTTATGGTTGTATGCTATTTTTAATTCGTTTGCAAGTGCTACTTGTGGTTTGAAGTTTTCCCTCTTAGTATTTTTCAAGATCCAACCTTTGTGCATGCCTCTAGGAATTGTGCAACAAAGAACTATCTAATTTCTTCGAGTAGTCTAATTGGTTCTCTATGGTGTACTGGATGGAAATAATTTCACATTTACTTTAGGTGCATCACCACCCTTTCCATTTTATACATTTCTTCTTCCCCTTTCCCTTGGAGAATCAATAAAATAGGATTACTTCTAGGTTTATGCAGTGTTGGGTTAGTCCAACACTCTTGCATCTATATTAGAAAGGAACCAACCTTTTCTTGAGGTTTGATCTCATCTTCTAGCTCCCACACCTTGAGATCATTCTCATGTTTCAATTGATGAGATTTAAATAGGCTCTAATATCGATTGTTGAAAAATTCAATCTCTATCCAAATATGACTCTAATGGATGAGATTCAAGGCTTGGACCACATCAACATGAAAATATGAAACTTATATGCAAATCTGAAAATTAAGTTGTGTTAATATGAAATTAACATGATTAGATCCATCTTCTTTATGATGCAAAAAACAACCAACATAACATTCTTATAAATACTACCTTATGTGATCTTATAACAATAATATATAAAGAACAACATCATAATAAGATAGTAGCAAAGAGGAAAAAATTAGAAACACAAGAGCATCACATAACACAAGATTTATATGGAGAAACCCTTGCGAGAAAAAAATCCACCAAGAAGAGAGGCCAAATATGCATTATCATGAAATAAATGAGATTACAACACAACCACTTCCATTCTCCTCTTTTCCTCCACCATGACAATATTTGTGCACCTATTAACAACCTCCTTATACCCCAACCTATCGTTTTTCCTACAAAGTAACTTTACGTTCAACTATTCCTCATACTTTCTACACCCAAAGAGCTGATTTTTTAGATGCGTGAAGAGGTCTTAAGCCCAAAACAAGACTTCCAAAGATGAATCTTAAATCCAAACAACCCAATCCTTGAAAATCCACCATGTAATATGAAAGGAAACCTATTTCAAATGTCTTTCAATACTTTCCCTCTAACTTGGGTGCCAAACTTGAGAGATAAAAATTACATTAAATGCAATAAATGATGGAAAACCAAGTGACACTTGTTGCCTCTTTCCAAGCACCCACTTGGAGAATCCCAACAATCACTCATTTATCATTTTCCTTATCTTTTACTATTTGATTTTAGGCATCCACATGTGGGGAAAATAATATTAAAAATTTATGTTCACACATTGCCTTTACCATTGCTAGTGGACCCATCACCCCTTATAAGTATATTACAAACAATGGTGAGAATTAAAATTTTAAAAATATTTTCCCAATACACCCTAAGTTCCCACAAACACTTTCCAAGGATGTTGGAACCATGGACATATGATTTACAAGGTGAATGGCACCTTAATCCTAATATTCTCCCACCTGACATCAACATTGTAAATACACCCATAGGAATCACAAACAAGGGAAAAATACCCCTTAGCCAAAAATGTACCATCTGAATCTTCACCCTACTCTCATGATCTAGAAGGATACCTATAAAAGCAACCATGATAACCACCATAAATAAAAAAACTCCTTAACATCCTCCAAAATTCTATCTATGGAAGAAAAAGGAACATGCAAAGGTGTAACATATCAACTGTCACTGAAACCTACACCAATCTTTACATGAACATAAGCATCAAATTTGTTAGAGTTTCCAATAAACTCCATAAAACCAAGATCACCTAAAAAACCTGGATTAGCCTTCTACAAGGAGAAAAAAATAAAGATTCAAGAGCAATTTACATAAGATGTGCAAATAATATTATTGAGAATAATGAATTACATGAGATGACTTGCTTTTATAAAGCAATATGCAAAACCTTAAAGGTAAAACCTAATTAGGACCTAAGTAAACTTAAAATAAAGTGTAATTAAATATTTAATTACACCAACACCCCCCTTAAGTGCAACTTAGGAAGAATAAGAAACATGCAAATAATGCAAGGATGGGTCCATGAAAGCATGAATGGGTCCCAACTATAAGGCCATGTTAGGTACCCATGTACATATGCAATACAAAAGAAATAGAGAATGCAACCAAGTGATGAAAGATGGAGGATTCCATAATACCCCCCAAGTACACCATCCATCACATAGATACATAAGAAATGCCCCCCATAAGAGGGAAAGATATGATGAAAGAATTTGGAAGCTATGTGTATCTCAATGCCGATGCAAATTCTAGAACATTAACCATAAAATGAATGGCCCTCAAACTGAGATGTGACCTGATGAGAATCTAATGTGATTCAGGATCATTAACCATAGGATCTCAATTTGAGACATGAACTAATACAAATCAAAATGTGTCAAGTTATGAGAAATATTGTGGCCAAAAGAAACTACAAAATCCAAATACAACTTGAATGTGAGTTGTCATCAATATGAAGATGGGATCAAATTGCATGCCATGCCACTACACTCTAATCAAATTATTATGCAAGAAGCCCCCTGATGGAACTTTATTGAAGTTCATTTATTACAATAACCCAAGATTGTAAAAGGAGAACATGCAAAACATGTAGAAATCAAAGAGAAAATGAAAACATAAAGAATGCAAAAAGGAAAGATTGCATGCAAGGATTAATGTTCACATATGCCTCCATGAAAAAAATTGACCTCAAATTTGTGTAGAGGATGAAATCAGCTTTCCCATGATATAATTTTTTTGAAAAATGGACATCATATGCTCAAGTTATGATTTTTTTTTTTAAAAAGAGTAAATTTTTCCAACTGACAATGTAGACATAACCTTTCTGATTTGATTTCTAAAAAAATACTTATTGCATGCAAAAAATAATGGATACCCAAATAATATTTTGGTGCCGCCAACAAAACCCATAAGCGTTTTTAAGTCCAAAAAGCATAACATGCAATTTGGTAAAAAAGAAAAACTTCACCTATAAGGAAAATAGCCATGATTTTGACAACCATTTTTGTAAGTTATGCTCACTATCTGCAAAATCTAGCAAATACCTAAATGCTATTTTATGATTTTAAACAAAACTAAGAAATAATTTTTTTCAAAAATACACGAAGAAAAAGATATTGGTCATTTTTTATCCAAAATGTACCAAAAAATTGCTCAAGGTTGATCCCTTAAGGATCCCAAAAAAAAACCTCTTTGATTAAATTTCTCCCGGATTTGAGAAGAGGCTTGCAGATTAGTGCTCTGATACCACATGTTAGAGTTTTCAATAAAATCCATAAAACCAAGATCATTTGCAAAGCCTAGTGTAGCCTTCTACAAGGAGAAAAAAACAAAGATGTATGAGCAATTTGCATAAGACGTGCAAATAATATTATTGAGAATAACGAATTACATGAGATGACTTGCTTTTATAAAGCAATATGCAAAACCCTAAAGGTAAAACCTAATTAGGACCTAAGTAAACTCAATAAAGTGATATTAAATATTTAATTACACCAACAAATTTTAGATGATAATAAAGGATTTGAGTAGTTACCTTATTCATACCACCTAGAATAGTAATCTCAACAAATTGCAACTCATCCAAGCTAACCATACCACAAACTAGGGTATACTAATCATAGATATAACTTTATTCCATCAACAACCAACCCAAAATATGCAATCGAGTCTCTATATATTCATCCTCCTATCTCAATGCAACATACCAATGAACAAAGGACCACAAACAAGGCCAACTAACAAGTCTACATTAACACTAAAAAATATCATGGATATAGACCTGGTCCACATTCGAGTCATCCCACTACAAAAAATGGGTAGCTAATCCACAATCTGCATAACTTGTAGATCCAAATCCAATGAAACATGCAAACTCATCATCACATCAATAATAGCAAACTAATATATCATAGAGGATAACTAGACATATATCTAGAAACTCCCACTGCATGAGTAATGTCAAATTCTAAAATAGATCAAGGCATTCCAAGTCTACTTGTAGTACTTCACATAGAGGATTTGGCTAATTCCTCTATTACACATTGTAAAGGAAACATATGATATGCAAATCTTGTAGATAAATATGTTGTAATAACTCTCTCACCATTAGTCTCCATAGCTCTCCAAAGTTCTTGACACTAAACCATGTGAAACCAAATATCCAGGAAGAATACCATTACCAAAGAGAGAACCTACAAATAAAACCATATCTTTGTTTCACACTAACATGTAGCAAGTTGTGTAATGTAAGATATCCTTCACCATTCCCAAATTGAAAGGATATCAACATTTAATATTCAAATCAAATAAAAATATGGCAGTAATAGATGTAAACCTCTCATATTGAAGGTAGATAAAACCAACCAATCATTCCCACAACAAAGGGAATATGCCCAAAGCCACAAACCATTGCTTGTACCTCTCTAAATAATTCCTCAGAACTAGATCCATAACTCAAGACCAAAACAAGGAGAATAATGGAAATCCATAAAACCATGCATATTCTTCTTAACAAGACTTTAGAATGTTTATATTCAAAACTAACTCATATGAGAAGATAAGATACAAAATAAAGAATGAATTTGATATTCAGGCGGAAAATACCTCTTAGATCATTCACCTGTTGAGTAGACAAAGAGTGGGATACAATATTGTCTTGTGCATACAACACCAATAAATGACAATCTTTTGTTCATGTCCATAATGGATTCACATCCATAACCAGGTGAAGGATCCTCATTCTTTCTACTGAAATCCTCATCAAAGAGTAACTATCTCAACATATGATCCCATAAATAAGAGATATCCTAGGCTCACCCAAGCCTCTCTAGTCTCCATCAGCATTCACTAATCAATCCATACCAACTTAAAATGCAACCCTACAAAATCATGAAGCTCTAAGAAAATGATTAATACTCAAAACCAGAGAACCAAACAGGATCACTATCCAAATTCTAACTATAGAAGCACAAACATATCATGAAATCATGATCTAACATCTCCTCCTAGGAGATCACAAGAAAATAACCATCCATCATCAAATGATGAATCAACATCACTACTAAAGCTCCCAATGAATTGTGTAACCAAGCTCTCTGAGCATTGTGATAACCATTTCCTAACTAAAGACCCTCCATGGCCACAACACAATAAAAAAATTCAACACCATGAGTACCTAAAAGGTAAAGTACAACCACAATATCCAAAGCAAGAAGATACAAAATCCACACATCCTTTGTCAACATAACCAAAGATATCATTAAACTCTCATTGCAATCTGAAAGAAGAATCCAAGAACTCCTTATAACACCAAAAACCATTGCAAAAGACCATCCATCTTCTAATCAAATATTATGCATGGATCACTACAAACTGTAAAAACAACAAATTAGAACCAAAATTTTGAAACAAAGAATATAGAACACATTATATAACTGTATAAATGATGCAGGAGCATCCAGTGGTGTAAGGGCAATCTTGCATCACCCAAAAATAGTTAAATTTCAAGTTTCTCAATTTTTAGATGTTTTTATATTTTTGGATACCCTTTTCGTCATAATGAAATTCCCAATTTACGGTTTTTCATTTCGGTTCCTGGGTTGAAAGATATTGCAGTTTTAATTTCCCAGATTTGCACTTGAAAATCTTCCGAGTGGGATTTGAGGCACTTAGAGCTTCCGGAATGGCCCCGAAACTTTCCGAAATCGGCCTAGCAGATTTCGAACGCGTTCTTGACTTCGAGACCTTTCCAACGGTTTGAACGGTTTGCGAATCGGAGTCCTGGATCAAAAGTTATGACCTCACGAAGTTGGCGCACTTTCTAGAAGATACCATTGCAAATGCTCTTTTGAAATCTAAACTTCATGTTGTAAATTTTCGGCGCCAAACCGCCTAAACTCAAATTGAATGTTGTTTTGGCTCCAAACAAATGAAGAGCTCTATTTATGGGCGGGTTTTCTAATTTTTGGGTAACTTTTTGGGGACAAATTCGCATATTGCGAAAGGGTTATTTTGTAGCTTTCTATAGCTTGCATGTATTGTAGAACTTGGGGATTTGAGATCCTCTGCATGTAAGAAGTTCCATTTTCTGAATAATAAAATTATTCTCTAGTTTGTGGGTTATTTTCTGTGTCTCGGGTTTGCGCCCTCATCAATAAAGCTCCCACTAAAAGTAATACTGAGTTTTACATGGCATCATAACCAATATGATTGCCAACACTCTACTCAAAATGAAAAAAGATTCTCATGCACCATAAACTATTGAGATATAGATTCAAGTGAACAACTATATTAGGTACTCCCAATAACCATCTCCCACTGCAATAATCATAACAATGTAATAATGGTGACCAAGAATATGACCTACCAAATAGAATCCACATCAGAAAATTTTATAAGATCTGTACATGTAGACACTTAAAAATGTCCTGAATGATATCATGCACTCGAATCAAGTATACTAACATTATTTCCTCCTAAAACCCATCCTCTTTTCGCTTAATTAATTAAATTTTCCTAGCTATTTAATTAATTACATCATTTGCATCTATTAACCTAATTAATCTAATTGGGTTAATTCACCCCCTTCCATGCTAACACTTCATCCTATTAAATTAAACACATCAAACTATATAATTTAAATCCCTAAATCTCCTTATTTAATTAAATAACCCTAAATTATTTGATTAAATATCATTCCACCTTTCCCCTTTTTCATCAAATCACTTTATTTATTGAAAATCATTTAATTCCCCCAATTTTCATAATTGAAACTTTATTTAATTATCAAATTACTAATAAATCTAATTCCCCCCACTTGCAAGGGAATATTCCTCCTTGCACATTCCTCAAAAAGGAATATTCCCATGGAATATTCCTTCCCCTTTTGCACATTAAAACTTTGTTTTAATTGCTAAATTTATATTTTCCCTCACCCATGAGAATATTCCAACTCATATTCTCTCTCCTCATTCATTTGAAAAGGGGGAATAATCTATTTTTGTAACAAACTTACTTGACTGCTTGTGCAAGTTAACTTGTGACTTCTTGTGCAAGTTAAAAGTGTGTTTGTTTGGACAAAGGTGAACCCTTGATTAAATCTCATCATCGATTCTCATTCGTTGATGAGAATCCATTATCCATGCCTCTAACTTCTTCCATCATTGACCATTGATTAACCTTTCTAATCTCAACCCTCCATTTCTCCTTTCCTCTCCTATAAATAGATCACTATTTGGAGACAAATGGATCCATCTTTTCCAGATAAAACTCATGCCGTTGAAATCACTCACACTCACACTCATATTTAGCATTTATTTAGTATCATTTTAGCTTAATTACTTACATTAATTAGCTTAGCTTCCATTAATGGCTTCCATGGTAACATAGATGCATTCATGTAGCTTATTTGGTAATTAGGGTTTGAATCTTTTTAGCTTAGAATCCATTTAGATTAACTTTTCACTCACATATCTTGATCATCTTAGCATAAATCATGTTAAAATATCTTGAATCATGTTAGTTTAGCATTTAAATCATGTTTCATCACACATCTCACAATGGTTTCATCAATTTTCTTCAATAAAACTGATTGAAACAAGCTCATTTATCCCCAAGATTGGGAAAGGGTCATCGTTCCACATCAACACGACACCACTCCCCCAATAGGATAAGTTTCAATGGATTAGAATAGGTGTTTTGAAGCTTTCATAGTTTAACATGTTAAGTTTTAATGAATTCCTTGTTTATTGTTTGTTTGAATGATCTCTATTGGATTGTCATTTAGTGGCATGAACATACTTCATATCCTCATAGATCAAGTGTAGTCAACCCATACTAATCCGTCAATCACATTTTGGCACTAGAAGGAGGGCAAAACCGATCACATTTAACGAATTTTTCTCTCGAAGTCCATTTTCTAGTTTTTGTGGATACAATGATGCTCTAGGAGATTTCAATGACACCTTTGTAAGGCTAATAACATTTTGATTCCACAGTCCATGATGTTAGTATGCCAGATTTTTGGAAAAAACTATGTGCAATTTTTATATCATCAACGTTTCGGATCATACTCCATGATCCATCATCAAGATGATAAGCAGAAGAGAGAGAATGAAAAAGAGCAAGAAGACTTGGATATAAAGGAGAGGGAAAAGGAGAGGAGGGGGGGTTGGGAAGGTTGAGAGGCACACTACCAAAAAAAAAAAACATAACATATATATATATAAGAAACAACAAAACATAAGTATATATCTGAAATATATATACAAAAGAAAAATGAAAAAGATAAGGAAGAAACAAAGCATATATATATATAATAAGCAACAAAACATAAGTATATATCTGAAATATATATACAAAAGAAAAATGAAATAGATAAGGAAGAAACAAAACAAATATATATATATATATATAAGTAACAACAAAACATAAGTATATATCTGAAATATATATATACAAAAGAAAAATGAAAAAGATAAGGAAGAAACAAAACAAATATATATATATATATAAGAAATTAAAGTACAAACGAAACTAAATAAATAATTAAATAAAAAATAAAAAAATAAAATAAAAAAATAATAATGGATAAAAGAAAACAAATTTAACACCAAAAAAAACAAAGAGCACCAACCTCCCTGCCAAAAAGCGGGGGTCCTCAAAACCTTGGCTAATAGAGCTCTCTTAATTTGTGATAAAGAGCACCTTGACCAAGAATTGGCCCACCTTATCCATGTCTTCTCTTTGAATGGATACAGAAAGAAGCAGATCAACAGGGCAATCAACCAAGCCAAGGCTAGGCTCACCCTCAAGCCCATCCCTGCTCCCCCTTCTTCCCTTCCTCTAGCGACCCTCCCCTATGTTGAGGGTGTCTCTAACAAAATTGCCAAAATCCTTCTCAAAAAGGGTATCAATTGCACTTTCAAACCTTTTTGCACTGTAAGAAATCACATCCCTTCCTCCAAAGACCCCTAAGACCATTTCCCCAAATCCGGTGTCTATAAAGTGATGTGTTCATGTGGCATTCCCTACATTGGGGAAATAGGTCGTTCCTTCAACACAAGAATCAAAGAGCATTATGTTGACCTAAGGCACGACCAAATCTCTAAATCTGCTCTAGCTGAACACTCTGCTAAGATGAAGCATCACATTGCTTTAGAAAACACCAAAATCCTATTCAAAGAAGATAACTTCTTTAAGAGAAAACTTAAAGAGGCCATTGAAATCCACAATCACCCCTCCAACCTCAACCGGGATGGAGGTTGGGCTCTAAGTTTCTCTTGGAAACCCTTATTAAATAGCCTCAATGTCCTCTCCCCTAATCCTTCTTGATCCCCCTCCTTGTGGCTTTTGCTTCCGGTTCTTCACCCCCGCCTCCTCCCCTCCTCTCCTTGCTTTTGTTTCTTTCTTTCCCCTTCCCGTACTAATTGTTTTTTGTTCTTGTCTCTTTCAGATATATATATGTTTTGTTGGTTCTTTTATATATATATATTTATATGTGTGTTTGTGTTTGAATTGCTCTTTTTATTTATTATTTATTATTTTTTTGATATACTTTTTTCATTTATTTTTATTTTTTATTATTTCACCTTTTTTTACTTTCGTTTAACCAATCTTTTGAGCTAATTTTTTCTTGCTTATTGCATTTTCAATTTATCTTCTTCATTCATTTTTTGGTCCTTGTTCTCCTTTCATTTTCATTCTTTTTCTTTATTTTTATTTTGTTTTCTTAAGTTATTTTATTTTTCAACATTTTGTTGCTTTCTTTTTTACTTGGTTCCTTTATTCTTTTATATTTTTTGGGTCTTATTTATTTTTTAATTATTATTATTATTTTTTTATTTATTTAATTATTTAATTATTTATTTAGTTTGTATATATATTTCTTTTGACTTATCTATATATTCATATTTTCATTTTTCTTTTGTATTTATTTCAGATATATACTTATGTTTTGTTGTTTTATATATATATATATATGTATGTTATTTTTTTGGTAGTGTGCCTCTCAACCTTCCCAAACCCCCCCCCTCTCCTTTTCCCTCTCCTTTATATCCAAGTCTTCTTGCTCTTTTTCATTCTCTCTCTTCTGCTTATCATCCTAATGATGGATCATGGAGTATGATCTGAAATGTTGATGATATAAAAATTGCACACATTTTTTTCCAAAAATTTGGCATACTAACCTTTGTAAGGTGTCACCATATAGCGATGCTACTTCCATCTGATATAGCAATGCCTAATTAATACCCTAGTGCTGATTAAAACAAACGGTGACACTAATACTTTTTAGAGGTATCGAGAATTTGAAAACGACAACACCGCCAAATAGCAACGAGATTGTCATCACTGCCTTTCTACAGAGCAACGCTATTTTTCACTAGAGCGACGCTCATTTGTTTATGGCGATGCTATTGTGAATAGTGACACTTTTTCTCTGGTAAGCAAAAAAAGTGTGATTTTTAGCATGTGCTCTAATATTTTTTCTTCATCTAATCACTTACATGTCTCTAACTTTTTGTTATGGTTTTTAGGCTAACTGGGTTTTGCAGGTTCGACGATAAAATTTGAAGTGAAGGAGCATTCTCATCTTTAAATCTTATAATTGTAACAAGTGTTTCAACACTTTTGGGGCAATTATAACTCATTTATCATGCTTTTCATTTTATGCTTTAGGACCACACTAGCTTTCAATTGGGTTTCAAAATGAACACTCAAATGGGATTAAAATGAACTCTCACTCCATTATGCTACTTTGGGTTTAAAATTGAACAATACAAATTAACACTTCATTTGGTGCTTAAAATAAACTTACCTTTGCTTTGAGGGTTAAAATTAACAAGTGTTTGCTATGTCTTGTGATTTACATTTTTCGTCATTGAATGTGTATGCTCTTCTCTCTCGCTACTCAGTGATCTTGGGAATCAAAATAATTCCTTTGACATTTTGTATAATCACCCACATATTTCGATTTGGATTAAAATGAACCTCATGCTAGTGTGAGGAAAAGGTGTTGTGAATGCTCTCTCCTTGCATCATGCGACCGGGGAGATTGAACAACAAACATACTTCCTTGATTTTGTATACCTTTAGAGGGTCTGCCACCCCATTTCGAAAGGTGGGAATGACCCAAACAGTAATGAGCTAAAGCCAAGCTCTTTTGAACCGATATATAAATAATGTGTTTATGACGAAAGTCATAAGCAACAGGTGTGGATGTGTCATATCGACAAGTGCCACCCTTAGTGTCTGTGTGACACGTCAAAATCCTTTCTTAGGAAGGGACTAGGAGGCCTCTTGATTGAAATAATCTCGAGCTAATCTTGCCACGTGTATGGCTACCTTGTACGAAAGTCCTTACTAAGAACCAATTGTTTAGAAGCCAAAAAACTTTATGCTTGTTGGTACAGGAATAGTCATTCCAAAGCTGCCCCACATTTTACTATTCATTGTTGAAACATGAAAATCCTTAGGATCTTCAAATCTTTAGCATTTGAGATTTGGTGGTCTCGAGAAGTGTGTGCCATGTAAGGGGGATCCAGTGTCACCAAATATCTAGTTGTTCACATTGTCTTAGTGTTTGGAGAAATCCAAGTGGGGATTCAACAAGTAGTATCTTGTGAACCTAGGATGATAAATGCTTGTGGGTTAGTTTAATACTTTTCTTGATTCCAAAACATTGCAAACAAACATTAACAAATTCTTTTCAAAATTTCAAACCCTTTTGTCTAAGTATGGATACCCTTTGACAAAACCTTGATATTAATGCTTGTCCTAAGAATTTATTCTTAGAGACTTCTAATTACTTTGGTTTATATCTCAATACATACTTCCCAAAGTTAACATAGGCAACTATGGCTTGAACTTCATCCTTTTCACAATGGACCTTGTGAAATTTATGATGTTTTTGACATAGACATTTAGTTTGAACTTAATCAAGACAAGTGTTTGTGGTAAAAGAAACTCACTTAAGCAAGATAAATTGACAAATTGAACCCCACATGACCATTTGAAGACTGATCACTCCCATTGAACAACCCGACCTTACACCCACTATCATTCAACCAAACTTTGAACTCATTGAAGGAGTACAAACCAATATAATTAGTTCTTTGAGAAGCTTCACTTTTGAAACAAAAGAAACACCAACCCATTGGAGAAATGCAACATATGTCGTAGACGAAGAAGAGGAACAAGCTGATATTATGGCCGGAAGGCCCATATTACCACCACCTGTGTGGCAATAAATATCCTCTTTTTCATAATCTTCTCTAAATGATCTCATGCAAAATCAAAATTCCCAAGAGAAGTTCTACAGGTCATCACTTTAAAATTAGGCATCTTAGTCCAAAAGCCATCAAAAAACATCTTTTAGCACTTCACCAAAATAGAAATAGGTTAGTATAAAACTTCTATAAACGTGCTTCAAGGAACAACCCAAACTTGTATGCATTCTTTTGGAGTCAAAACCCTAGTCTTTTTCACGATCTTGAACTTATCTAAATCATTGTGTCTTTAGGATTTGAAAATTTTAGAGGTCTAGCATTTTTCTCACTACCGTGGTCTTATCAAACAAAGGTTCACTTTAGGTCAACATTGTGTCAAACATTTCATCCACCCCTTCATCAAATTTCATCCTTCACTTCACCAAACTTTGCAAAAAAATTAAATACACCAATACTTTTTGACTTAAACATCTATCAAACCAACCCCTAACTTAGCTACTTTGTATGTGAAAAGAATCCTTTCCCATGCATTTGGCTAAGTTAGTTATCATCTTTGAACTAGTTTATCTTGAAGGTCACGAGTCTTCCCTAAAGATTTCCAAGTTCATCAACATCCTTTATCCAAACATCAAAACATCAAACTTAAGTCAAAAGTGTTGTCCCAAAACATTTGCAAAGATCACTCCCCATATCACTCATCTTTTCATCTCCCACTATCACCATTTCTCCAAAAAGACTTAGAGCATCCCTTTTACCTAGATTTGATTCAACTAGAGAGTTCAAACATTATAAATCTCAACACAACTCTCCCAAAGCTGACCCAAAATTTATGGTAAAAATAATATCACAATGTACAAGAAAATCATGGAGAAAACCAAAGTCACATTTACCTCAAGTGAACCAAATCCTTTGGAATTTGATCTGAGAAGTCATGTTACCCCATCACAACAATCTTCGTCACCATCAGGGCCATATGAGATACAAGACATCGTGAATAATCCATTTGGACTTACTAGGGAAGAAATAATGGAACACCAAGCCTTAGAGAACATAGTTCCTAATTCCCCATCTTTTGTTGCACAATCATTAACACAAGGCTTAACTTCATCTACTATTCCAACAACTCCATCACTAGAGCTCAATCAAACACCAACACCTAGTACTGTAGCTAGTCTTGCTAAGGACTTTGGACATACTCTTCCATTTGAGAGAAGCACACTTGTGGATACCCTTGATACCAATCCTCCATCCCAAATAACCACTTGGACACCAACATTTGGCACTCCTCCCATTCCCAAGGATCCCAACATCCATATAAACCACTTACACTTCATTACTCCATAATAACTTCAACATATTGAGGACACCCATCTTCATCCATACCCATGAGTACCAAAAGTGTGCCCAACATCTCGCAAAGTCGTGTAGACCAAGTATCACAAGTAGACCCAAAAGGGAAAGGAAATACCCTCATGAAAAATCAGCCTTTAATGCAACATGGAGCATATTCATCCAATCCTCTCGTTGATACATCGAACCCAGCAGTTTCCCAAAACATATATATCCCATCCATCATCAACCCACATCAAAAAAATCCCTTGATCACAAAACCCATCAACCAAGGTAATACCTTTACCACATCCCAAACACGAGGGAATCTCCAAAACATCAGTCAAGGGAATCCTTTCACTCAGTGGACCCAAGTTCCTAATGTGCCCTTAACATCACAATATTTAATGATGCCATCCTCATATTTACTGTTTGTCTCCCAAGTCATGCAAAATCAAATGGGACCTCAAACTTATGTTCCTCCACCTCAATCCACTATCTTAACAAGGAATGTTAAACCAAGGGAATCCACAACCTCTCATCAACAATGTGCAACTAGCACAAATGATTTAACACCCAAAACCCATCACAGGTGTCCCAACCATTGATTGATCCTACATTGCAAGCACATTCCCTAGCTTTACAACAAGCCCAATAGGCTTATCAACAAGCAGTCCAACAACAACAACAAAGCAGCCTTAGTCTCACAACAATAGCAGAAACAACAACAAGAAGCCTTAGTCACACAACAACAACATCAACAACAACAAGCAGCCTTAGCTGCACAACAATAACAATAAGCACAACAAGTACCCTTAGTCACACAACAACAACAAGAACAACAAGAAACCCTAGAAACACACTAATAGCAACAACAACAACAACAAGCAGCCTTACTAGCACAACAACATCATCAACAACAACAAGCAACCTTAGTTGCACAACAACAATAGCAGCAACAACATCAAGCAGCCTTAGCAACATAATAAGCAGCCCTAGTAGCTCAACAACAACAACAAGCCCAACAACAATAATTGATCGTGCAACAACATCAACAACATGGTTTATACTATAACCCTCAACAAAACATTGTTAACCCGAACATATTAGGAACATATACACCTACACCATCATCACCTTATCCTACCCCACCATACACACCATACAACACATCATCATATCAAAATATGAATGTACACTTCATCCACCATTCCACAATATGCAACATATGTTCCTCCACCTAGTCCACCAGACGATATGGCATTGCAACTCAAGGCATTAACACAAGAAATGTAGGACATCCAGATGGGAAAAATGAAGAAACCCCATACACAAAACCTATGCCTGTATCTATTTGATTGATCCATTGCAATGGTATCATTCCCTCCTAGTTTTGAAATCCCAAAAATTGAAAAATACAAAGGGAAGGGAAGTTTTTTGGACCATATTAAATAATTTAATGTCATGTTTATGGAGGTCGCCTATAATGGGTCCTATTTGATGCGCCTCTTTCCGTGAAGTTTAACAGGCCCTGCCATGGATTGGTTTTTATAGTTACCTCCAGGTATCAAAAATTTCCAACAAATCATTGACAAATTCATAGATCACTTCTCCTTCAATCTTGACATGGATGTCAGCTTAGAAGAGTTATACACTCTCAAACAAAACAAAGGAGAATCTTTCGCTAATTTCTTAAAATGATGGAGGCAAAGAGTGAGTAAAAGCAAGTGGCCAATTCCTGACGAACAACAAGTGGGCATTATCATAGTAAATCTAGATCCAGATCTATCCTTCCACTTGAACATGCAATGCATCACATCTTATGATGAGGTTGTCCCTAGGGCCCTTAACATCGAGAGAGCTCTAATCTCACAGGGAAATACTCAAGCTTACAAAGACAACCGACCATCAACCAGTTCAAACGACAAGCCTCGTGTCTGGGCTAAGAAAAAAAATATAACAAATGATGGAGTGGTAGATGCTAAGGTGGTCCTAAGTGCTCCTAGGCCAAACAACAATCAAATCGCTAACGTTCAACCAATTATGCAACAAACAACACCAACACAAAACAATCAGGTCAACAACACCGAAACACAATAGAGATGAACACCTAACAAGAACAGCTATCCAAAATGCAAGTATACACAGTTGTCAGAACCCATTGATACTATTATGATGAAATTCATAAATTCCAACCTGATAACACATCCCAATTTTGAAAACTACCAAGAAGTACAGGATAAACCACCCTGGTACAACGAAAAAGATCTTTGTGACTTTCAAAAAATCATAGGACATAATATAGTGAATTGCATGCAACTCAAAAAAATTATCTAGGATCTTATAGAAAGGGACACCATATGCTATTGAGGTACCAGCTAGTAATCATGATCATAAGATATACAAGACCCCCATGTCAGATCATAACAAAGGAAAAAACACTAGGAAAGCTAAGGATTATACAAATGTGCAACATACCTATTCCAATGTGGTCACTTCCTGTGATAACATCATTATTGTCATCACCATCAAAGGGCATAGTACAGAATGTGGAGTCACCACACGATGTGGTAAAGTTACCATCCAAGGAGTCCCATCTCAATCTAGAGCACACCCTACTCAGCCAACAATAAGCACTAGCAATTACAATCTCTTACATCAACTTAAGAAGATCCCCACACAAATTGTTATCTTAGAACTATTGAGGTTATCCCCCATGCATAGGGAAAGCTTAGAGGAAGCTCTATCTGCATCATTCATCCTTGAGGATATAGATACCGAACAATTTCAAGCTATGGTAGGGCATATCACTAATCATCTCTTCACCTTCTCGGAACAAGACCTATCGTCACAACCATCTCATAATCGTGTTTTACACCTTCAGGTCATCATTCATAAGAACAAGGTTAAAAGAGTCTTAGTAGATGGAGGTGTTGGTCTGAACATTTGCACCCTTCAATTGATCAAAAATTTAGGCTATGCAGAGGATACTATTGAGAAAACAAAGAGCACCACCATTAGGGCATATGACGACCAAGAACGGGTATCACAAGGCATCATCACACTACCCATCCAAGTGGGCCCCATCATTACAGAAACTACATGACAAGTGTTAGTCCTTGATCTTCCCTACAACATCCTTCTTGGTTGACGCTGGATCCATGCCCTAAAATCTATAGCTTCAACCTACCATCAGTGTGTAAAGTTTCCTTTCGAGGGTAGAGAAGTTACCATCCATGGAGATCCTAAGCCTTTTTACTACTGCAAGATTTTTGAGGCCAAGTTCTATAAGATCCCCCAAATAACTAAGAATGACAAAGGGCCTACACCTTCTACCTCATTTATTGACCCATCATCCCTTGCACCTACCTCAGAAACAAAAACACCCATTGTGCAGAACATACTTGATATCAAAGAAGTGATCTAGGATGATGGTTGTGGAAACTATAAGCCAACAAAGGATACTTTTGTGTTGGGAGAGCTACCTCTTTCTCCAAACTCTCATGGGAAACCCACACGTAGCAACAACATCCATGAAACTATCAAGATGGCAGCTACTACCTTCACCAAATGGGGGGACCTGAACAAAGAAGTTGTCAATGAGTAAGATATCTCTAAACTGCTCTATCAAGATGAACGACCCGTCCCTATTCTTCCCATGGAAGATAAAAACAAAGGCTTGCAACTAATGAAGGCAATGGGGTATACCAAGAACGAGAAACTCGGAAAAAATGAAAATGTTTTACTAAAACCTATCGTTCTTAAGAAACGTCCAAAGAATCTTGTCCTAGGTTGCACTACTAGCAAGCTTACCCTTATTGGAAAAAGTACTTCCACTAAATGGGATGAGGCTTCCTCCTAGTTACCAGCATCACGTGATACAACCATAGATGACTTTCCCCTCGATGTTGCTGACCTATTTGAGAATAACTCCCTCTTCATTATATCTACATCATCCTTCATCCCAAGCAACCAACCAAATGAAATATGCCTAGTATACCTGCAACTCATTGACTTAGACCAACAAGGACCATCGATTATAGATTTATTCGAAAATGATGAAGCAATCTCATAGTTCATGGGACTTCGTAACAACTTACCATGGGAAGATCACAGGGATCATTTTGACATAGAGCTCGACACAAGGGCATACTATGGGGAGATGATTGAATCCTTCAATCGCAAAATTGATGACATGCAACTAACTTGCAGATATTTGAGTGAAAACTACATTGTGGCACTCTCTGATCTTAAAATAGTAAAAAGAAAGGATGCATCCGAGGGTGAAAACCTCTTTGAGGTGCCCAAAGATGAGGGATTCAATCTCCCCCTTAGTGTGATGCATCCAAAGAAGTCAAATTTTTTAGCAAAAAAGGCCACTCCAGTAAACGTGGGAACAAAAGAAGCACCCAAGATCAATTTCTATGTTGAATCCTTATTGGATGAAGAATAGAAGAACCTAGTAGAATTCCAGAAAGAGTGAAGAGCTAAATTTTCATGGTCATATACGGATATGCCAAGGCTTGATCCAAAAGTGGTTGTGCATCATCCAACAGTCTATCCTGAAGCCAAACCAGTGAAGCACTCTTGGTAAAATTGGAGTTACAAAAGATTCTTGACGTTGGATTCATCTGACCGATAGATTATCCTGAGTGGGTTTCAAACCTGGTACCAATTTCTAAACCCGTTGGGGGCATCAAAAGCTGCACTAATTTTTGAGACTTGAATAAGGCATGCCCGAAGGATGATTTCCCTCTCCCTAACATCGACATCATAGTGGAGTTAACAACTAGGCATGAAATGCTATCACTCATAGATGGTTTTTCAGGATACAATCAAATCATGATCGCCAAGGAGGATCAACACAAAATTGCATTCACTTTTCCATGATGGGGGACATATTGCTAGAACATGATGTCATTTGAGCTAAATAATGTAGGAGAAACCTATCAGAGAGAAATGACCCTCATCTTTCATGACATGATCCACAAAATAGTTGAAGACTATGTGGACGATATTTTGAAAAAATCAAAGAAAAGGAGTGAGCACATACAAGTCTTAGGACCCATCTTCAATAGACTCGAAGAGTATAAAGTACGACTGAATCCAAAGATATGTGTCTTTGGGGTGACATCAGGAAAGCTCCTTTGGTATATTATCTCACAAAGAGGGATAGAAGTTGATCCAGCAAAGGTAAAATCCATCTTAGACATGGAACCACTGCAAACACTGAACCAAATGAGAGGATTACAAGGAAGATTACAACCTATAAGAAGGTTCATAGCACAACTATTAGATAAAATTCACCCCTTTTCACATCTTATCCATAAAGGAATATATTACAAGTGGGATGAGAAGTGTGATAAATCTTTCCAACAGATCAAGGACTATCTAATGACACCTCTAGTGCTCATGTCACTGATACCAAACAAACCATTGATCTTGTATATCTCAGCAACATCAACAACACTAGGTTCCCTTCTAGCACAACATGATAAAGATGAAAATGAAAGAGCTATCTGCTACATAAATAGGACCTTGGTGGGCTATGAAATGAACTATTCATCCATTAATAAACCATGCTTAGCATTGTTTTTTGCTTCACAAAAATTTAGACACTACATTATGTCACATCAAATCAAACTCATTGCAAAGATCGGCCCATTGAAATACCTGTTATCCAAAGCAACTCTCACTGGGTGAATGGCCAAATGGATAATGATCTTGACTGAATTTGACATAGAGTATGTGGAATGCAAGGAAATCAAAGGGAAAGTGATTGTAGAACAACTAGAAGAGGTACCTATCTACGCAAAGAATCCATTGATATCTAAATTCTCGGATGAATCAATATTCCTTGTCAATGCAGCAAATCAGTGGAATATATACTTTGATGGATCATTCACCCAACATGGATCAAGAGTGGGTATTCTCTTTATCACCCCTCAAGGAGATTGCATCCAAAAGTCATATAGGCTATCATTTCCATGTACTAACAATATTGCTAAGTACGAAGCCTTAATCACAAGTCTAAGGATAACAGTTCAATGGAAAATACAAGAGTTGAAAGTCTATGGAGATTCATAGCTGGTTATCAACCAAGTCAATGACGACTATCAAACTAAGGATGACAAGCTTACTCCTTATAAGAAAATGGTAGAAAATCTCAAGAACCTTTTTATGGATATAAATTTTGAGTAGATTTCTCACATGAACAACCGAGCAACAAATGCTATTGCAACCATTGGGTCATTATTAGACATGCCGCAAAACATCCTTCAATGTGAATTCTTGGTAGAATAATTTCTTGTACCAACTTTCGAAATCCTAGAATCTAAATTTGTGTGTGTCATTATAGGTCTTGGATCCCCTTGGTACCATTACATATTCACCTACCTAAGCAGAGGAACCTTCCCATTGATATCACCTCCAACCTTAAAAAGACCTTTGTTAAGAAGGTATCCTAATTCGTAATCCTAGGTGATACCTTATATTGTCAAAGCATTGAGGGGACATTACTACGATGTATTAACCAAGAGGAATCCTTGACCAATTTAATGAAAGTACACGATGGCATATGTGGTTCCAATTCTAGCGGTATGACTTTAGCGAAGAAATTATTGAGGACATGGTACTACTAGCCAACCATGGAAAGAGAATCCCATCAATATGTACAAAAGTGTGTCCAGTGTCAACAGCATGGAGATCTGATTCATGCTCTAGCTCAGGAGTTGCAACCAATGGTCACACCTTGGCCTTTCTCATAGTGGGTGCTTGACCTCATAGGAAAGATCACTCCAACCTCATCTAATGGTCACAAGTTTATCATAATGGCCACTAAGTACTTTACCAAGTAGGTCGAAGCCATTCCTATGACCTACATAACAAGGAAGCAAATTTCCAAGTTTATCCTAAATTACCTCATTTGTCATTATGGTGTTCCACAAACCCTTATCTCAAACAATGAAACACCCTTCATGAAAGAACTATGTCAGATATTCAACATCCAACACCGATTCTCTACCCCATATTACCCCCAGGGCAATGGTCAAGCTAAGTCTACAAATAAAACCATTTTGAAGATCCTAAAGAAAACAGTCAATGAAGTTGGTTGTGATTGGAATCTATAGTTAAATCCCACCCTTTGGGCCTATCGAACCAGTATCTGCGTGCCTACAGGTGCAACCCTTTTCTCCTTGGTCTACGGATCAGAAGCCATCTTTCCTATTGAGGTCGAGCTTCCATCACTGCAAATGTCACTATAGAACTTAATCACTGTTGAAGAGCACAGAGTATCTCGGCTATATGAGCTAGAATTTTTGGATGAGCATCATCTTGATGCCCTTAATCACTTGCAAGTATATCAAAACCGACTGAAATGGAGCTATAATAAGAAGATCAAATTTTGGTCTTTCTAAGTAGGGGATCTTGTCCTAAAGCAGAATCAAAAAAATCTCCTAGATCAGGACAACAAAGGAAAGTTTGAGCCTAACTAGTTAGGTCCCTTTGTCATCATAGCAAGTTATGGATCAACGGCATATCAATTGTCAACACCTAAAGGTGAGCCTTTGCAGGAACCAACCAACAGCTTGCATCTTAAAAAGTTTTATGCCTACTCTTGAAGGGTGTAAATATAAAAATACAAAGAAAATGAAAAATGATCAAAATCCAAAAAAATAAGAAAAAGGATTGAAAAAAGTAAAAAAAAACAATCGTCCTCTAGTGAAAACCACTTCGGTGGCACTTTGGGCAAGTACCTTGGTGAAAACTTAGCAAACAGGTGCCTTGCGTAAATAAAGTCCCTCCATCTACCTAGGCTCTTTATCCTATCACTCCATCTCATCATTCATCCTATTTCTTCCATCATCCATTTGTGTTTGCATCATAGCTTGATATTGTGAAGTATCATATCCCCTTAGTGCTACTTGGCATAGTCCAAATGTTAGTTTGTCATGCCTATATTGAGGTGGTCTATCATATCATATCGGGAGAAATTCGTTATGGATCGAATTGGGTTCTTGTATATCTTAAGGTTATCAAAAATCCAAAAAACATTCATAAAACCTTATCAAAATCCAAAAAAAATTGCAAAATCATGTATAGCTAAAATCCAAAAACATTCGAAAAGGCCAAAATCCAAAACATCAAAAACTCTAAAAAGGTCGAACATCAAAAATCCAAAAATAGTACCTTGTCGAACTACGAGTCTCTGAGCTTGAACCTAGGCAAGGCCATCATTGATGTGCCCCTGAGACACCCTATGTTAGTCCTTTAGGAGTCTGTCATAATAAACTGGCAATCGATCAATTGTTAATATCTCATCATCAATAAGTCGAGTCAGTAGAACTACGTGGTATCTACATATATAACGTAGGCAAGGCTCATTTTTTATCAACCCCCAAGGCCCCTAGGATAGGTCTTTTAGGTTAGGCTCTTGGTTGAAACTCAAAAAATCCCTAAACATTCAAATATCGAAAAACCTTAAACATTTGTAAAATCTCGGAAAACCCCTAAACATTCAAATATTAGAAAACACAAAAACATTTAGATAATAGAAAACACAAAAATATTAGAAAAAATTCAAAAGACCTAAACAACATCAAATATCTTGAAAAGACCTAAACAACCTCAAATAATTTGAAAACCAAAACATTCACATAAACTTTCAAAAAGATCAAAAACAACCTCAAAACATCAAAAACATTGAAATATTAAAAAAATCCAAAATCATCCATCCCATTTCGCTTTCACCCGCAATAAACCACCGCCCATAATAAATCAATCATCACCTTCAACCTTTGGCAAAACAAATAGAAAACAAGTATAGCAAGTCATAAAGAGAGAACCTAAGTGTCAAAATCTAAAGTCTAGATCATAGGTAAATGTGTCAGTAGAGTTTGTATCAATGACTTATCACACACCTCATCTCAATCAAAACACCTGATCAACATGTCCTAGGATGAATCCTTCCTGTGATGGACATCAAAATTAGAAATCACCTTAGCTAAGTTTAAACTAGCAAGAGTATAGATAACAATGACTGTTGGTCTTTGATTTTTTCTTGTGATTTATCTCAATGACCCATTCCGAGGACCTCTTGATGATGTCTATCAAAATGATTTAGAGAGAAAGGAATGAGGCATCAATCATTATCTTTTTTTTTGTACTTGTGGGTATTCTTGTAAAATAATCTTGGCACATACTTGCTTAGTTGTGTGTAGGGAAGTTGTTTGGAGTACATTGTTGACTATTGTGTATGCTTTGTTTTGATATATTCTAAGCTTATAACTTACATTCCAATGAGGTTTTTGTATGTCAAGGTGTGAATAAGGATTATCCTATCTATTTGCAGAGTCAAAGTCCATCACACTAGATACAATGCCATCCTGGTTATTAATACCTTGATGCATTGTGTCTATGTGTTATATCAAATAGTAAGGAACGACAGAAATTCCCAAACCCAAGATATGAACAAATCATTATTCATTTATCATCACCATCTCCAATAAAGTCTCGGTGGATCATAGACTTGTTGGAATTTTTGAATCAATCATCAAAATCAATGGTCAATCATCTTGTTTCTTCTATCTTCTCTCTGTGCTAACCTGGTATCATGACAGTCAACAAAAGAAATATCATCAATGCATCCATCTTGCATCCACAAATCATCAACATGCATACATCTCGCCTAATCACAACATATCATAATATGGAAAATATATTTCACTGCAACATAATTATCATTTAAGTTGTGCTAAATAATATAGATTTTTTATTCTAAGCATCTTAAATCATTGCACACATATCATAAACATACATCACATTATCATATCATAAGCATGAACATCTGCATTATCCATACATACATCCATATGCATACATCATCATCTCATAAATTGTATAGAAAAGTACACAAAAAGAAGTGCATCCATTCCATATCATTACATCTCATATCATCGCATATCGAATAAACATGAATAAAAGGAAATGCATCCATTCATTATGTTGCATCCATACATGATCATAATATATACAAGCATATCACATCATATCAACATCAAATGCATCCATACATTCATAAAGCATGAAATAAAATGAACATATCACATCATATCAAATTTGTATCATCTCGTATATATATCAAAAAATGGTGACTGTCATAATACAATATATGAGTCGATGTTTGTATATCGATCAAAAGTACAATATCCAAGAGGCTATCAAAAAGGAGCCCATGAATGTATATTTGTATAAAGAATCAGGAAATAATAAAAAAGTGTCTATACAAGCAAGCTAGCCCTGATGGATGCTCCCATCTCCAGGTTGTCTCTCTAATGGATGATCCTTTGTCCAAGGATGTGCTCCAATCCTCTGTGAAAAATTTGGCTACCTCATCGCCACAGGGACATCCTGATGATAATGCATGCCATAATACATAGCCTTAATCATGACCTCTTTGTATAAATGGGCAGAAACTATTTGTCCCTGTGTTATAGTTGTCATAGCCTCTAACTACTGGCACCACTCGACCTCCTGTGCCAACTGCGTATCTGAGGTTTGTCTGAGTTGACGCTCCTGATCCCTCTTAGCTATGACAGCCAATACCTATTGTTGGGTCTGGTCTCTCTCAGCTATGATCACCAATATTTGCTGACGAGCCTGATCTTGCTCAGACGTAACCACCTATAGCTACTACTGTAACTGTTGAATTTGTGCATCACGGGGATCTAGCCCCGACAATGGTTGTTGTTGTATCAATGGTTGTTGATGTGGTTGTTGATGCAATGGTAGTGCACCTGGGACCTTTCCATCCTGCTGATGTTGGCCATCCTAGCCATCTTGTCCTTTGCCCCGACCATTTGGCCCTCTGCCCTATCCATCCTATGGCTGGCCTCAGCCTCTTCCTACACCCCCCTCTTGACCTCCCTCGTGGAGGTATACCTACTGGATCTGTCAGTCTGGGAGGGGGTACAAACAATGCATCATATGTAGGCATAGTCTGTGAATCTTCCTTCCACTAATCATAGGCCCATGGCCTAGTAACAAACTGTCTAAAGCCCTCAAGAAACCTCGCAGGTTGGGATCATATTTCCCTATGTTGTTTCTCAGGATGATCTAGAAAAAATAGCAATATATGCATCATCAGGCATGTCTTTCCTCTTGCCAAACTTTTTGGCAACTCTATCAGGTAGGTACCTCTCTATCATGGTATGCTCTCGACCTTGCATATACTGGGTCTGTCGAGCAAAGAACAACTGTTGAACATCATCATACCATACCATCATTTGAAGCCATGGTCACCATCACAACACTATCATATCATCGATCACTCGACACTAGTAAGGAATGCCAAGCTACCCTATGTGTTGCAGAGTGATGGAACCTCTATACCTCCAAACAACTAGATCATCTGGCTCCACATCTGCCATATGAACAATTGCTTAGAGCATGGCAATGTGCTCCCAGGCCCATATGTGAAGAAGGGTGACCCCTATGATGAGTCCAATTTATGGCTCAATTTTGATAGAGTATTACCCATTTGTTGTTGTTGTCATAGAGTTTGATACTTGGATGTTTGACATTTTCATGATATTTCCTCAAAATCATAGACATTGGGCATAAGTTTATCTTTGCAACCTTTAAATGACATTAACATGCTATATGAACTATCTATGTTAATTTTACATGTGGATTAATGAATGTTACTTTAAGATAGTTATAGATATGCAATTGTTGTGCGTGCTAATGTATTCATGCAGATATAATTAGAGCCTACAAAATTGAGGAAAATTCTACCAACTGGTCATTCACCATAAAGGTCAACAAGGTGATCATTCAAAGGTCAATGGAGGGAAGACTCTCAGTGGATGGAAATTCCTAGTTCAAATCAAAGAATTGTAACTGCCTTGTAAATGATCATAATAGTTTGTTGAATGAATATAGGAGTTATTGTTGTGCTAGATCTGTGTTAAGGAAAACATGCTTGACCAGATTCCATGCATGCATAACCTCCTTTCCACTTTCCATGCTTTCCATAAAGTGACATCCTCCTAATCTATTGGAGTTGGCCGCCTTGCTAGGTAGTTAGTAGTTTTTCCTTCTATAAATAAGAATCGAATGCTCCTTCTCAAAAGGTTGATTCATCTGATGATGTACTTGCATTCTTAGTTTTTTTAGTAATACAGTTACATTTCTCTATTGTAATTATGTTTTCTCAATGAATAAAATGAAGTTATAAGTTCGTTGCATTTGAGTTTGTCTTAAGGGATACTCATCCAAGGGGCCCACTTGGTGAGCATTCCATCCTTTAGCTTAGTTATTATTTTTCTATTCAGCAATAGTTATAAATATGACAATTGTCTATTCTTGTAGCCACTAGAATTTCATTATGTGACTATTCCTACAACCAAAGCAGATAGAGTAGTTTCCTGTCTATTTGCTCAGATTTTCATTTATGTCATGCAATTCAACTTAGTATAGTTGTTGGTTGATGTTCAGTACTTATGTTACTTCTTTCTCAACAATTTACTTTTATTATTATGTCTTTCTTAAGCTGTAGGATGAATATGGCTACTATGGATTCCTAGTGCACATACCTTGCTGACCCATTTCAAGACTATGTCCCTAGGTTGACAATTAAATGAACCTTCATAATGATTGAGATAGCTATTCAGATTAGATTTCCAATCTCTGAATCACAACTTTAAGGGCTTAGTTGTTAAGTCATTGCAGGAGGCCAACATTTTTGGCACCGTCATCGAGGATGGTGTCAAACTAGGAAGATCTTTAGAGTCATTGATAGTTTCTTGCTGTAGTATTTCTGAAATTTTGTTCTTAGTATACCCCCCATTTAGGAAATAATGACCCCCCTATTCTTTCACCAATTATTTATGTGATTTGGTTGATGCCGAGTTGATATCGCATGCATAGAGGAAGGAGAAGAGATGCTTATGGGAGATTCATTCCTAATCATCCTAATCCATTTTAGCTAGAAGAGCTTCTAAATCTTCCAGGAGACGAAGAAGAAGAGCCACACCCTTTTGTTGATGCATTTCCTAATTTAACCAGTTCTGAAACTTCCTTTGAAGATCAAAATCTAATTGAGAACCCATTTGCTTTGGAACTCCATCAGGCAGGCATGGGTGATGCAAATAGAAATAGACCTAACCATCTAGCTTTTCCATTCCCCATTGCTCATTAGAATAAAGTTAACAACCTCAAAAATATTCCTACTTTAGTCCTTCCTAAGTTCTATGGACTTGTCACAGAAGACCCTGATACCTTCTTGTTTGAGTTTGATATCCTCTGTAGAAGCTATGACTATACCACTGATGCTCATAGGCTTAAGTTGATTCCTACCACCTTGAAAGAGGTTGCATTAAGATGGTTTATGAGCCTACGCAGAAATATTGTAGAGACCTGGGATGACATGAAGACAAAGCTCTTTGAGAAGTACAAGGAATATTGCAGGGGTAGTGACATGAGAGGAGATGAAATATTTAGGATGCAATAGAAGGAAGATGAGAGTTTGGAGGATTACATTTCAAGGTTTTTGTTTTTCCTGCAGAAATCTCCACATCATACACTCAATGATGAATCCCAAAAGCTTCTCTTCTTGAGATGGATTAATGAGAGCTGCATTGAGGCCTTAGACCTGATGGGAGGAGGAGATATCACCCAAGCTCCTTGGGAAGATACCAAGAAGCTATGTCAAAACTATTCTAGGGAAGCTTCAAAGAAAGGGAGAGCTTACCAATCCTCTATGGGTAAGTCATCTACCGGTGGCGTTTCAAGGATGGAGATTACTCACTTGTTGGTAGACTTCAAGCAATACATCATAAACAATCTGGCTACTCAGCTGGATACACTTTAAGCTAAAAAGAAACATGAGGAGGCAGAGGAAATGTTGGAAAAATATTGCCCTCATTACAGACAAAAGAAGAAGGACTGCAGATGCAAGATGGTATCTAATATTGACAGTAAGAAGATTCCACCTGAGTTCAAGCCAATCTAGGGTGAAGATGACCAAGTCTACTACATTTCATAAAGGAGGCCATGGGATCCAAGATAAGGTATCCCACTAGATCCACTATCTTTTGTTGGGCCATATTTCAATTCTTATTCATTTGGTAACCAATGGAAACCCCCATATCCATCCAATTATGGAGGATATCCACCAAAACCTTGGAGTAACCCTCCAAATACCTGGCCCAATTACCAAAACTCTCTACCCCAGTGGCAACAACCTCAGGGGAATTGGCAGCAGTTTCAGGGAAATTGGTAGCCACTCTAGGAAATTGGCAGCAAACATCTCAATGGAGGGGAGGACAACAATGGCTAAACCAGACCACTAGTTACATGCAACCACCTTCTCAGCCCCAACAACCTGTTATAATGCCTCCTGCAACTAGCTCAAGTTCAAACACACCTAGACCTACTCAGCTACCAGCTCAGCCCACACCTAACCCAAATAACAAACCACAACAA
This sequence comes from Sequoia sempervirens, assembly GCA_007258455.2. Lineage (NCBI taxonomy): Eukaryota > Viridiplantae > Streptophyta > Pinopsida > Cupressales > Cupressaceae > Sequoia > Sequoia sempervirens. Next base: position 34,718,490 of record VDFB02058242.1, read on the forward strand.
TAGCCAGTCTATTCTACTAATTCAAATCAATTTCCTGCATATGTTGTGAGTGTAAGTGACATCCACTTGAGTTCAAGAACTACTTTTTCAGCTCCTTCCACACCTATCATTATTGAGCTTCATGTGGAAGAAGAGGAGCCTCTGAATGTTCCCATTTAGCCAAGTGTACCTAAAAATTCTGAACTAGTCCCAGTACAACAAACTGAACCAAAACCACCATTTCCTTAGAGGTTGGAAATTGCTAAACAAAAAGAAGAGGAGGAAACAACCTTTGAAATTTTAGATCAGTTGAAACATATATGTGTCAAGATACCTCTATTTCAGGCCATAAAAGATGTTCCCATATATGGCAAAGCAATTAAGGAAGCATGCCTTAAGAAGCCAGGCAGGAAAAAGAAATACCCCACTATGGTTCATGTGGTGGGACAGCTGGCTGACATCATGCTTTGGAAAGTGACTGTTCCCAAATACAATGAGCTAGGTAGTCTTGTGGTAGGAGTTGTTATAAACGGGATCCAAATAAAGAATGCTCTGATTGATTTGGGAGCAACAATAAATGTGATGACTAAGGATATCCTACAACAACTAAAAGTTGCAAGCATGAGACCTACTCATAATTTCCTATAGCTTGCTAATAGTTCTACTGTTAAACCTGATGGTATAGTAGAGGATCTTGTGGTAACTCTAGACTCTTGGGAGTACCCAACAAATTTTATGATTCTTTCTCCTAAAGCTACACTAGGCGGGTATCCCATTATTATTGGAAGGCCATGGTTAGCCACAAAAAATTCCTATATTGGATATTGGTCAGGAGACATGACCATTTCTGATGGGAAGAGCACCAAAAAGCTTGTTCTCTACCCCCCTGCTCAACCATCCCAGGAAATGGATAACCCCATATGGCCACATGTTGGTGAAAAGGTTGAGGAAGTTAATTCTGTGGCACAACTTATGATGTTAAGAAAAAGTTATTTCATGCAGCTTCAGGAAGAAGATGAACTATTGCCTAACATAATTCAGAACCATTGTGAAGTGGAGGAAGCATCATCCTCAAATGCATTTGGTTCTGCTGGTCCAGTGAAGATCCTTATGCCTGCTCTTCCTGCAGCTAGATTTTGTGCAGCAACTAATATGTTTCATACATTGCTGCCACATGAAATCAAGGTACCAAACATTAGTGAAACAACTATGATAGAGTTAACCACACAAGTGCAAGTGTCAGAAGGAAAATACTTGAATATTAATAGCAAATTGAGTCAAGAGTAGCAGTTGGCTTTAACAAACTTGTTGAGGACCCACCATAATGCATTTGCATGGGACTACCATGATATGAAGGGGTTGGATCCTAAGCTCTACACTCATAGGATATACATCAGAGATGATTGCACACTAGTGAGGTAGCCACAAAGAAGAATTAATCCTGCACTGAGGGAAATTGTAAAAGGGGAACTACATAAATTGCTAGATGTAGGATTTATCTACCCCATTTCAGATAGCCAGTGGGTGTCCCCATTGGCGATTGTGCCCAAGAAGGGAGGAAAATGGAGAGTTTTTGTTGACTACAGGGATCTCAACTCTGCCACTAAAAAGGATCATTTTCCCCTTCCTTTCATAGATCAAGTACTGGATTCCCTTGCAGGCAAGCAATATTTCTCATTTCTAGATGGATTTAGTGGCTATAACTAGATACAAATTGCACTTGAGGATCAAGAGAAGACCACCTTTACTTCTCCATGGGGGACTTATGCCTACTCAATACTTCTATTTGGTTTATGCAATACACCTACAACCTTTCAGAGGGCAGTCATTAGCATATTTTCAGATATCTCACATGATTGCATGGAGATTTATATGGATGATTTTACTACTTATGGTGTTGATTTTAATGAAGCATTGAAAAATATCAGAAGAGTATTAAAGAGATTTGAAGAACATAATCTGTCTTTAAACAGTGTGAAATGCTTCATGATGATGTAGGAAGGTGTATTCCTTGGCCACTACATCTCTCACAAAGGAATTCAAGTGATCCTACCAAGATTGAGGTGATCACCAATCTTCCTATACTTGCAAAGCAAAAAGATGTCAGAAGTTTCTTGGGACATGCAGGCTACTATAGGTGTTTCATCAAAGATTTCAGCAAAATGGAAGCACCATTGTACAACCTCCTAACTAAAGATGTTGAATTCCAATGGATAGAAGACTGTGATAGGGCATTCTCTTATTTGAAAGCAACTTTAACCCATGCTCCTGTACTCAAAGGCCCTAATTGGGAGCTTCCTTTTCACATTCATACATATGCATCAGACTATGTTATAGGATCATTCTTGGGAAATAAAGAAGGAGCAATTGAAAATGCTATTTATTTTGTCAGCAAAAACTTGCAAGGAGCTAAATTCAATTATACAGTGACAAAAAAAGAAATGCTAGCATTAATCTATGCCCTTAACAAATTTAGGCACTACATAACAGGCTATCAGATCTTTGTGCACACGGACCATGCAGCAATTAGGTACCTCATTAATAAGCCCCTGATCTCAGGTAGGCTAGCAAGATGGTTGTTGTTGATGCAGGAGTTTGACATAACCATTGTTGATAAACTAGGGAAGGAAAATGTTGTAGCAGACTTACTCTCAAGATTGACTACATTAGAGAACAATCAAGTCATTGATGACTCCTTCCTGATGAACATTTTGTTTCCAAGGTGTATGCTGACATAGCTAATTATCTGGTCATAAGGAGAGTTCCTCCTCATTTCTCTCCAAAAGAGAGAAGGGTGCTCATTGAGAAAACTTTTCCTTTCTCATGGATTATAGGATGTTTGTTCTACACTGGACCGAACCATGTCATGAGGAGATGTGTGAGGGAAGATGAGACATATGATATATTGCATGCATGTCACAATGAACCCTATGGAGGGAATTTTGTAGCCAAGAGGACAGTAATGAAGATTTTGAACATAGGTTATTAATTTCCCACACTCCACAAGGATGCAGGGAAATATACAAGGAAGTGTGACAGATGCTAGAGGATGGCGACCAACCAAATTTGATGAGATGCCACTTTACCCCCAGGTAGTAATCACTCCATTTGCTAAATGAGGATTGGATTTTGTAGGACCCATTGATCCTCCATCACATGGTAAATCCTATATCTTGGTTTTCCCTGATTATGTAACCAAATGGGTTGAAGTTAAAGCAATGAAGCATGCAAGAGATAATAAGGTTGCAAAATTTCTTTATGAGGAAATTTTCACTCGCTATGAAATCCCAAGGGAGATAGTGATTGATCAAGGAGCTCAATTCACATCAACCCTTGTTACAACACTGGTTAATGAATACAATGTGAGGCATAGGAAGTCTACTCCTTATCACCCTCAGGCCAATGGCCAAGTTGAGGTGACCAACAGGGAAATTGAAGCCATTCTAACCAAAAAAATGGTTCTCCATAAGAAGGATTGGGCAAGTAGGCTACCAGAAGTTGTTTGGGCCTATAGGACCACCTGGAAAACAACCATAGGCTTCACCCCTTTTGAATTACTGTATGGGAAGACAACTATGATTGCCATTGAATTTGAACATAAGACTCTTAAGACTGCACTAGACTTAGGGATGGATATCTCTGAGGCACAAAAGGACATAATTATGTAGGTAAATAATTTAGATGAGATAAGAAAGATAACCTTGCATCACACTGAGGTGGTGCAGAATCAAAGGATCAAATGGCATGATTACATAAAGGACAAGAAGTTTCAGCCTGGTGACTAGGCACTCCTTTATGACTCAAGGTATCAAGATAATGTAGGAAGATTGAAGACTAGATGGTTGGGACCGTATGAAGTTGTAAAAGTCTTTCCCAACAGAGTTGTACAACTCACCACCATTGACCTTGTTAGATTCAAACTTCTAGTCAACGGTCACCGCTTAAGGTTGTATCACAAGCCAACGTCCAAGGAGGAGTTCATGCAGTAATTTAAGTAGCACCCAACCTCTGAACTTCCTGTAGCCGAAGGAAGCAGACCTAGTGGCCCTCCTTCTGACTAATCTCGTACACATAAAATCACTTCATAATAAAGACCTCCACTTTTATGGGAGTTCACTTCTTCATTAATCCACCCATCCGCCCATCCATCTCCACCTTTTTCTCTCTTCCATCACTCCACCATCATTTCACTTCATTCCATCTCCACTTTCATTAATTGCTCAATTGACTTCCTAAAAGGTGACCGATACTTTCTCCATAATCTTTTCAACAAATCTTCCATGAATTGAGGTATGTGTGCATCAATTTGTTACATCTTAATTATCTTTTAGTACATTTATTTAATCATTGTACATTAATGTAGATGCTCTCCATAGCATGTAATTATCCCCTTCCCTGTTATATCATCATTACCACCTCGCATGAGAGGACACATGCCAAAATTTAGGTTGGGGGGAGTGTGAATTACATGTCCACGTGTCAGTCCATGATGGTCCATGTCAGCAAAATTTAAATTGAGCAAATTTGAATGATAGAGTGAGATGACGGCTTGCATGTGTGATGAAACCAAACCGCCGCCATTTTTCTCGATTGTACCCTTCATTTATTATTCCTTGCTACCTTTATTGCCTCAGTCATGATCCTAAGTCACCAAAAAGGTAAATTTCAGATGAAATTGGCGTTGGGAATTTAGCGGCGTTGCAAGAAGGAGAAATTTGGCTTTCAGACAAATATTGTAGGATGGGAAACCTTGCAGAGTGCTTGCTTAATTACAGACAGCTGAAACAATGGGAGGTAGGTTAATTAATAAATGAACCCATGGTTCATGATGTATTATTTCAGGATGCACCTTGCCAAGCCAAGTTCAGAAACTATGAATGGTTAGATTATTTCCTGAAGCTTAATGGTTTTAATGAAGACGTTGCACTAAAATTTGCGCAAACACTTTCTGAAGGAAAGGCCACGATAAAAGGGTTGGAGGTAATGGCTACTGAAGAGAGGACTGCATAAGTGACAGGGTTTCCTTTCGATGGTGAAAATTACCCTGCTACCAGAGATGCAAGGTCAGCTAGGGCTGAATTTACAGAACCTGGGGACCCTCCATTGGACGTGGACAAGAAAGGTGCAAAGAGAACATCTCTGCCTGAGCCGTGGAAGCAAGTAGTTGTTTATGTTGTAAAGTACATTACCTGTGAAGGCTTCTAGTTGAACCTACATTCTGTGCACTTCAAACTCTTGAATAATATGAGGCATGGGAGAAGAATGAACGTGCCAAATGTGTTATATCACCTTCTTTAAATCATGGCGGCCAAGACCCAAAAAGTTAGGCTAATTCTGTCTCCCACCATTGTCTGATCAAATTATTAGTAGAAAAATCTATGCATGATGTGTCTGATATGACTTGGGAGGAATTTTTAAATATTGATCAATTTAGACCAGAGCATTTGCAACCTAGGGTTTTGCCTCAACCACATAGGATTAGTAGGAGAGTGAGTAATGTTGAAGCCACTCTCCTGGAGCCTCAACTTCTGGTGCAAGCTGTAGTGTAAACCCTCCTATAGCCGAGAAAACTATAGAGATTAGTTCTTCTGAGACAGAACATTCAGAAAAAGAAATTTCCTCTTCAAATTTTAATGATGATGTCCCTCTTGCAACCCTAATTTGAACTAGGGCACAAAAGAAATATGCGGAGATTGAAGAGAAGAACACATAAATTGTTGCCTTAAAGGAAAATGTGGACAATGTAGTAGCCTTAGTGCCTTAGATGTTAGAGTGCAGGACTCCTTCAAGAGTCTATACTCTATACTTGAAGGAGAGAAATCTTTCTTTTAAATTGTCAAGGATCATTTTAGGTTTGAATCCTTCCATCGAGACTCCTCTTGAATTTTTCCAGGCTTATCAGGTTGCTCCTCCTAAAGTGAAAAATTTATTGTGTGAATTCTATTTGCACAATTATGTTGTCCCATGATCATGATTGGAATCCATTGTTGTATGTTGGGGATCTCCAATTAAGGGCATTTATGTCTTGAATATAGAATGAAATTAGTTGGGGACAATAGTTCAGGACTTACACAAAAATAGAATCCAACACTCCCTTGCCTATTGGGGATGAATCTAGAAACCCTGGAGACATTTTTTGGGAATGGCATAGATTTCTTTACCAACCAAGCTATAGTAACAGGATCCTGCATGAGAGAGAATTAGTTTACAAAGAATATGAGAAGGTAGCAGAAATTGTAGGAAAATTTGTAATGGGATATCTATCATAAAGGTGGAATAGCCTAACTAATGAGCTAAAACAAATTGCATCTCACTCCTTGCAGAACTATGCTGCAACAGGCAAAAGAATTGATAAATATATATAGCTTGGAAGGATGAAAGGACAATTTTGGCTTCCATTAACTTTTCAGCCACCTATCCTATTATGGCATGTACCAAATTTTAGCTATTATCAGTATGATATAGCAGTAGAAAGGAAAATATGGAACAAGTTGGACAACAACCAAGGGTTATATTGGCACCCCAATTCATTCACTGCAAGAACTGATGTTGGGCAGTTGGTAGTTGTAGATTTTAGGACATTGACTAAGTAAAGGAATAACTCTTCCTTTGTTGGAGGACTAGCAAAACCTTAGGTTGGGGGGAGTGATGAGTCCAATTTATGGCTCAATTTTGATAGAGTTTATTACCCATTTGTTGTTGTTGTCATAGACTTTGATACTTGGACGTTTGAAATTTTCATAATATTTCCTCAAAACCATAGACATTGAGCATAAGTTTATCTTTGTAACCTTTAAATGACATTAACATGCTATATGAACTATCTATGTTAATTTTACATGTGGATTAATGAATGTTAGTTTAAGATAGTTATAGATATGCAATTGTTATGTGTGTTAATGTTTTCATGCAGATATAATTAGAGCCTACAAAATTGAGGAAGATTTTGCCAGCAGGTCATTCACCATAAAGGTCAACAAGATGATCATTCAAAGGTCAATGGAGGGAAGACTCTCAGTGGAGGGAAATTCCTAGTTCAAATTGAAGAATTGAAACTGCCTTGAAAATGATCATAATAGTTTGTTGAAGGAATATAGGAGTTATTGTTGTGCTAGATCTGTGTTAAGGAAAACATGCTTGACCAAATTCCATGCATGCATAACCTCCTTTCCACTTTCCATGCTTTCCATAAAGTGGCATCCTCCTAATTTGTTGTAGTTGACCACCTTGCTAGGTAGTTAGATAGTAGTTTTTCCTTCTATAAATAAGACTCGGATGCTCCTTCTTAGAAGGTTGATTGATCTGATGATGTACTTGCATTCTTAGTTTTTTTAGTAATATAGTTACATTGCTCTATTGTAATCATGTTTTCTCAATGAATAAAATAAAGTTATAAGTTTGTTGCATATGATTTTATCTTAAGGGAGACTCATCCAAGGGGGCCCACTTGGTGAGCATTCCATCCTTTAGCTTAGGTATTATTTTTTTGTTCAACAATAGTTATAAATTTGACAACTGTCTGTTCCTGTAGCCACTAGAATTTCATTATGTGACTACTCTTGCAGCCAAAGCAGACAGAGTAGTTTCCTGTCTGTTTTCTTAGATTTTCATTTTTGTCATGCACTTCAGCCTAGTATAGTTGTTGGTTGATGTTCAATACTTATGTTACTTCTTTCTCAACAATTTACTTTCAGCATTATGTCTTTCTTAAGCTATAGGATGAATATGGCTACTATGGATTCCTAGTGCACATATCGTGCTGACCCATTTCAAGTCTATGTCCTTGGGTTGACAATTAAATGAACCTTCATAATGATTGAGATAGTTATTCAGATTAGATGTCCAATATTTGAATCACAACTTTAAGGGCTTAGTTGTTAAGTCATTGTAGGAGGCCAACACCCTGTACCAATCGCTCTCCCATCAAAGTATATGAAGTCATGCATATCATGGTAAAGGGAGGCCAACATCACAAGCCCCCATGCATACTGAGTCCTCTAGAAGAATAACTCGTGCCATGCCAGCCCCCATCCTAGACTAAATCCCCTGCTTCATCGATCTGAGGCAACCAAACCTAAGATCACTTTTGCAATGATCAATCTGAAGGTCGACACTTGACCTGTGTACATCTCAAGGTCAATTTGGGAGTTGACCAGGAAAATGGACTAGCCATGTATCAGTAGTCGCAAAATCTTCCATACATCTTGTAGTGTCATTGTTATCTCACCAATGGGTAAGTGGAATTACGAAGTCTCGCTATGCCATCGCTCACATAGTGTTGTCATCATCATCAAATGGGTCTGCATGACGTGCATGTAGGGAATGTACCACAAGCTGATCTCTCCCAAGTGCTCTTGTCGAAGCTCAAACAAATTATCAAGTCTGGACAACACAGTCGGTCGGTGCTCAAGGGACATCAAAGGATAGATAACCTCTTGTACCCACAAAGCGCATGACGTCAAAATTTGCAAAAAAATGGCTAATTTTGGATTTCTTGTCCCCCAAAATGATAAAAGCGTTGCTATTTACGAAAGTGGCACTATATCTCAAATTCCAAATAGCGACGCTATGTGCATTCAAATTACAAATCGTGACTAGTGTCGCTCATCACAATTGCATCGCTCTTTAAAATTTGCAAACCCTAATTCCAAATCATGAAGTGCATCGCTAAACACAATAGCGTCGCTAAAATTCAAAATAGCATCGCCGATTCTCAAAAAAGAATCACAATATAGCGACACCACCTAAATCTAAATTTCAAAATGCAATAAGTGCGCTCAAAAGTCAAAATACAAGTCAATTTTTGAATTGCATACTAGTGGTCTTGCACTTGGAGGCCTCTAGTACTCTCGAACCCCATCAGAAATGTGTCGTGGGAGCACTCATTGCACCATTTCGTCAGAGGGTTAGAGCTCAGAATACAAGAATTCTCTAAATTGTGAATGCACAAATGAATTGAAAGTGACCCTTCCTCACCTATTTAAGCCAAAAAATAAGGGTTTTTTTCCCTAATTTAACCATAAAGCTAGGGTTTTCCACAATTTTCACCAATCTTGCCAAATTGAAGCTTATTTCACATCATTTTTTGCATTTTTGGCATGTTTTTTGCATCCTGGAGCCTTTTTGGACCCATGAGGCAACATTTAACCATTGTCGAGAAATCAACCCAAAATTCAAAATTTTCGCCCAATTTCTTGAAGGGGCAGGGAACTAGCTTATTCCTTCCATTGGGGCAATAGTGGGGCATCCAAAAATCCCTTTTTTTTTGTTTTTTGATTTAAGCAACAATTTTTTAATCTGAAGAGCATCAATCTTTGAACCAACGTAACAGGTACCTCGGTTCAAAGAGGGGAAAAATGTAGACACTTAAAAATGTCTTGAATGATATCATGCACTCGAATTAGGTATACTAACATCATTTTCTCCTAAAACCCATCCTCTTTTTGCTTAATTAATTAAATTTTCCTAGCTATTTAATTAATTGCATCATTTTCATCTATTAACCTAATTAATCTAATCGGGTTAATTCACCCCCTTCCATGCTAACACTTCATCCTGTTAAATTAAATACATCAAACTATTTAATTTAAATCCCTAAATCTCCTTATTTAATTAAATAACCCTAAGTTATTTGATTAAATATCATTCCACCTTTTCCCCTTTTCATTAAATCACTTTATTTAATGAAAATCATTTAATTTCCCTAATTTGCATAATTGAAACTTTGTTTAATTATAAAATTACTAATAAATCTAATTCCCCCCCACTTGCAAGGGAATATTCCTCCTTTGCACATTCCTCCAACAGGAATATTCCCATGGAATATTCCTTCCCCTTTTGCACATTAAAACTTTGTTTTAACTACTAAATGTTTATTTTCCCTCACCCATGAGAATATTCCAAAGAATATTTTCTCTCCTCATTCATTTGAAAAAGGGGAATATTCTTTTTCTATAACAAACTTACTTGCCTTCTTGTGCAAGTTAAAAGTGTGTTTGTTTGGACAAAGGTGAACCCTTGATTAAATCTCATCATTGATTCTCATCCATTGATGAGAATCCATGATCCATGCCTCCAACTTCTTTCATCCTTGACCGTTGATTAACCTTTTTAATCTCAACCCTCCATTTCTCATTTGCTCTCCTATAAATAGATCACTATTTGGAGACAAATGGATCCATCTTTTTCAGAGCAAACTCATGTTGTTGAAATCACTCACACTCACACTCATATTTATCATTTATTTAGTATCATTTTAGCTTAATTACTTGCATTAATTAGCTGAGCTTCCATTAATGTCTTCCATGGTAACATAGATGCATTCATGTAGCTTATTTGGTAATTAGGGTTTTAATATTTTTAGCTTGGAATCCATTTAGATTAGCTTTTCACTCACATATCTTGATCATCTTAGCATAAATCATGTTAAAATAGCTTGCATCATGTTAGTTCAGCATTTAAATCATGTTTCATCGTGCACATCTCATAATGGTTTCATCAATTTTCTTCAATAAAACTGATTGAAACAAGCTCATTTATCCTTGGGATTGGGAAAGGGTCGTCGTTCCACATCAACACGACACCACTCCCCCAATAGGATAAGTTTCAATGGATTAGAATAGGTTTTTTGAAGCTTTCATAGTTTAACATGTTAAGTTTTAATGAATTCCTAGTTTAGTGTTTGTTAATTGAATGACCTCTATTGGATTGACGTTTAGTGGCATGAATATACTTTGTATCCTCATGGATCAAGTGTAGTCAGCCCATATTAATCTGTCTATCATAGTACATATGCAAAGGAAAGGGAGTGATGGTTGGTGGAAGAATGACACTATGCTCTATAGTGAGGGTGTGGGTCTGAGCGTCGTGTGAGAGGGGTTATCTACTGTGTGCTTGGACGACCCTACCTAACTCACCACTTTCCTTCCTTTCTCACTTGCGATTTGTGGCACATGGGTCGTGTTGTGGCTTTTCTGGGGGTTTTTTCTATGCTCGAGTGTGGGGTGTTGTTGTGTGGTATTTGGGTGGTTTGGTGCTTTGAGTTTGGGCGCTAGAAACAGGTGTGTCGAGTTGCTTTCTCTCTCTTTTTGTTAGTTGATTATGATGTTAGGTGAACATTCTACAGATTTTGAAAATATGTCTTTCTCTGAGATTTTGATGGGGTTTTATCCAATACTCTCAGACCATTCCAAAGCATCAAATTTTTAAGCAAGAATTTTAATGAAGGGGGGTCATCTTAGGTTGGTGGACCTTGAGTAGTTAAGGTTATTGGTTTCTTAGAGAGGAGTCTCTTTCATCCGATCGTGGTAATCCAACCAGATTCAGTAGCAAAAGATGTTAACTATTTGTGCAATCATGCCCTAGTTTGTAAGTTTATGGGCATTCAAGTTTCTCTCCCATTTTTGGACTCATGGACTCATTGAACTTGGAATCCAGAGGGAGATATGAAGATTATGTAGAAAACTAACAATTATTTCATGGTTGTGTTCTCCTACATGGAAAATTAGAATAAGGCTTTTGAAGGGGGGCCCTATTTTTATAATCAAGAGGGATTGTTTATCAAACCCTAGCACATAGGGTTTAACCTAGCAGAGGAGCTTCTATCAAGGGTCTTGGTGTGGGTGTCATTACCTTGGCTTCCAATGGAGTTATGGAGAAATGATAGCCTTGCTTCTTGGTAAACTAGTGGGTTCATCTCAAAAAATGTCGGATAAGAAATAAATCTCATTCACCCATATTTGTGTTGAACTTGATTTAAGTAACCCATTGCCAGATTTGATGGAGATTCAGGTTAGATCCAATTCTTGGATTCAATAATTGGACTATGAAGATCTTCCATTTCATTATCGAATTTTTCACGAATACAAACATTTGCAAAAGAAATGTCCCAAGCTCAGCTCTTCAAGGGGTGGGTTTGCAGGGGTTTCTACAACCAAGATGCCTTCTCATCCCCCACCTCCAAAGGATAAAGGGAAGGCCCCTATGTCAGAAGGAGAGACTAATAAGGAGGGCTTTATCCTTGTTAAGCCTCACAAAAAGGGTCAAGGGTTGAAGATATCTCTAAAGGATAGACAAGGGGATGCTATGTTCAATCAGTTTGAGACTTTGGAGGATTTGGATCAGCTTGAAGGTAATCCAAATAGGTTGTTGGCTAGATTGCATAATATGAGGGGGACCAACTGGCTTCTAAAAGGAATCTTAATAGTTTGGGGGATGAATAAATTGACTCTCAAATGGACACATACCAAATTCAGATGAATGTTGGGGTGTTGGCTCTGCTTGAGAGCAAGTTTTGGGGGATGGTGGGAACTGACCTTGTAGGATCCAGTGATAGAGGTTGATGCTTAGGAGCCTAGTAAGGGCAGAAAATTTATTCCTACATTGGGATTGTATTAGTATAACTTTAAAAAGGGGGGCTCAGAGAAGCCTTCCAAGCTGGGAAAAAAGAAAGATTAGGACAAAATTAAAATAATGGGAGAGAATTTTGTGGAGTCAAGGTCAATCAAGACTATTGACTCACTTTTCTAACTCGTAGAAATTATTTCTTTGTCATGGAATGAAAGGGGTTTGAATAGAACCCCTAAACAAAAAGTTATTCAGGATTTGATTAGGTTGCACTCTCCTGTTGTTGTGTTCATTCAGGAGTATAAATTTTTAGTGGATGGTATGTTCAATGTGGCCTCTAAGGTATGGTAGAGAGGTCAATGTCAGTGTATAAGGGCACATGATAGTGCTAGAGGGATTTTCTATCTCTGGGACCCACGTAACATCTGCCCTCTTTGGTGGATTTTTGGTAGAAACTCCTTGAATATGACTGCCTCAAGCTTTGATTTTGGTGAGATCTTGTTTACCATGTTTATGCTCCAACTGAGTTTCATGGAAAATATTGTCTATGAGACCATATTAGGCTTGTGTGATCCTTGGTTCCTTTACTCCTATGGGTACTTGCTAGTGATTTTAATGTCATTATCAAATTGGGGGGGATGAGGGGTGGGGCAGTGAGGATTGAACCCTTTTCTACACTTTTCAAAGATAATATTTATTTTTTGAACTTTATTGATATAAAGCCAGGTAATGGTTTGTACACATGGAGTAACAAGAGATGTGAGGAAGGATTCATCTATGAGAAATTAGATAGATTTCTAGTCTCTAGTTTTTGGATTGGAAACAATTGGACTACCAACTCTAGTATTCTGGATTGGAGAGGTTCAGACCACTAGCCTATCAAGTTATCTATAAGTGGGAGGGGTGTCTTGAAGAACCCGTCATTCAAATTCTAACTTATGTGGCTTTCCAATCCTTCTTTGTAGGATCTAATGAGGGTGGTGGTCCAAAGGCACGCCTGCTCATGGTACTACTATTTTTTCATTTGTTAATAGGATCCAATTTGTGAAGTATCAACTCAAGAAATAGAATAGGTAGAGTTTTGGGAATATTTTTATGGAAAAATCAGTTGCTCAGAACCACTTGGACTATATCACTAGACTGAACATGGATCATGGTTTTACCAAGGAATCCCTTAATGAAGAAGTTGAAGCCACGGAGGAGTTAGCTGAATAGGAACTGAGGGAGGAAACTTATTGGAAACAAAAGGCTGGGATTTATTGGCTTCTAGAGGGAGACAAGAATACCACCTTCTTCTATAACTCTGTTAAAGATGTAAGAAATAGTAATTTGATCTCCTCATCGATTTCTTCCTAGGGGCAGTAATTATCTTCTTTTAAAGATATCTCGCAAGAGGTTATTCAATTTTATTCCTCTTTGTTCAAGTAGGATTCTCTTGTTGTTGACATTAAAAAGAATCTCATTTGGAGTGCATTCCCTCGGTCGTGACTATGGAGGAAAATGAGGGGATTATTAGACCCATTATGTGAAAGGAGGTTGAGGAGATAATTTTCAAGATGAAAAAAGGAAAAGCCCCTAGACCTAATGGTTTCTCGATATATTTTTTCAAGAATTCTAAGAGATTATCAAATTTTATTTGTTGGATGTTGTTCAAGAATATCAAAGAAGCAAACAAATGTTGAGGGCTATGAATTCCATAGGGTTATATCAAAAGAGCAAGGAAGTTTTGTGTTAGGAAGAAAAATCTTGGATGGGATGGTTATATTGACTGAATCTATTCACTCTATGGAGTTATCCAAGGAGAAGGCCATGTTTATCAAGCTAGATATGACCAAAGCTTATGATTGGGTTAAATGGACCTCTCTCTAGAAAGTGCTCATTACCTTTGGGTTTAGTGTAGAATGTGTCAACTCAGTAATAAGTTGTATTATGTATACTTCCTACTTAGTGTTGATTAATGGTGAGCCTTCTTTTCTATTTGGTGCTTCTCGGGGACTTTGACAGGGTGACCCTTTGTCATCTTATCTCTTTATTATTATGGCTAAGGGCCTAGGAATAATCTTGAAATCTCATGTGAGTCTTGGTCTAATTAAAGGCTAGTATTGGGGTGATGGATTTCCCCCCCCCCCAATTCCACTTATAGTTTTTGGATGATACTACACTTTTGGGGGATGCCAAAATCAGAGAAGCAACCAACTTCAAGCGAGCTCTAGATATTTATCTTGTTGCCTCAGGCCAAAGAAATAATGAAGATAAGTCTTCTATTTTATTCTTTTATACCCCTCCCATTATTTAGTCAAGAATTGCTTGGATTATGAGATTTCAAATTAGTGCTCTTCCTTTTGTGTATTTGGGTATCCCCCTATTTGCAGGTCCTTTTCCAAGAGGGATATGGTGCAATATTTTGGATAAGTTTCATGAGTGGGTCAAGCATTGGAATTTTAGGTGGTTGTCCTTTATTGGGAGAGTTATGTTATTAAAATATGTTGTTCAAGCTCTCCCTATTTATAGGTGCATGGTCCAGGTTGATCTGGGTAGCTTCATTAAGGAGTTGGATGCCTTATCTAGACAATTCTTATGGGCAAGTAATCTTGATTCCTCAAAGTGGAGTTTAGTTAAATGGAAGCATATATGCATACCAAAATAGAAGGGGGGATTTGGCTTGTGAAAAAAAACCCTTACTAGTCAAGGCTTGGAAGCTAACATTTATTGGAGATGGTGCACTAGTTAGGATCAAGCTTGGGCTAGGATTCTTTCATCTAAATATCAACGGGAATGGGTAGGAAAGATATGCCTAGAGTCTCCTTGGTAGGTAAAGGGTATATGATCTTGGATACTCTCAAAATGGGTGTTGGCCTAATCAAGCAGAGCTTGTTTTGGATTTGTAACAAAGGGTCTAATGCTCTTTTCTGGTATGACTCTTGGGATGGACACCCTCCAATCATGACTATGTTTTCATATTTACAGAATCTCTATCACACCTTTCTTGAAGCGGGATGGTCCCGAGTGGAAGACTTCATGGTTGCAAATATTATGGGGTAGGTTGTGGTGTTCAAGTGGAAGGATATTCAAGATTTTCCACCAAGGGTTTTAGAGGAGGGACGAGAATAATTATTTCATATTTTGGCTAATAGAGCTTGCAACTTTTTACAAAGGAATGATGTTTTGGCTTGGAGTCTTGATCCTAGGGGAGTTTACTCTATGGCGGTTGGGTATCAGGAATTGGATAGGTTGAAATATGGAGGGGATGATGTCCCTTGGTGGAAGTATGCTTTGAATAAGATTTCTTGGCCTAAATGCAATTTCTTTTTGTGGCTTGTTGCTCATGATAGGTGTCTTACTTGCTTGGGATAATCCATAAAAGAGGGGTTTCCAGGGCCTTCTATCTATGTCCTTTGTGAGAGTTGTGAGAAATCCTCCTCACACTTGTTATTTTAGCATATATATTCTAAGATCATTTGGCACCATTGGTGGGAGGTTTGGAGGCAATCTTGTGTTCATGCTTCTTCTCTAGTTGAGTTTTGGAGGACGTTGGGGAGACCTCCTACTAAGTTTTTTTTCCTTCAGGTGGCTTGGGGTATAGTTCCTTGCATTCTATGGTAGATTTGGTTGGAGAGGAACCAAAGTGTCTTTAGGGGCAAGGGGTTGGTTTCTATTCAAATCTGGCAACAAGTTCTTGGCATGATTCAGGAGATGATCCAAGCTAGGTGTGAGGTGGATATTCCTCCTAGGTTAGACAATTTGTTGGTGATGTAAGGGTTGGGTTTAGTCAGTGGTGGCTCTAGGAAGATTGGCTTGGTGGGAGGAGACCTTCCATCATGAATATTTTGTGGGAAGGCATATGGTCACCGCCTCCTATGGGTGTCTTGAAGTTAAATACAAATGGCTCTTCTAGAGGTAATTTGGGGTTTGCGAGAATTGGTGGTGTTGACAAAGATAGTTCGAGTTCTACTCTTTTCTTTTTCTCCATTTATCAAGGACACCAAAGTAATAATCTTATGGAGGCTTTGGCTATCCTTACTACTATGGAGAAAGGAAGTGCTTTGGGGTGGCGAAGATCATCTATGAATTTGATTCTCAAATCCTAGTAACTATGTTGAATAAAAGATCTTGGGAAGGGATGAACTGGTAGTTGGACTTAATGGTTCAACAGATTCTTCAAATTAGAAATTCTTTGGACCTGGTCTCCTTTGTTCATATCCCTACTAGGGAGTAGAATAATGTTGTGAATTTTTTGCAAAATGGGCTTCTGAGTATAGGGGTAATTAGCATATTGATAAATTGGGAGCACCTCCCATTGGAATATTCACATAGATTGAAGTTGCTATTTTAGGAAGATGTTTAGGGATCTTGTAATGGGTTTGTTGTCTCTTGAAGCTTGGTTATTTGGCTTAGTTCTTTTTGCCCTGCATGGTGTTTATGGTGAGCCCTGTTGCTTGGGTTCTATTTCTTTAGATGTAATGGTACTTCTCATTGATTGAATAATATTTTACCTACTCTTTTATTAAAAAAAATATCTACATACATGCAACATCTTAAAGAATAAATACGTAATCAATGCTTCAATCTCAAATAACTAAAAAATATATTCAACCCCACATCAGTAACATGTAGAATAAAGATATTTAGGTATAACATGTAGGTTTCTAAGACTCAAACACCAGAATCAATGCTAGATCTAATTTTCCAAACAAACCCACACAGGAGTAACCATAGATCAATAAGAATTCTCTTAGAAACTATGCAAACCTGTAACTATCTTCATTCAAAACACCATGAATACAATCTCATCACACATCTACATACCACATATTTTAGTTAACATGTAAAACATACAAAACCATATCTATAAATTTGAAATCCATTTAAACATTTATGCATTCACATCAAACATGTCATCTGAATAATGGAATAAGCACATATCCACAAACCCATAGCTGAAATCAAGAGTAAAAAACAACCCAATAGGAAAAACTAAGTAGTCCAGGAGCTTATAACATTTGAAACATATCAACTCCACAACTCACAAAGAGGTTAGTGGCTTATCTTCTAGTACTTTCATGTAACCAAGGCCTAAAACTATGAAGCCAACATAAGCACTCCATTTTGTAGTCCTCTACCCATCCAACATGAAAACCTTCTCACTGCACATGAACACGCGATAAAGGAACAAGATCACCAAACAAGAGGATACACACATATTATCAAACAAGAGCTCTAAGTTACCAAAACATAACCAACTCCATAAAGATTCATAATCATGAGCTTCCAATGCCCAACATAAATCACATTGACAATATCTATGGATTACAATCTCACAAATTTGGAAAACAAATTTATCTCTTAGAACATTCATTGCTACCCTATAAGCCTTCCAACAACCTCCAATTCATTCTAACAAATTCCCACAAGCTTTCCAAGCTAAGAAATAGAAAAGAAGGAATACCCAAAACCTAATTAACCTTCAACTTTGATACCAAATGATAAGAAATAAATAGGCTCTAATATTGATTGTTGGAAAATCCAATCTCTATCCAAATATGACTTTAGTGGATGATATTAAAGGCTTGGACTAAAACAATGTAAAAATCTAAAACTTACATGCAAATCTTAAAATTAAGTTGCCTTAATATGGAGTTACCATGATTAGACCCATCTTCTTTATGATGCCAAAAATCAACCAACATAACATGCTTATAAACACTACCTTATGTGAACTTAAGATCACAACTATATGGGAAATTAATTTTGAAGAGACAACAACTAAACTCATTGGCATGCCTGCAAAAGAATTGTATTTTCTATAGTTCAAACAATAAGTACAAAGGTAAACAATGAGCAGGTTATTCAAATTTTTCTATTCAAACAATTTCTCTTCACCCTATCAAATAGAAATACAACATATAATAATGAAGCACAGTTGAACTCAATGATCTCAAAAGCTTACAAAATTAATTTCACAAACGAAATAATTTTTTTGTTAAATGGAATTAGTGAGTTGTGCAATGTTAAAAAAAAGTTATGCGTATTTAATCCTTTGTTTCACTAAATCTTTGGGATTTTATTTTTATTCTCCCTACATATTTACTTCACAACCCCCTTTCATTCTTCCCTCCTCAACACCTCATTCACTTCTTCCTCTGCTCAGTCCTCCTCTCAATGTCTTTACTTCCCCTGCATTGACTTCTTTCTTTCTTGCTAGTCCACTTCATACCCACCATTCTTGTTTTCTTCTATGCACATGACCCCTCTGCTGCGACATTTCTCTTCATCTTCCCTCATTTTCCTGCACCTCTTCATTCCTTTTCAACACCTCTCTTTGTTCTTCCCACGTCAAAAATGAATAAACTCTCTTTTCTTCCTAGAAGTCAATCAATAAAATGAACTTGATTTTAAATTTTAACAAATTTTCAGTACCTATTCTCTTCTTGTGGTCAACTTGACATTCAAACTCATGCAGAAATTTCCCAGTAAACTGAATAAATAATTTTTTATTACATGTTCAAATTCGAACAATCAAAATTAAATCCATAGGACATAGCAACAAATACATATCTAATAAAGTAACATGTTGAATATCAAGATGACTAGAGAATAATGGCAAGTGGGAGTGGAAGCGGGAGAGGGAATTTGAATTCCCCTGGTGAATATGATGATGGTGGCTCAGAACCAGAGGATGAGGATGATGCTTTATGACTGTGTGATGTTTGGTTGCTCCAACCTACTGGGGTGGCTTCTGGATTGGTGTCTTTCTGGCAATCTCCTGGTTTTGCGGGAGTGTTTGTTGTGCTTAGGGCCCGATTTTTGGATGCTCGTGTCCCAACCCTGGTGGTTCTTCCTCTTGGTTGTTTGTGAAGGATTTTTGACCCTTCTTGGTTGCCTCTCATGGGATGTGGGGTGAGTTGTTTTCTTTCTCTTGCCCTGGTGGTGGTGCGAGGGAAAGAGAGTGGAGGGAGTTTTTGAAGTCCCCTGTTGTTGAGAGCATTAGTGAGGGTGCTTCTAAGGTTTTCATTCTGCCTAGCAGGCCTTTGGGTTTCGGTCATGGGCTTTTATCTATGTTGGATGCCTGGGGGAGAGTCTCCTGGCATTTTCCTCTCTCTGTTTAGGCTCTTCTAGTTGTTCCCGAGCCTTGTGTGGTTGTGTTCGGTGCCTCTAGTTCAGTTGGGGTGTGTGTTCCTGCTTCTTGGAATGATTACGAGATCTTGAGGTTGTTGGTGATTTGGCAGCTAAGTCTGTGTCTTGTTCTCTCCTGAAAGCCTATTTTCCTTGTGGGAGAGTTTGTGGCTTCGAAGGACTAGTTCGTTGTTTCCTTGTTCCTGGTGAGGTATTTGCTTGAAGCCTGTGGCTATCTCTTGTTGCTTGTGGCTCATTTGGTCTCTCCCTGGTGGTCTTCTAGTTCTATGGGGGAGTTTTTCACCTCTATTGCTTGGCTTGTGGAAGCCTAGATCTATGTGTTACGGTCGCTCCTGCTTGGCAGACTCTTGGTGTCTTGTGAGGAATGCAGTGAGGTTTTTTTAGTCTCCTCTCCTCTGTTTGGGGGTGTTCTACCTCTCTTGTGGCTTTTTTCTTTGTTGTGTTGTGTGTCCTACGTGTTGCTTTCCCCTATTGTGTCTAGGTGTTTTTGGGCTCCCTTTGGATTTATTTCTTGACTCGGTCTGGATACCCTATGTGGTTTCGTTAAAAGCTTGGTCTCTTTGTGGCCCTTGTTTTTAGTTTCCTTTATGGACCTTGGTGTTGTTGTTGTTTGGGTGGTTGCTATGCTTTGCACATCTCTTTACTTGTTGATAGTTTTATCCTTCAACTCTAGCTTCTTGGAACTGCACTAGCAAGCTTATGTGTTTTTTAAGGTTACTATTGTTGGTTTGGTTTTGGTGTTGGTTGTTGGTGCTTTGTTTGAGTTGATTTCATTTTGGGTGGTTGTTGATGTTGATTTGGAAGGTGGTATGGTTGGTCTCTGTGGGAGAGGTTTTGCTTTTGCTGAAGTTTTTGGAATCACTTTCTGTGTGGTTGTCTTGAACCTATTTTGCAAGTTCTTCCAGTGGTGGGGGCTTAGTCCTGTTTGGAAGCTGTTTGTTTCTCGATTGGGAGCTAATGAGAATGGTTTGCTCGAGGGTCTTACTTTCTACAGCATTAACTACCTTTGCTCTGATTTTTTGAATATTGAGGCCAAGGGTTGTGAAACTCTTTGGTTGTCTAAGGAGATAGTTGCTTCATCTCCTGTGGATGTTTTTTTTGAAGATATCTTTGATAAGACAATCTTATTGTACTTAATGGGGCTGAGTTCAAAGTTTGATTTGAAGGCCTTGTTGCTTTAGCTACCCTTTGAGGCTAGGAGTTATCTCTCCATTGGAGTGGGCGCATTCTCCCTGGCTCTACAGTTTGTGTCTCTTATGGAGGTAGAGACCCTTCCTATTGAGGTGGATACCTATCTTATGGAGGTGGATAGAAGTTTTGTGGGCTTGGTGGGTTGTGCTTGCTTTTTCAGTTAGTCTTCTCCCCTGGTGCTCCTATCGAGGTGGAGCCTACTCCTTTTGAGGTGGAGTATTGGTAGGTGTGAGAGTCCTTGTTGCAGTGAACAATGTTCTCTTGGCTATTTCTCCTATAGAGGTGGAGGGGTTTGTTGGAAGATGGGGCTTTTCGACTCCATCAGCACTTCCCTATTTATGGACCCAAAATTAGATTCTATATGCCTTATTTCTAGTCATACTAAGATCAAAATATGTTCAAGAAGATGGGTAAGAATGAAGATAAGAAGGACTGTGAAGATGTTGATGGCCTAGATTGGAGGAAGTTGGTCTCCCAAATTGGAGAATATTCGGACCTGATCGACTTGCTATTTTTGGAACTGTTCCTCTTTTGTTCTAGTGGTTGCTCTGAAAATCTTGATTCTTAACTTTATTATTCTGGACTGCTATTAGATAATAGCTTTGTTATGGTTAAGTGCCTATTGGTTTTTGGTTGATCTAATTAATGGTTTGCGCACCATTAGCTGGATTATCCTTGCTATTATGTTTTTGATTAAGCTTGTTAAGGTGATGTGGTTACAATTTTGGAAGCTCAGCTTGCGTGCCAAATAGATACAACAAAATGGCTGGTGTTGTTTTCCTAGTCAGTTTCTTTGTTTGTTGTTCTGAATTGTACTATAGGATCAGGGCCCTTCCCCTGCTTATCTAATCAAAAAGAAAAAGTTATGTTAAACTTTGGAAAGAATGCCATTTTCTTAAAATTGTGGGTTTTTTTTCCTTACTTATTGTGTTCTAGGGTTTTAAGATCCCTTTAAAACTTTTTTCTTACTTTTATCAAAAGAAAAAAGTAGTTGTAGATCCAATTCTTACAATTGAAAAATCCATAATTTCTATAATACTTTCACACTAATACATTTTTAATAATATATCCTATTCATGTTACATATAATTAAAAAATAGTATTAATAATTTTAAATTTCTATTATTTTTCAATGTACAAAGTAAAAAAAACTACATATTCTATTTCTTGTGCATATTATTCATCTACACAATATAAAAAATATAATTTGTAATTTCTTTCTAGATGGTGAACTCAAATCTACAAGAGTATGAAAGACAACTATCCTAGACTAAAACTATAGATCTACAATATTTTAAGATAAGTCACTTATATTATGCACACAATAGAGGATATATAAGTGTTTTTCATAGTATGTAATAGACACAATGCCTACAACAAATACTAGATCAATTAATATTTGGCCACACACAAGCTTCTACAAGTTCCTAAAATTAATGACTTTGAATGTAACACATGTAAATATAATAGAAAATGAAACACATCTACGTGAATAGTTGACTCAAAGCACACATTTAGTTAACAACATGGATATGAATTGGTCCACCAACTTTTGGAGACATATAAAAAATTTAGAAACATAATACATGCACTATCAAACTTACAAACAAATGTTATATGTTAGGAACACTACCCTATAATGCATCTACATTTATCAAACAACAATCCTAATTGTAGAAGATGCATCAAAGAGGAAGGCATACATCAATTCTCCACATCTAATAATATGGACCTAGGTGAAAAACCAAATGTGTTGAAAATTCTCACTTAAGTAGAAGAGAAGCTCATTGTGTATGTAAATCTAATATTACAAGTTACCCATGCTTGTGGTGGACAATATGAATATAGTGGTCACACTATTAGCTTCCCCCAAGATACCAAAACAATAATAAAATCTCTTCCACTTAGAATTCAATAATTAGATGTATTAA
The DNA here is from genome assembly GCA_007258455.2 of Sequoia sempervirens. Classification (NCBI taxonomy): domain Eukaryota; kingdom Viridiplantae; phylum Streptophyta; class Pinopsida; order Cupressales; family Cupressaceae; genus Sequoia; species Sequoia sempervirens. Next base: position 34,741,070 of record VDFB02058242.1, read on the forward strand.
TAGTCTAAATAATTAATACACATGGGAAGTATTATAAGTAGATACCATGTTAAAATACACTAGAATATAAAATAAAATATGACATATTTTAAAATGATGCTGAAATCAATGCTATTGCATTATCACTACTCCTTGATTCTACTACATACATTTTAGAAATACTTTATACAATTCAAAGTGAACTTGAAGAACCAACGTCAAGAAATGTTGAATTTGTAAAAAGTCAAGATGATCTATAAAGTAGAATAAAATATGTTCAACATAATTTATGGTAAGACTACCAAATAAGCATTGTGAACTTTAAAAATCATTAAAGAAGATTTACAAATAAAAAATGGGAACAATATCATCATTGATTGGTCCCACATTAGTTGAACCCCTATAAATGAGTACACTATTGAGGCCCTATTAGACATGAAATTTCCCACTCTATTTCCAAATAGCAATGCACTACCCATGTAACAAATGAGCATGGTTCTACAATGGGAACGAATGGGCATGAAGGAGGATTTTTGAAACCCTCAGACGCTCGTGACGATGGAGAGGATGATCCTGATGTGGATGTCTCTACTACAACGTTTAACTTTGTCTTGGTGGATGTGGTCTTTGTTCTGCTGCATGTGGAGGCGCTTCTCAGCGATGGTTTTGTGTCTTTATCTACTTGTGCGAGGGTTTGGGGTTCTAATATTCTTTACCCCTGCTCCCCTAGTGATGAGTTGCTTCTTGCAGCTCGAGTGTCTCTATGTGGTGGTTGTGGTGGGCGGGTTATTACCTAGTTCTCTCTTTCCACTCCTTTGTTGTGTTTCTTCTTGTTTGAGGGCGTTGCATGTGTTTGGTGCTCGGTGGTGTTTGTGATTGAGGGTGTTTCAAAGATGTTGCTTCTTTGTACTCCCCCCTTGCTACGTCTGTGGTTGGTTGTCCTTCGTGGATGCCTCATGTGGCTTGTCGGGTTTGGTGCTGGGCTTTGGTGCTTGGATAGTTCTACCTTTGTTGGCTCCACCTGGTTGGGTTTGTTTTTGAGGGATGTTTCTGTTGCCTTGTTCACTGGTGCTTCTCCTCTCTTCTTGCCCTCTTGGCTTCTTGTTGAGGTGGATATCCCTCCTTTTGAGGTGGAGGTGGTGTTTGAGAGTGTGGTCAAGGGATTTTTTCTCCAATTGCTCTCTTTCTTGATGGGATCTGGTTTGAGCCCCTTATGGGGAACGGTGTTATGTTTCCTTCAGGGCATGTTTGTGAAAGATTCTAGCTATGTGGTAGCCTGGTTGAAGATGTTCAATAAAGTGGTGATCTTGTTTGTTTCTTTGTTCTCAATAAATTTCCTCTTGTTGTTGGGGCTAAAGGTTTGTGAGACCATCTCTTGTCCACTTTGGGGGAGATGGGGGTTTGCTTCTGGTGTGGTGTAGAATGGTCTGTTTTGGTGGATTTGTGCTACTATTTCCTTGTTGTAGGCATGTTCAAATGGGGTTGGGTTTAGAGCTCCTTTGGAAGTCTTGCTTTCCCTCACAACCCAGGTGGGGTTGAGGTTAATAAGTAATGTTTCTGCTTGTTTTGTTTTTACTTTCTTCTTGTTTCCTCATTTGGTGACTCCTATCATGGTGGAGTCATTTCCTTTGGAGGTGGTGTTTGTGGTTCTGGTGGAAAGTTGTGATCTTCTTCGAATGGCCCCTTTCTTCATTTGGCCCCTTTTTTTATTCTTTCTGGATGCCTTGGGAGGAGGTGTTTGCCTATTATATTGAAGTTCTTTCTTGCTACAATGTTCTACAAACACTTTATTCAATAGATGTGAATATTGCTCCTATTCAGGTGGAGCCCTCTCCTATTGAGGTGGAGGTGGAGGTTGTAGATATGGTGGGAAGTGCTTCTCTCCTTTGCTAGTTCCTATTGAGGCAAAGTGTGCTTGCTCTGGAGGGAGGTTTCTTTAGTAGTTCTGGTCCCCACTTCTTCCTCTCCTATAGAGGGGAGCCCCATCCTTTTGAGGTGGTTTCGGGGTTGGTGTCTGGGTGGTTGGTGTATTTTGAAGAATGTTTCTCTGCAACATTTTGTGATTCTTACCCCTCTTTTGGTGGGAATCTATTAGGCTTAGTTTTTTCTAACTTGAACAAAAGATCTGCTACAGCCCAGCTATTGCAAGTAGTTTATGGCCTGGTTGTTTCAGGCAGTCTTTAGGGCTTTTTGTTTGGTGGGTTGTTCCTTAGCTCAAGGCCTTTGTGGTTTCTCTAACTTTGTCTTAGGACTGTTGTTTGTCCTAAGTGTTCTATTGCTCTTGGTCTTAGTGCCAGGAATGGGTTGTTAGTTGGTCTAAATGTCTTTGGATTGTTGTTGGTTATGTGCGTTATGTCACTCCTAGTTATCTGCTGACCAAGTGTTGTTTGTTTTTTGTTGTGTTTCTACGGTGTTTTTGCTAGTGTTGTTTCTCTGTTTTGTTTGCAAAGTTTGAGACTTTGTTGTTTGAAAGTGTCATATTCTTAGCTCTGTAAAAGGTTCTTGGTCCTTTCAAAACCTTGCTTACCTTATCAAAAACATTGAGGTAGGGAAGTGCAACTTCATGAATATACCTTGCACCAAGTTATGTAGTTCCATGACAATATATTTGGACAATATCCAAATTTTGGATATTTCCATCTAAATCATAGCCAAGAAATTATGCTAATGTTTATCAAAAGAAAAGAAGACAATATATTGACCACTATTGAAGACCTTTATTCCCACTTACATAAACTACTAGACAATAAATTGGTTGAAGAATTAATTCATTTTGGTTCTACTTTATGAGGGACAATATTGTATTGGAACAATTTTTATGGTGATCTCACAAATATGATCAACCAAATAGGTTCACCAACTTGGTTCTTTACATTAAGTGCAATAGATATAAAATGACTAAATTTATACAAAATTTCTATAAACAACAATAAATCTACATTGTACTAAAAAAAATTGCACAGATAATGTGATTAAGAACCCATACACCACATCCCCATATCAATATCAATAATTCACAATATTTCATAAATGGGTCATTGAGAAGCTCATTTAAACAAAAAAATATTGGTATAGGTATGAATGACAACACTGAGGTTCTCCACATATACATAAATTCATTTGGCTAGAAAATGCACCAAAAATTGATATATTACACTGGGAAAATAATGTAGAAGTGGATAGAGAAAATAATTCTTCGAAAACTATGTCACTACTTGGAACCCTTATTATAAATTTGAAATAAGCAACATGATACATAAAACTCCAATGGATGATTCATGCCTACTTCAACACATTTGAAATATTCTCTATCAAACCATACAATCATTATGAAGCGCTAATTAATCATGTACAAAGACACACTAAATGTAATAAGATGAATTTCCTACATAATAAATGGAAAAATATATAATTTAGATACAAATTTCCATATAAATACCACACATTATCCACCTTATCATGTGATGAATCAAGTAAAAAATATTATAAACCATCAAGAAATTATGATTGGTTAAACATTCATGTGAGATGGTGAAATGGGAACTAAGGTAAACACTTAAACTAAATCACTTATTCCACCGTAAACATTGAGGGACACAAAAGTAACCAAGAGAAACTATTTGGTTGTTGTCCTCAAGGGAGAGCCAAACAACTAACCAATGTTTTGGTCCCTTTTTGTGTTGATGATGAGATGTAATGATTGATTGGAAGATGTAATAAACTAGGTGAATTAATACTAAAGATATGAATGATTACAGATTCTAGAAAACTTAGAACAGAAAGACAAAAAAAAGAACCAAAATTGGAAAGTGGAGACAAAGAGGAACCTGACATTTAAATATGAGATTCAACTAGCGGGACAGGAGCATTGGTTGCCCTAGTCTATAAGTGATGGATTTTTAATGTTTGGAAGTTGATATATGTAGAGCAATGTTTGTAGGTCTCTGAATGTGAAACCCAAATCTGAAGTTTGAAAGTTTATGAATAATCAACTTTCCCTAATTTTATGATGAAAGGTACATGAATACTTGAATTAGGGTTTAAAGTCTTGAGATCTCAAATTCACTTCAATCTAATTTAGAACTGTAACCTGTAATAAGGACAAGGGGAGAAGGCTTATGCTGTATAGGGGCTTTCCTTGGTCAAACCCCATTTTGGTATTTCCACCTCCACAAATCGCTATGATGATAATGAAATAAATCATGTGCTCTCATGGGAGTAGAGGCAAATAAATAAAATAAATGACAAATGAAACAATTGTAATTTACCACTTAGATTTGCATTCCTTGTTGGATTGAAGTCACTTTTTCTCATCACATACAAGGAGAAATTGGAGGATTCTTGGATATCTTGTGAGTGTTAGTGCTCATAACAATAATAAACATAAACATGAAACATATTACAATGCATAAACTTGAATTTTTTGATGTGTTGTAGGCTCGTAAATTACTACAATTATGCTATAGATCTTCTACTTATTCTACTCTTGAAGTTGCATTAATTTCCTTTAGGATGCTAGAGTGATATTCAGATTCCTTAGATAAAATTAGATGTTCAAATGGAGGGACAAACTTATATTTATATGAGTTTCAACATATTTCACATTAACCACTATGACAAGCCGACAATTAATTTTGGATTCTTAGACATATTGAGGCCGACAACAATATTTAAATTTTGGGGCCTGATTAGGTGGGATAGGGGCATTGTGCACTCTATTCTAGTCCTTTTTAGCTATTAAAAAGTCTATTAAATAAATATTTAATTTAATTTCCCAAAAATGATAATTAAATAGATAAACAATAAGCATAATTAGGCACATTCACTTAAGAGGGTGCCAAACCTAGTGTGAAATTGTTAAGGGTGACAATTTACGACACTACAATTCATAACCTAAATATGCTCTCAATATGGAAAGCTAATATATATTTCCAACCTGCCATCTCATGACTACTTGTTCTTAAATACATTTCCAATTATGCATCTAAAGCTTAAAGACAATCAAATAGCTATGTTAATATCTTGTTAAGAATATGTTCAAATCAAATATTAAAAGACCATACTTTGAAAATATATCAAAAAATCATGGTAAATATTACTGTAGAACAAGATATAGGAGCATAAAAAATATTTCGTATGCTACAAATATTACCTCTTGTGATTTGTAATAAAAAAATTATATCATTGAATATAGGTAAAAAGGTGTTCCATCACCTGAAGAAAATAATTGATGGAAGTGATACAATTTAGCTACATACAATCTTACATGCATCACCCATCTCACCTAGAAATGATAACACCAATTGAATCACCAAGATCCTTCCCATATGTTGCTTATTACAAAGGATTCAAATGACCATATATAAAAGAAAAAGAAACAATGTAAATAATCCCATAGCTTTATATAATTATAAAAGGAGAATTTGAGTATTTTGAAATATTTTGTTGCAATGAGTTACTGGTATATAAACATTTTTTACAAATAGACAAATATATAGGCCTCAACAAAGAAGAAATCGCCAATAGTTGGAAGCACATGAATTCACACAAAAATACAATGAATGGTATGTTGATCATGCACACGAGATTGAAGATGTCCTTGAAGAGGAAGACTACTTTGATAAAGAGGGATAAAAAAGAATGTAGAAATGAATGAATGGGAGTTATTATCTCAAATGGGTCGTGCTAATAGTGTCAATTTAAATAAAATTGAAATGCTAGATAGATGTGATGTTGATAACAAAAAACAAGAAAAACACAATGTTCCTACACATTTGCATGATGTTGCAATTCAATTTGTAAACACAAATAAGATGTCCCAACAATATGTTTGTTTCCCCTTTAATTTGTACAACCAAAATTATGCATTATCACCAAAAAATAACTAGCACTTAATATCATTAAAAATCACTAAATAGATAATTCCTTAAAATAACCACTATATATGATCATACAAGGAACTGTAGGCATTGAAAAATCCTATCTAATTAGTTACGTAAGAAACACTTGAAAATTTGGTACCAAAAAGAGTAAACCTACTCCTTATTCTCACCCTAACAAGACTTGTAATTTTTTTTTTATATTAGAAATAGTTCACAAAAGAATTACATCATCATATATTGATCATCAGAATCAACTAGCAAGATCCATTGTATAAACCACAACTATCAACAAGAGCAAAAAAACTATGCTACGGAGAAGTCTTATTAGCCATTACAAAACATTTAGATCGAGAGAGTCTTGAGTAACTTAAACTAAAACTAGACTGAGTCATATTGCATCCCATGACCCTATAACATTGTTGCTCACCTCAACATTATCTGTATCATATCTCCCCAGGAGGGATCAATATTAGGAATAGCAGACGCGTCCTACTAAGGATCATATGTGAGTTTATGTGCTTTGTTCTTTTCTTTTATGTCTTCTTTGGAGATGTTCTTTTCTTTCATGAACTGTTCAATGACTTTTAGTTCTTCTTGATCAAGCATATCTTTGTATGCATTAAAAAAGTGAGCAGACTTGATATCTAATTTATAAATCATCAACATTCCTTCTTTGACTAGGATCATGAATCGGCTTTAAGGAGTCTCTAGCACTGTAGAAGCTTGTAACATAATATGAAGGAATGTGATTTTAAGATTAAACTCAGTAAGGATTCTCTTTGAACCTTGAAATACATCCTCGTTCTGCCTGGACCATAAAAACCAAATAATTTCACAAGAGAGCACAGACCAAAAAGTGTTAAGATAATCATCAAAATAGTCAATAAAGCCAGCTAAGATTTTAAACCAAGACTTACTAGGCCAAGAGTTCCAAGTAACAGGGAATCCCAAAAACAAGGACCAAACCAATGAAGCAAAAGGACACTCAAAGAAGAGATGATAAATAGTCTCAGAGGAAGAGCACACAGAACACATGACAGGGGAGAGACCAACAACATACAACACATCCCCGATAGCAACTTTTTTGAGCAAAACTTGCCACAATAAACATCTCTTCTTAGGTTCACTAGGGCTATGCCAAAAATGGTTAAAAACAAAGCACCATTTGGAATTTGACCAATGGCAGTCCCAGGACTCATTTATCCACTGTATAATATTAGATTCACCTTTAAGCATCAGATAAATCCGTTTAGCAGTAATATCATGAAAGGAATTGCCATTATTCCATTTCAACTGATCCAAAAACTGTCCAAAAGATACAATTCTGCCAGGAAAGAAAGGCCCCGCTGCTTTACAAATCAAAGTGTATGTCTTCTTATGGGAGAGAGGAATATTATACTTGGAGAAAATTTTATCCCAAGAATCAAGGCGGTTACATACCAGAAGATCACCAACATAGGAGATACCCAAGGAGTTCCAAATATTAGCCACACAACATTGAGTTAGAGCAAGAGGTTTTTGATTTAACATGACCCCCCACCACAAAGATCCATCCACAACTAGATAGGTTGGAGAGTGACCAATAGCTTGTCTATCACAAAGAATTCCTCTCACTTGAGTCCAAGCTTTCCACAAAGAAGAGAAGATAGCAGACCCAAAAGTTTTAACTTTAAATTCCCCCAACAATATATCACTGAATCCCAGAGAATTCCAATTTCTACCCTTTTTGGGCTTGGATAAAATAATATTGTTTCTAATCAACACTTTCCAAGGCTCACTCCCTTGGATGGACTTAAAAATCCATTTGAAAACTAGAGCAATTTCATGAGTCTTAAGGTCACGAAGACCTAGGCCCCTAGCTCCTTAGGAGTACAACACCAATCCCATGAAACATTATGTTTTTTTTTGTTACCCTGTCCATCTGACCAGAGGAAGTCTCTAGAGATACTTTCCAACTTGTTAACCTAGTAATTAGAGAACAACCATGTAGAGGAGTAGTAGATGGCATGAGATGACAATACTTTTTGAACAACCTGCACTCTCCCAACCAAAGAAAGGAGGTGAGTTTTCCATTCGAGATGCTTTCTTTCTAACTTAGCAAAAATCCACTCCCACATATCCTTCAGAGAAGGACTAATAGCAAACAGGATTCCTAAGTATCTCACCACCTTGGAGGGCCCAGCCCAACCCCAACCTTTATTTGCAAGCCATGCTGGGGGTAATTCTGACCAGCCAATAACTGTTGATTTCTGAGGGGCCACCTTGGCACCTGTGGCCAAACAAAAAAATTCCAACCTTTCCAGAATATTATCAAAATTGTTCTCACTGAGTTCAGGGAAGAGGGCAGTATCATCTGCAAATTGAGCATTGGGAAATATATTATCATCAAGTAACCTGATACCTTTGACCGATGGACCCAACTCAACACCTCTAAGAATATAATATAAAGCATCAACATCAATAACAAATAAAGCCGATGCAATGGGGCATCCTTTCCTTATTGATCTCTGTAGCTGAATGGGACAATACAAGCATCCATTAACATCAATTATGGTAGAGGACTCATTAAATAAAATCTCGATCCATTTATAAAAGTATGAGGGAAAACCAAAAGCTTTCATCATACCACTCACAAATGACCACTCTATTCTGTCATAAGCCTTTTCAAAATCTAACAATATCATGGCTGCATTTTGTCCATCTTCTTTGGCCCAATGCATTGCTTCCCAGCTGGTTATCAGATTCACAAGGATATACCTTCCTTTGATAAAGCTAGTTTGAGTAACATATATAATGTTCCCTAGTATCCCTGAGATTCTTTTGGCAAGAGTCTTAGCTATGATCTTATAAGATAGATTCAACAATGTTATTGGTCTCCAATTCTTTACTATTGTTTTGTCCCACCCTTTAGGGAGTAGTTTGATCACCCCTTTGTTAATGTTGTGACCAAGGGATCCTCTGTGGAAGGCCTCATTGTACAACTCCAATAACTCCTGACCAATCCACTCAATGTTTTCTTTGTAGAACTCTGCAGGCAGCCCATCAATGCCCGGGGATTTGGAATTAGCCAAAGATCTAATTGTGTCTTCAATTTCATTAATAGATACATCTTTAGATAGGATCACAACATCTTCCTTAGATATTTTTTTGGGGATCAACTTCATGCATTGCTCTATTTTAACCATATTTTTCTGCTTATGTTCCAATGTAAAGAGAGTTTTATAAAAATCAAAGAAGGCTTTACCAATTTCCTCAGGGTTATTTGTGATGCTACCATCCAAAGTGATCTCCTCAATCCTTTCTCTTTTTTGATTATGCCTGATAATATTGAAGAAATAGTTAGATCCTCTGTCTCCTTCTTTTAACCAATTTAACCTAGCTTTGATGCTCTTCCCTTTGAATCTTGTGTGTTTGATCTTACTCATTTCCATCTTTGTCTTAACCATTTCTCCTTCCAAATATTCATCATTCCCTTTTTGTTGAAGAGAAATTCCAACCTTGTTAGGTCTAGTTTGTAACACTTCCTCCAATTTATATCTATCTTTAGCAATTTTTTCCCAACAAATTGAAACAATTTTCTCCACAGACTAATAAGAACATCCCACCTCTTAATCATAGACAAATCCTAATGACAAAACTTAGAGATACAAGTAGCCATTTTGATGGCCCCAAGGGTGTCGCCATCCTTAAGAAGGGAGGTGTTAAGTTAAAACACATTATTTTTCCTAGGTCTGCCAATGCTATGACACCTATCATCAATATTAATGACAGCAGAAATGGGAGAGTGATCAGACATAATGACCGAGGTTACAGTGACAAGATTATTAGCCTTATCACAGAAAAAGGAGAAGGTAGAAGCATCCACATAGATTCTACCAAGCCTACAGTATATCCTTTGCTTAGAGGCTTGATTGTTAAACCAGGTAAACCATATCCCTTTAGACTCTTCCTTCTTTCTCTCTATGGGATCAATCAGATTGAGCCTTCTTTTACACTTTTCCCAAAAAAACTACTCATTTCCTTTCCATTCATGCCTCATACCACCCAATTTATCCTCTTTATATTCAATCATATTAAAGTCACCATTCAGGATCCAACGCACTTTAGGGAGGGATGTGGAAATCCAATCCCATAAGGCAACTCTATCTCTATAGTCATTGGGGGCATAGACGTTACATATGCCCACATCAATCTCATGATCTTTTACAATGACCCAACATACCCTATTACATGGGGAGACTCCATTGTTAACAATCTTATCAACCCATCTTGGACCTACCAAAATGGTAGCCCCTCCTTTGCCACGTTCACGTTTAGTATAGAAGCTTTTGGCTTGGTTCCAGATAAATTTTAGAATAGTGGAAGCATGGAAGCCTACTACTTTCACCTCTTGGAGGAAAATGATATCTTTCTCACTCAATTTATTGCACCAATCCCTGACAACAAATTTCCTATCTTTCATTTCAAGCCCTCTAACATTCCAACTAGCAATATTCAATTTCATTTGGAAGGATGGGTGGAATTTTTTTGATTCTTATATAATCTATTAAAACATTTTGTCATCTCCCCACTTTTTTGGGGAGTAGGTTTATCAGAATTGGATTGAGAAAGAGATTGCGTATCAAATGTTTTCCTCTCTTTCTTTTTGGTGACTTCCACAAAAGGTGGGGAGTCATCTTTTTTCTAGGCATCTGCCATATCAACTTCATGTACAACAAGTTCTTTTCCAACACTTTCATCTATGACTGGGGTATTCACAGTGGGGATGTTCTCATTTTGGCCCATTAATTTATTATTTCGAAGTTGTTTTTCTCACTCATTAATGGTAGCTAATGCTAATTTTTAGCATTTTTCCATCCTTGACCATCTCTTCCATTGGGGGTCACCTTATGTGAGCCGTCTTGGTTCATGTCTCGACCCCCTGCAGATATAACCTCAAAATCATCCTCAAATAGAGGATTTGTTAAAGAAACTTTATAGTTGTTGATAGTTGCCTCTTCCCCACAAGAACCAAACACCTTTTCACCATTTGTATCTTGTGTTCCCTCTACTTCTGGTTTATGTATATCAGGTACATCCATGTCTATATTATTTTGTTTATGGGATGAATCCCCGGTAGGTTCGTTATTTTGAATAAAATTAAAGAATTCAGCATCATTTTTTTTCTTCAACAAAGGGAATTCTCTTTTGTTATGATCATTCCTCTTACAGTGAACGCAAGAATTCAAATTACCCAAAACATCAATGTCCCAGCAAAAAAGTTCTTCAAACTTTAGAGAAATTTTCCTCGAAAATTTCAACCTCCAGGTCGAGTGCAATTAGAACCCTAGTGTTCAAATGGGGGAGGGTGACCCTTGCTTCTTCAATCTGAAGAACATTCCCCGGTGGCTTCAAAAGATGAGGCAAAAAAGACCAAAACTCTATAGACACATTTTTAATTTCAAGCCAATTGGGAGTGGACCTAGCAACAACTTTCTCCATGTCCCCTTTGGGCGACCATGGGAAGGAGCGAAATAATGACTAACCCACATTCCAAAAACCTTTCTTCAAGACCCTTTCTTGCATGCTACAAGTTTTGAACACCACAATAAAAAGACCTTTATGCATCATTCTACAGAAATTTACATAAATGCCCAATTTCTTGCCCCAGACATTGTTAACCCAATCATCAAAAAATTTCCTTGAAGGTAAAGTGTTAGGGTTCATACAAGCAAAGAACACTGCAACATTCTTAAGCCTATTTCTCTCACTTTTAATGGATTTTAACATTTCATCATTGAGAGTAAGAGAAAGCACTTTCACGGTCGAAGGAGAATCCTTACCATTTTCTCCCCCTATGGGGTCTCCATTGGCGATGTTGCTTCCATTTCGTAATCCATTTTTGTTGGCCCCCAGTAGTCTTCCTAATTCCACTCCACCGAGTGCTACGAATCCTCCATTGAACACTACAGACGAAGGACACTTGATTTCCCTTCTTTTGTAGAGTGCACAAATTTATAAGACGGTTTTGGCTTTCCCAAAATACCAGAATTATCACAACCTTTAGAAGAGTTATATTTTGTATTTGATTCCCCATTGCCCCCGACACCATTAATGTCCTCCATTCAACAAATGGAGTAAATGAGCCCTGGGACTGGAAAGGACAGAATACCCCAAGTTGGGGAGGGGTAATGAAGGGCACCAAATAAACACACATGGATGAACAATAAAAACCAAAGAAACAAACAGAATAAACAACAAGCACAAATCCCAAGACACTGCAAGCAAGGACACAAATCACAACACAAAGCACCAAGGGAACAAAGGATGCCACAGTATCAATTACAGGTGTGCACAATGAGAGGGTGTCATAACACCTTCTTAGAGCACACCAGCCTCTCTACAATCAATCAATTATAAACTTTTTATCGACTTGTAACAAATTTAATATACAAGCCCTGATTATACATGCAACCATTACAAGGATAAACATTGACAATATTTCAATTTGACATGAAAAACATACAATACATTCTCATCAATGAGATAAGCTTCATTAGCCCAAAACTACTAATAAAACTTGATAGTAGGTTTACATGAAACAATTACCCAACAATAAAATCTTTTTTTGGTGACATTTCTATAATTTTTATAGGAGATATTGTCCAACTACCACTTCATATGCATCACACACAATAATGTAAAATATATGGCACACATTTAATATAATTTTTACATTACAAACAATATATATACAACAAGGTGACAATCTGATTCAAATACAATTTCATCCTACATTAAAAAACATACACAATGCAAAACCAACATAACTTGATTGGGAATTATTAAAATGATTTGCACAAACAAGAAAATAACAACAACTAAACAAGAATATTTTGACCAATTGATACACTTATTTGCTACAAATGAGCCAATAACATTATACAACAAAAAAGTGTTAAAACTACTAAATCTACATGTTGCACTTAGTTTTGAAATTAATACACAATGTAAATTAGGTACTGATATTAATGATGAGCACCTTCTCCAGGAGGTATTGCTAGGAATATTTCAACATGTCATTCTTACAAAAGACTTATGGATCCAAGCTAGACTTGTAAATGGATCTCTTGGAGAGGTCAAAAATATTGTACATCCCATTGTATCTAAACCATTATAATTGTCAACATGCATTATAATAGCATTGATAACTCTAATAGTCCATCATGGGATGAAACAAATCCAAAACTATACTAGTATAAACTATATCATGAGGCAATTGTAGTCAAATATCACTATCCATGGTATGGGCTATCACTATACACAAATCACAAGGCCTTACACTAAATAAAGCCACAATTAATATTGGTAAAATTGAATTATATCCTCACATTTACAACAATGTCTAGAGTCAAATCTATAAAAGGCATTTGTAGAGAGTCTTCATAATCTTTTGACAACTATTTTAGAATGAACAAAATCTATACACTATTATTAGAAAGAAAGAAAAAGATTACATAAAAATTGTAGAGGAAAACTAATGTGTAATGGACTTGGTAAATTTTACACAATTCAGGGGTGTCCCAAGCTGAACAGTCCACTTGACATTGCAAGCCTACAGTAAATTATCAACCAAGGTGCACATAAACTTATGATGGTACTACACTATTTGTGCCCTCACATACTTGTGTTCACCTAAATTATTCTATGCAAACCTATTCAAACTATTCTACTTTGTTGGAAACTTACATAATTGTAAAAACAATGAAAGTAGTTACAGAACCTAATGGCTACGGGTACCTACAACATAAGCTGTAGGTGACTGCTAAAGATATACGAGTGCATAATTAATGTAAAACTATTTAAAACAACAAAATAACCAATCCTAAGCTTCAAAGTACTATGATCTATGAATTACATCTTTGTCCATGAACAACCATAACTTTAACTAACCATAAACTAGTTTACTTTACATTGCACGTGTAAGATAAAGAAAGCATAATTAATGGAAACGCATAAATAAATAAATAGATAGTTGAAGTGAAGAATGGTACCTGAGTGGCCAACTTAGAATACTATCTCACTTAAATTAAAGCAAAATCTAACTTAGATTCTTACGCATCCATGCATCATACAACTCCATTCATTGCATAACACCAGATATTTAGACATAATCCTTCTTGTAGATTTTATTTCATAACTTCATTTTAACAACATGTCTTTGGATAACTGGAAAACTAGAAAAAACTACTAACTGAGCTAGTATTAATCAACTAACTAAACTATGAACTCATCCCTTGACTTTATACAAAACGGGGAGAGTCTTATTCAAAATTGCTAACTAACTGCAATCATAAATCTCACTCCAAGATATGAGGATGTGAATTTAAGACTGACTTATTCAACTAATTGAAAAGGAAAAAGAGACCTATTCAACTAAGAACAACTTGCATGTGAAACACATAGGAAAATTTCCAACATTCTAGAACAAGTATCTTTCCACATTTATTCCTTCCATAATGACTATGCTCAACTACATAGCTTCATGTACTTTGAATAGGTTGGACTTCATTAATTTCCTATTCTACTACCTTGGTGCTTGCTACAAATACTCCTTTCTTGTTACCACGCATTGAGATGCAAAGAGATTAATCCATACAACATGCATATGCAACTAACCACCATAATTAAATCACAACATTCCATTCATATACATATATATTCATATTTAAACCATGCAATGCTACGAATATTCCACCATATTTCATTTCCACAAAATGGGTTCAAGGTTGCAAGGTATGCATGAAAGGATAACATATTATGGAATTATTGTCTTAAAAGGTGCTTTAAAACATAAGTGAAGTGTCTTAAAAGTATATGAAAAGTAACAAAAAGATACTAATAACCAGACCCATCATTCCCCCCAACTTGTCATTTTGCTTGTCCTCAAGCAAAAATGCCAAACTAAATCACCTAGGGAAGAAGATTGTAAAACAAAGTGATATGCCTGAGATCCATGACTGTGTTGACTCCCTGTCCTTGTTTGAGGTAGAAACCATTATAGCATGCAAGCTTATTCATCTTATCTGATTTTGCATTCATGTCCTGATCATTACTATGCCCAGTCCAATGTGGAATTGGGTGAAGTAGGATAGGAGGGTGGCAAGTCAGTGGAAGCCACTCCACTCCCCATATTCCTAAGATCTCAATATATTTGTGCAACCTCTCAAACATGTTCATAAAGTTGTGGAGGGAGTGAGGCTCCTTCCTCTACAATTCTGGAGTCAAACTGTTCCATCTGTTTTCCACATGTATCAGGAAGTTTTGAAGAGTGATCACTACCAATTGTTGAATCCTTCTATAATCCCTGATTCTCAAGTCTATAATTATCTTCTTGGTCCCCTATGTGAAATGAGCCTTAGCCATTGAGTAATGACTCTATCGGGATTCATTGCTTCTTTCCTAAGTTGCAGTGCCATTGTTTTCTCCTGTTCTTCATACTTCTCCATTAATTCCCCATGGAGTTGTTCATTTCTGAAGTAAGATGTGAGGGCTCTCACTTACAAATCCCCAACATAAATCAAGGGATTCCATTCAGTATCTTCTGCAATCAGATAATTATGCAAATAATATTCACATAATTGGTCTTGCTCCTCTAAACTAACTGTGTTGAAGAAACTGAGACAATTGTGTCTCTTATTCAAAGCAAAGGGTTGGTCATTAACTTATTGAATTGAAAATTGAGAAATTTTTCCTTTAAGATCAATGCATATACTCTAGACAGAGGTCTCCATTCAACTATCTAAATAGCTCTGTCAACCACTTCTATCAATTTCTCCTCCAGTCTTTTCAACTCCAAATTCTTGGTAACTTCTAATTATGCATTCAAAACTTGTTTTTCTTTTCCCCAGTTTTCTTTTTCCTACCTGAATTGAGTAGTAATTTTCATCAATTCAAGGCCTAAAGACAAAGTAGTATGGTGGGCTGGTGTTCTCATAGTAGGGGGTTGTTGATCTACATTCAAATCAGTTCCCATTTTACCTTCAGTCATTTGTGCCAGTAGGTATAATTTTTTTCCATGGTCATAGGTTTGTATTTTCTCTTTCAACTCCTTGATTCTTATTTAATTTTCTTTGTCTCTTTGTTCATACCATTTCACCTGTTCTTCCAATTGTTTTATCCTATCAAGGGCTTCTTGAAGCTCTTTCCTTATGTCTCTTTCCTCTAGCAATTCCTTTTCTTCTTCAAAATTTAAACCATCACTATCATCTCTTGTGTTATCAAAGAATTCTCTAAGAGATCCACTGGGTACTGCCCTCTTGGTCTTATTAGCAATAAAGCATCCTCTGAGTCAGAATCAGAGGAGGAAAACACATACCTTCTCTTTCTAGCAGGCACATCAATATTTTCAACATAAACATTGCCAAGGTCAACTCTTTCCTTTTCTATGTTTGTGTTTATCATCAATGGATCATGATGCTCCTGCTCCTCAACTTTTTCTCCCTATAATTGTTCCTCCATGCCTCTCTTCTTAATTCTCTGTCCCTTTAGTCTCCTTGAGCATCAAGGAGTAGCAGTTTCCTGTGTAACTAATTTACTCTCATTTCCTCTTTTACTCCACTTTTTCCTTCCCGCATCCTCTTCTTTTACAATATTCTCCTGCTTGTCACATCCTTTTCTTTTTCTTTCCCCTTTTGAGGATGTTGACATAGTACTTCTCCTAGCTCTAGGGTTTCTAGAGGATGAGGGTTCCTCTATTACCGTAGCTGACTCATTATGTTTCTCAATCCCACTTTTGTTGTGGGTAGGTGAAGCAAATGGTGTAATAGGGGAATCTTCTCTTTTAGGTTCATCTTGCTTAGGGCCAACTTTTGGTTCAGGCTTAGGTAGAGGGTCATTTTCTACTTCAGGTTCCTCAAGCAACTTAGTGATTTCTTTGTAAATTTTAAAATCTTCCCAATTAACCTGGGGATATTGAATTCTCAAACTTCTTTTAACCAGTAGGGTTATCAAGCAGTGATGAGACAATGTAGTGTCAGTTTGTTTCCTCTGATATTCAAAGGCCATTCTTTTCAACATGTTATATAGAAAATTGGGTACATTGACTAGTTTTTCATGCTGCAAATGATTCAACAACTTGAAATGCACAGTATATATAAGATTGTGGCGGACATCACAAGTAAGGTATTTGATAATATAAGTAGCACATTTTCCCCAAAAGAATGGAAGGGAAAGCCTTTTAGTACCTTGTGACGAAGAATCCAAATTTTCACCCCATTCACAAAATTCTTCCCTCGCTACTACCGCATATGCACAAGTTGGGTATTCAAAGTCTATCTGAGGTAACCCTGTGACCTGAGCAATCACCATTTATAAGCCATCCACCACCAATCCCTTTACTTTTGCTTCATCATACTTTAACGTGGCTACAAAATATCTTGCTATCTCATTATCATACTTTGTCAGCTTCAAGAAATAGTCCAACCATCATACTCTGGTAAATATAGGTAAAACCATCATTTCCTCTAATATCTCTTTGTGAGCAGACGGTTCTCTTTGAATTACATCACCTCCCATTTTTTTGTTGCTTCAGTAACCTCAAAATGTTTTAAATTCTGCAAATTCAACTTCACCACCTAAAAACCCTCAAATTCAATTGCTTCTTTGAATGCCTTCTCTATACCTAATACTCACAATCCCTTGTCTTCTAGTTCAATCAAGTATCCAAATTTTATACCTTAGCTTATCTTAGGGAAGGAATCACATTTATCGAAAACACAAAGAAGTTTTCTAGTTTTAAAAGTATAGAAATAAATGTAGTTTGACAAACTTGGGTGGAAGAAATCAAAATTTTTGATTTGATACCCCTCCGCCCAACTTTAATTGAAGTGACCACAATTCATGTGTAACTAGGTTGTGGGAGGTAAGATAATGATGGAAATGAAGGGTGATATATTTCACATGCATAATTGAAACAATGAATAATAATGAATATGAAAAGAAAGCTAGATTTAATTAAATGAAGTTACCTTTCAGACGTACGTAATGGAAAGTAATGCTCAGTGCAGTTATGAATTGAAAAAGGCACATATCGTGAAGTACAAGTGATGTGATGTGCATTGATTGCATAGGAGTTGATGAAAAGTGGTGGTTGTTCTGGCGACGAGCGCTTTACTGTAAAGTAAATGACGAATGTGAGCATGAATAGATTTCGTGGGAAAACCAATTTAAATCTGCCAAGTAATAATAACATGTAGTCAACAGGTGTTGTTATGGGTACTCCAAGCATAGGGCCCGAATAAAAGGTTCTTAACAGGTCCCATCTGAAATAGGTCCCACTAAAACTAAAGAGCAGGTCCCTCTGGAGTTTGAAAAATATTCATTATGGAGATTGTGTTGTGTGTGCATGTGATTTAAAACATGGGAAATTAGGCTTGAGTAATCTTAGAGGTGGAGTTGTGTAACTCAACCTTTGTATTACAAGACGTGCTGGGTAATTCACTTCCTACTAGAATATCATCATGTGTCCCAGTACTTGAATCAACAGAACTGTGTGCACCATGCTCATCCATTAGAGATAGGATGAAATCATCGTGTTCAAGTGGTTTCTTGTACAACTTGAGTCTATGACCATTAACCAAGAGTGAAAATTTGACTGCATCTATAATCTGTAATTGCACTGCACCATTAGGAAATACATGTTGTATTTCATAAGGACCTAGCCATCGTGACTATAATTTCCTTGGAAAATCTTTGTATCTAGAATCATACAGAAGTGCCCAATCTCCTACAGTAAATTCTTTAGTCTTAATATATTGATCATGACATTTAATTCGTTGTTTGAACAACCTCTGTGTGGTGAAATTCTTGCAATCTGATTTCATCAAGAGCATCTAAATGTTGCAACCTTTCTTTATGAGATTCTATTAATTCCATCCCTAAATCAACTGTTGTGTGTAGGGTTTTGTATTCAAACTCTATAGGTAACATTGTTGTTTTGCTATAAACCAACTCATAAGGGGTAAACCTTATAGTTGTCTTCCATGTAGTTTTGTATGCCCAAAAAACTTCTGGGAGTCTAGATACCCAATCTTTTCTATGAAGTTGCACAGTTTTTGTCAATATGTTCTCAATCTCCTTGTTTGTAACTTCTACTTGCCCATTTTCCTGAGGATGATATGGAGTAGATTTCTTGTTCCTAATCTGATACTCCTTCACCAATTGGGCTATGAGGTCTGATGTGAATTGGGGTCCTTGATTAGTCACAATATCCTTAGGAACACCATACCTAGTGAAGATTTCCTCATGATATAAAATTTTTACAACATCGACATCTTTGGCAAACTACAATGCTTTCACTTCTACCCATTTGGTTAAGTAGTCAGTACACACTAGTATATACTCTTTGTTATTTGAAGTGGGAGATATAGGGCCAATAAAATCTAGCCCCCATTTATCAAAAGGAGCTAGTGCTAGTTGGGGTTGCAAAGGCAATTCATCACTTCTTGTAGGTCTCCCCATCCTTTGGCATATATCACAACTTTTAGTATACTTTACAAAATCTTTGTGAAGGTTACGCCAGTAATATCCTATTGTTAAGATTTTAAAAGTTGTCCTCTTGGCTACAAAATGTCCACCATAAGGTTCATCATGACAGGCTTTCAATATATCAAACACTTCATCCTCCCTAATACATCTTCTCATTATGTTATTTGGGCCAGTATAAAATAAGAAGCCAAAAATCCAAGAATAAGGGAAGAATTTGTAAACTAATTGTCTTTTTTCCTTAGGAGAGAAGTAAGTTGGAATTTTCCCTATTACCAAGTAATTAGCGATATCAACATACCATGGATTATGTATACTTAGACCAAATAAATGCTCTTCAGGGAAAGAATCATCAACCACTCCTTTAGATGTTGTGGGAAATCTAGATAGAAAGTCAACAACCACATTAGCCTTTCCTAGTTTGTCAATGATGGTTATGTCAAGTTCTTGCAACAATGGCAACCACCTCACAAGTCTTCCACCTACTACTAGCTTATTCATCAAGTATCTAACCGTTGTATGATTTGTGTGTATGAATACTTGATAGCCAATAATGTAGTGTCTGAACTTGTTAATGGCATAGACAACAACAAGCATTTCTTTCTTAGTCACAGTGTAGTTCAATTCTACTCCTTGTAGGTTTTTGCTGATATAATATATGATATACTCCTTATTCCCCTCTTTTTGTCCTAGGATTTCTCCAATAGAAAAGTCTAATGCATCAGTGTGAATGTGAAATGACAATGTCCAATTTGGACCTCTTAAAACTAGTGCATTAGTAAAAGTTACTTTTAACTTCTCAAAGGATTGCTGACAATCCGGAGTCCACTCAAATTCAATATCCTTTGTCAATAAAGTAAACAAAGGGGCAGCTATTTTTCCGTAATCTTGAATGAATCTTCTGTAATAGCCTTCATGTCCAAGAATGCTTCTCACATCCTTTTGTTTCTAGAGAACAAGCAGTGTAGATATAATCTCTATCTTCTTAGGGTCAACTTGTGTCCCTACACTAGAAATAAAATGTCTCGAGACAATGCCTTATGTCATCATTATAAAAAAAATCTCATTAATCAATGATAAATTGTGTCTAGTGCATCTTTTCAAAACCATTTCTAAATTTTGCAAAGCCTCATCAAATCTCACCATATGTGGTGAAATCATCCATATAAATTTCCATCTTATCATGTGCAAAATAAAAAAATACACTAAGCACTTCACTTTGAAATGTGGTTGGAGCATTGCACAAACCAAAAGGTAAAACAAAATATGCATAAGGTACCCCAAGGATAGGTAAATGTAATGTCCCCTTCTCAAGCGTGATGAATTCAGTTGACCGTTGGCCTATTCCGGAGACCCGTAGGCTACTCGGAGGGTAAAATTAGGGTTTCCCATTTTGGAGGTTGTTGTTGCTCAAAATTTGGAGATTGACTTGCGGATTCTTTCTGGGTTTTCAGAGAGCTTCGCAATGATATGACTTGCAGTGCAATCCGAGCATCTTCTGGAATTTACTATTTTTAGTAAATTCTATTTCTAGCAGTGGTCCTGTGGTTTTCAGTGCAGTTGGTTTGTTCATTTTTGACCTTATAAAATATAAAATTACCTTAATGAGGCATCCACCCATGAAGACCACATTTTTAGAACAACTTGAAGTGATGAAGCTAGGCCAAGGGGTCAACATCAAAATATAACATTATTTAAATTAATTGAACTTATCTCTCCAAAATGCATCCCAAGGCCAAAAATGAACAAACCAACTAAATTGGCTGAAGAAGAGAGCCAACTGCACTGAAAACCACAAGACCACTGCCAGAAATAGAATTTACTAAAAATAGTAAATTCTAGAAGATGCTCGGATTGCACTGCAAGTCATATCACTGTGAATCTCTCTAAAAACCCAGAAAGAATCTGCAAGTCAATCTCCAAATTTCGAGCAACAACCTCCAAAACGGGAAACCCTAATTTTACCCTCCGAGTAGCCTACGGGTCTCTGGAATAGGCCAACGGTCAATTGAATTCATCACGCTTGAGAAGGGGACATTATAGTCCACCCTCCCCAAGATTTCTTGCCCTCAAGCAATCACAAGTTTGGATGCTGCAAAATCTCCTCATTCTCCCAAGTTGCATCCTCCAAAGGCAAGTTCTTCCACTTCACCAAGTATTCTCTGATTGTTCTTCTTCTCAAAGAATGCTCTCTGAAATCAATAATCTCCTCTCGAATCAAAATCAACTGCTCTTCTTTGTCCAAAGGTGGTAACTATGAAGAAGCAACAACATTATGTCCAAGTGTCGTCTTGAGGCGAGACACGTGGAAGACATTGTGTACTTTGCTATTCAATGGTAGCTCCAATTCATAAGCTACTGCTCCAAACTTTCTGATAACTTTGAATGGCCCATAGAAGCAAGGTTTGAGAAATCCTCATCAATAACAAATCTTATGTCTTAATATATCTTATGTCATTAAGCTATTCCAGAGACATTCTTGGCCATGGGATGAATAATATCTCCCAAAGTAAAGTCATGGCATATATATTTTTATTGGAGATATATTTGCAATCTGATATATGAAATCAAATGTAAATGAATATTGAGGAACATATTCGTTAACTAAAATGCACATATCTCAATCAAAACTCACTCTATTGATGCGAAATCATATGCAAGACACCCTAATTAAGATGGCGACCAAGTTGGGACATCAAAACCTTACCAATAAACCCTTAACTTTTTTTTGCACAAATCCCAAGAAGGCACAAATGGTACGGCCCTCTAAGAAGGGTGATTTCTCTTTATAAAATTCAATCCTTTATCAAAAAATTTGAAACTTGCCAAGAGGGGTCACCCCTATCAAGGAAACACAATGGTTCAATACCCAGAATGAGAATAATTTTATTTTCTGATATATGAGCAAAAACAACTTTTAGCTACACTCAATCAGCAACTCCAGAATTTGATATAAAATGCAAGGAGCTGAACTACAAATCAAACAAATGCTACAAAGAAAACAGATGCTACAAAGAAAACCTCACTACAAAAATCCACTCATCAACAAGCTAACATCTCCACTAGTTGCTATCTTTCAAGCAAGAAGTCGAGCTAAGGCTAGGAGGCATACATTCCTCGAAGCAATTCCAACACCATTTCTGCAGCATAACATTACTGAAGTCATAAGATGATGACATGAAGAGAAGGGATCTCCTTATAAAGGCACAACATGGAATCTCCAGAAGCTTCTAGAAGAGGCGCCCTAACTTTCAAATTTGAAATAAACTTATTTCCCTCCAAGAGATGGCGTCCCTAAGCTTGCAAGCATTATTTTGACCTTTTAATTAATTAGAATTTCATCTTCTCCTCAAGTTGGCGTCCCAAACACAAGCTTCATTTTTGACCTTATAAAATATAAAATTACCTCAATGAGGCATCCACCCATGAAGACCACCTTTTTAGAACAACTTGAAGTGATGAAGCTAGGCCAAGGGGTCAACATCAAAATATAACATTATTTAAATTAATTGGACTTATCTCTCCAGAATGCATCCCAAGGCCAAAAATGAACAAACCATCTGAACTGGCTGAAGAAGAGAGCCAACTGCATTGAAAACCACAGGACCACTACCAGAAATAGAATTTACTAAAAATAGTAAATTCCAGAAGATGCTCGGATTGCACTGCAAGTCATATCACTGCAAAGCTCTCTGAAAACCTAGAAAGAATCCACAAGTCAATCTCCAAATTTTGAGCAACAACAACCTCCAAAATGGGAAACCCTAATTTTACCCTCTGAGTAGCCTACGGGTCTCCGGAATAGGCCAACGGTCAACTGAATTCATCACGCTTGAGAAGGGGACATTACAGTCCGCCCTCCCCGAGATTGCTTGCCCTCAAGCAATCGCAAGTCTGAATGCTACAAAATCTCCTCATTCTCCCAAGGTGGAGATTTTTTTAATATTTTAACATAAGAAGTCAGTAATGTTTTGGGACATGTGGGTTAAGGAGGCCCCTTCTCTTCAGAAAGTTTCTTGCTTAAGGCTTAATCAAACCAATATAATGTAATTTTCCTATCTTATGCTCAAATTGTTTTGACATAACTTATTATGATAACATTACTTCATATGAGATGTTAGCTCAGAGGCAGACTAGAATGGTATGGCCCAGAGAAATCACTTTCAGCACTACAAAAACCAGCAACTGTAAACTGAAAATAAACATCAAAATCTCCAACTGTGAAGCTCAATCTGCACTCTCAGAATGAGAAGTCTCTGAAACTCAGCTAGGTACTATCTTTCAAGCACGAAACCAAGGTTGCAAGAACTAGGAGGTATGCATTCCTCGAAGCCAACTCTGAAATCATTTCAACAGCATATCATTGGTTGAAATTTATAAACCATTGGTTTATAAGGGTTCTAAAATAATTTCAGCAGCATTTTGTTATGATATAATGAGTTCCAGGTTATAATGTAGTATTATAACCCTTAAATTTCTTACAGTGGTATTAGAGCCAAGATCCTGCCATCCTGTGAAACAAGATAGAATCAATTGACAGATAAGTGAGAAAGAAATCAGATTCTACACCAGTGGTCAGAACTGAGTTCAGTTTTAGCTTTTAGAAGTTTTGAAGATGTTGCGTTTTCTGAGGTCCAGGAATCTAGAGAAGTCAGATTTGACTATGGCATTTGAGGAAGGAAATGTTAGTGTTGTTGCAAGAGATTTCATTGGGTATGTTGAGAAATACAAAAGACAATGTGAACATGAGGCTGCCATACTCCGTGAAGAATATCAGAACATGCCAGATGAGTTAAGGAACAATGTTTCATTTGATTCCTATTTGAATTGTGTGGCCTTACTGAAGCCCGGAAAGTTGGATATGGTCAACTACATCAAGAAAATGATTAAAAGAGAAGCAGAACAAGCCCTAGTTGAAGGATCAAAGAAGGAAGAAGCTGAAGTGTCTATTTGTGATTTGCAGCCCACAAATAAGCAAGTTGAAAAAACTTTGACAGTTGAAGAGTGTATGGAATAACCCCATAATTCTTACTTAGACTTGCATGTAATAGCAAGTGATGAAGATCAGTTCGGTGAAAAGAGTGTAGCGGTAGTCTTGAATCCTAATTTGGATTCAGCCTATGAAGGTCTTGAAGCTAAGGGCTTCACAGAAGATGTTGGTAGAACTATTGTTTGGGATGAGTTCATTGAAGGAGAGGAAGATAAAGGACATATTAGTGATATTCGAGGTGAATCCAATGAGTTCATGCATGATCATGTTGAATATTTGATGATGAAGGGTTTTCTTCTTGTTGCTGACCCAACTTCCCAAGAAGTTCCACATGAAGGAATCAACGACATACTTTCTCATGATGGTCCCATAGAAGATAAGGATGGTGAAGTTTTCAAAACATCAAGTATAGAAGATTCTTCACTTCATTTCAGTGGTGACATTGTTGGAATTGGGTTTGACCAGCAAACCGTACCATTGGAAAGAAATGTCTTTGAAGATATCAGCTTAAGAGATTTAGGAGCTGACTTATTCATTGAGTCAATACTTCCAATGAAGCATGAAAAACCTTTTCATGTTGACCATCTCAATCAACCACTTGGCATTTGGGATCCGGGTGTGTTGACATCAAGTTATAATAAAGAACCTATGTAGGATAAGTTTCCATTTGATCCTGATGAAGAACAAGAACCTGATTGTATGACAAATGATGAGGTGGCCATTGGAGGAGAAGTTGTCTTTGAAGAAGAAGATTGTCTAACAAAGCTCCATAATGATCTCTTTGAAGTGGTTGCAGCCACTAAAGAGGAATATGTGGTTACAGAAACTTTCCGAACAACGGACAATTATGATTCATTGATCAAGTTGGAGGCTACCATAAGGGAAGATAGTGATAAGGAAGAAGAGCTTGATAACCATATGGCTCTTGAAGATGGAAGGTTTGAGGGAGTTACCCAACACAAATCTGATTTATCAAGGCATGAAGCTGATTGCAAGCAACGGGTTGAAGATTTAGTGGAGTATGATGCTTTCCAATACATTGAGCATTCTCCGCTAGTTGGTGGTGTAGTACAAGAATGTTGGAGCAGCAATGAAGGCCGCAAAGACAAGAAACCAAGTTTTGATTTCCATTTGCAGCCTAGCAGTAATTCACCATCTTCACATTTTCATGAAGGGAAAGGTCAATTTAATGTGTCCTTTGAAGATGAAGTGCGAGCTCTATCGAGATTTGATCGCACACATAGTTTGATTGAAGGACTTATTTGGGAGGCTTAGTTGGAAGAGAGACGAAGAGAAGTGAAGGATGAAGTTGTTCTTCCCAATTTGCAACTTATTAGAGATTCTTTGGAGACCTTGAAGTCTGAGTACATGCACTTGATTGAGGATCGAGATCATGCCATTGAAGTTGCAAAGAAGACCATTTGTGCTTTCCAAGATAAGGAGAGGAAGGTTGATGAGCTTTCTCATGAGCTTGAATCAACAAAGGCTATGTTAGAAGGAACTCAAGTGGCATTGATGGAGGTAGAAGATCAGTTTGTTGATTTCAAACTTTCCATGGAGCAAGAGAATGCACATAGAGCCGAAGAAATCAAGCATGTAATAGGTGAGCTTAATAGTCTTTGAGAGGAGTTTGACCTTGAAGATTTCACTAGAAAGACTAAAGTTGCAAGTGCATATTTGGTTCAGCAAGATGAAAAAGAGGTCGAGTATAAACTTCCATCTAATGGTGCTTTGTTATCACTCCATGAGGATATGCCACGTTTGTTGATTAGCAATGAATGCATAAGGGGGTTTGAAGATGAAGAGTCCACGTGGGAAGTGTTGAAGCAAGGTAATTTCAACATCTATGTCATCAAGGTGTTGAAGAGACAAGTCTTAGGAGCTACTGGTAACTTCGTTACAGTAGCAAGGAGTGAAGGTTTCAGACCTACTACTCATGAGGAATGGGGGAAAGTCATACCTAAACTTGGTGTTTGCACTCTTGACAATCCATCCCTTGAGTGGAGTGATGTTTGGGCTCAAACTAGTCCATTTTTGGAGTGGGGATTGATGAAAAAACTTGTTCCATGTTCCACAAATGTGAATGCTTTTATGAATTGGTTTCAAAGGTTCACTAGAGGGGGATGCCAATTTTATGAGTATGCACTTGGTTTTGACCAACACTTGGGGTTGTGTTGAATTCTCTTTCTGGTGTGTTGGAGATCATCTTCAGTTGGGTATCCATGCTTGGGATCCTCAACTTGGCTTGATGGAGCTAATTACATATGGAAAGAAGGACGTTTGGAGGGATAAGGATCAAATTATCAGATTTTTTGGTGTTGTCCCCTCCTTTACCAGCCTTTTGATGGTCCCATTTGTTCATCAACAAATGGATTGGAGAGAAATTTTGAGTTTGGATTGGAGAGATGAACGGTTGGTGGCTCTTGAGAGTGACCCTTGGCTAAGGCAAAAGCAGATTTGGAGACTCAAGCTTGCTGATTGGAGGCAGGCCAACCACCTCACACAAAGAGTTTCTCCCATTCAGGAGAGTTGGTTCATCACTACCAGTCAAAGAAGTGGTAGTTTTCGGATGGAGATGGTTCTAGTGTGTTTTCTAGCCACTTTGGAGGTTCATGATGTGAGCTCTAATAGTTTATCTTCATTGTTGGTTCAGGACAGTGAGCTACCCCATGCTTTGATTCTTCATTCTGAGGCTCATAGGGTTGGAGTTATGTGAGTTATTTGTAGTCCTCATGGTAGTATCATTATAATTCAGATGAGGCATAGTAGCTCCATGAGGAGACATGAGTATGAGTTTGTTGAGCTCTTGCAAAGGATTGCTTTCCTCTTTGCAAGAAGATTTGAAGATGTCACATTTGCAGTCATGGTTTCGTTTGATACTGTATAGAGGTATGCTGAGGATTTTTATTTTGAGTTGACTAGACTATCTTTCCTATTGCCTAGGATTGTGATAGAAAGTGGTATGGTTGATATTGTTGACTCAGAGCATTTTGGACATGAGACATTGCATGATATTGATCTCAGTCCTTTAAGATTTTTCAGTTTGAGTATCATGGATGGTAAAATTTTGGAGTTACAAGGGAGGTTAGTGCAGCATTGGCATGATATTTTCACAGATGTGATCAGAGTGGTGCAACATCAGCATGGCGGGTCCTTCCTAAGACAAACATGGGACCCTGGGATCATACTTGTTTTGGTATGCATCAGTTTTAATTTTTCTGGAGTTGTGGTGGTATTGCTTGAGGACAAGCAATTTTGGGAAGAGAGGACTATAATGTCCCCATTTTTAGCACTACACTTTCCAGTGATTTTTAGCCTATTGCCGAATGCATGTAGGCTAGTCAAAGGTAGAATTAGGGTTTCCACTTCTGAGGAGGTTTTGAGGTCTTGCATGCGAGAGTTTCTAACGCATGTCTAGTGGAGCTTTTCGGGTTTTTGGAGAGCTTCGCGATGGGGTGACATGCATGACAAGATATTGACTTGCATTCTCGACTGATTTTGGAGGCTTCCATGTTGGATTTTTTCAGTTTGGATTTTGGATTCCTTCTGGGTTTTCAGAGTGCTTCGCGGTGGTGTGACATGCAATGGAATCAGAGAACTTTTCCGGACTTACTATTTTTAGTAAGTTGTGACGACTACTTAAAATGTGGAGAAAATGAGTTTGGAACAACTTACTATTAGCAGTATGCTATTTTTAGTAAGTACTATTTCTAGCAGTGCTAGTTTTAGTAAGGTTTCTACAGTTTAGTTCAGTGGCTATTTCTGGCAAGGCAATTTGGCAGTTTGGTCTCCAGCATTTGAGGTGATTATTTTGGCAAGTTTGATATCTGATGAAAATAACATTTTAAGTGAAATAATTTTACTAAGGCTTGGAGGGATAAGTGATTTTAATTTAAAAGGCAATTTTATATGATATTTCACTTTATAATTCTAGACGCCTTATTGTGGAGAAATAAGTTAATTTTTAAGATTTTCACCTTATTACATTTGGGTGCCTTTTTGAGGAGACATAAGTGATTTTTATTAATATATTTCTCTTAAGTCTACCTTGGACGCCTTTTGGAGATATATTTGCATTTTATTAAATTGTATTTCCTCATATGGGTTGGAAATAAAATGCAAATGAAATTTGGAGAAAAGGTGAAAAGTGAATTTCATTTAGGCACCCTAATTGGAGGGAAAAGAATATTTTAATTTGGAGACATAAAAACTATAAATAAGAGTGATGGGCTCTTTGTTTTGCATCCATGAAGAAATTATAATGTTATGATGCTGAAATGATTTCAAAGTTGGCTTCGAGGAATGCATACCTCCTAGTTCTTGCAACCTTGGTTTCGTGCTTGAAAGATAGCACCTAGCTGAGTTTCAGAGACTACTTCTTATTCTGAGAGTGCAGATTGAGCTTCACAGTTGGAGATTTTGATGTTTATTTTCAGTTTACAATTGTTGGTTTTTGTAGTGCTGAAAGTGTTTTTTTATCATAAGTCATTGTACAAATTTTCTATGGTTCTAGGTATTTGCTACATCTCTTCTACTATCTAGGGCGCCCCTATTTGAGAGTTTTCATAATTTTTAGTGGAGTCTTGGATTTTATATTGCAAGTCGCCTTCTTGGGAGGTTGTCTTGCCTGGAAAAAGTTTAGAAAATTCATTAAGGAGTTGTTGCAGTTGTTTCTTAGTCACAACTTGGTCGCCATCTATCTAGGAGTTCATTGCATTTGGTCTCACGTCATTTGGAGTAGTTTTGAGGGAGTTATGAGCATTTTAGCGATTTTGGGAGTTGTTGGTTTGCATTTTCAGTTTGCTGGTTTAGTATATCAGATTGTAGTAGTTGGTGTTTTTAGGATTTTTTTTCATGGTTGGGAGTCCTTTAGAGTTGGAGAGACATTCTATAATATTGCAGCATTGAGACACTTGAAATACATTGATATTGGCAAGAGTTCTATTATTTTGTAAGGTTGCACAATAGTACTATCAGCTACTTTCATTTCTTGCTAAGTTTCATTTTAATTCCCACGGTTGTGGAAGAGATTGGCCCTTGCTCAGTCTTCATTGTATTGCATTTGGATCCTCAGCACCATATGTTAGCACCTCACCCATCATGGGTCTTGAGTTCACATTCTTGGTGTTTGAGTTACTTTCAGCATTGCATCATTATCAATAGATTCTCCGCCATATGGTAGCACCTTACCCACCTTGGGTTTGGAGTGCACATGCTTGGTGTTGAGTTTACTTTTTAGCATTGCATCATTTTTCAGTTCTCCTCCACCATATGGTAGTGCCATACCCACCTTGGGTTTGGAGAGCACATACTTGGTGTTGAGCTTTCCTTCAGCATTGTATTTTCCTTCAGTTGCTTCTAACGACCCTCGGCGCCATATGTCAACACCAATCTCATCTTGAGTTGTGTGTGCATTCTTGGCGTAGAGTTACTTTCCAGCAGAGTTTGGTTTTGGGCTAACCTTAATGGGTGACTGTTGTGATTGAGTTGAATTGTTTATTGAAAACACAAAAAAAAATTGGTTTAGTTCATTATAGTGGTATCAGAGCAACTTTCTGAATTTACTACTTTTTCTATGGTTCGTGGATTTTAGAATAAGGTAAAATATATCTCTTGTCTACTACATTGTTATGCTGCCGGAATGGTGAGTGAGTTGCTCTAACATTACTGATGCTCATATTCCAAGGGTACGGCCAATTACTGCACCATCAGTAATGTTAAGAAATCAACTCACTGAATAACAGAATAACCATGCTTAATAAGTCTATTGCTACATAAGATTGAGCTTAACGATAAACATAACTTATACCAACAAATATAAGTTAACTGATCATGTTCAATTAACTTATATTTGCTTAATCTTATAATAGAATAGTTAGCACGAAACCATGGCACCTATTATAAGTTAACACCAAATCTGAAACTTGCCAAGAGGGGTCGCCCCTATGGGTCATAATTACAAACAACTTCTAATACTGAGTCATAATGATTACCTTTTTTATAAAATAAGTAATCAACAATCTTTCCATGGATAATACTTATGTAATTATCATAAGTCCAAATCAAACCTATGGAATCAAAATCAACCTATAGAATCAAAATCAACTGCCCTAATAATCAATACATGCTAATAATCTGATTTCTCATACATGCCAATAATCTGACATACTTGAATATTGAAGAAATCAGCGACATACTTTCTCATGATGCTAATCTCCAAGCTTATTCTTGCCCTAATCTAACCAGGTTCATTGATGCCTCCTAGAAATTGATATAAAATGCAAGAAACTGGATTGCAAAGGCAAACAAATGCAACAATGCAAACCTCACTACAAAATCCTCTCAACAACAAGCTAACATCTCTACTAGTTTCTATCTTTCAAGCAAGAAGTCGAGCCAAGGCTAGGAGGCATACATTCCTCGAAGCAATCCCAATACCATTTTAGTGGCATAACATTACTGAAGACATAAGATACTCAAATGAAGAGAAGAGGTCTCCATATATAGGCTCAGCAAGGAATCTCCAGAAACTTCTAGAAAGTGCGCCCTAATTCAAATTTGAATTTGACTTCATTTCCCTCCAAGTATAGGCATCCCTTATAATAGACATAAGATATGCATACATTACTGAAATCATCTTATGACTTCAGTAATGTTATGCTACCGAAATGGTGTTGGAATTGCTTCGAGGAATGTATGCCTCCTAGCCTTGGCTTGACTTCTTGCTTGAAAGATAGCAACTAGTGGAGATGTTAGCTTGTTGATGAGTGGATTTTTGTAGTGAGGTTTTCTTTGTAGCATTTGTTTGATTTGTAGTTCAGTTCCTTGCATTTTATATCAAATTTTGGAGTTGTTGATTCAGTGTAGCTAAAAGTTGTTTTTGCTCATATATCAGAAAATAAAATTATTCTCATTCTGGGTATTGAACCATTGTGTTTCCTTGATAGGGGCGACCCCTCTTGGAAAGTTTCATATTTTTGGTTATACTCTATTATTATTATCATAATAATAGAGTATTGGAGAGCTTCTAATCCTCTGACTCAGTATTGGAGATATTGGCAGTTTCGTGCATTAGTTTCGTGCTAACTACTCTATTATTATGGCAAATGGCAAGAGGGTCATCAGTAGCGTCTTGAAGTATTACAATGCAGTTAGTAAACTGAATAAGAGAATAACCATGTTTTGGTGCCTTCAGATGAAGCTAACTGAAGTAATTTTGGTGAAGATCATAAGATAGTGTAGACATGCAAATTTTACATTATGCATTCGATCAGGATCATTTATCAATTAAACTAGACATTTGCATTAGATCCATTCATCACCTTCATCCATTTAAATAATCTCATTGCCTAAGGTTATTTAAAATAAAAAAGCCATTTAAATCAAATCTTAAATCATTTTCCAAAGTCCAAAAAGTCAAATCAGTTAATCAGCATTAAATCAGCATGATCATTAAATTAATCTAATCCTAATCTAAGGCTAATCCCATCCCACTTGCATTATCTAGACCTAGCCACTTGCACAATAAATCAATTTTATTGATTTATTAAAACCATCATTTTCTCTCAACATGACAAGTCAAACAGGGCATTTATTGCTGTTTTTCCTTGTCCCCCTCTCAGCATTTATGGCAAAATTTGAATTCAAATTTTCCCCCTCTTGGGCACTCTTCCCAAATCTTGCACACACATTAACTAATCACATGATGACAAGTGTCCTCAATTCATTGGCTTGATTTTGATCCCACATTGGTCCATCTTCAACACTTGGCATTTTGAAAATCTTTAAATAGAGGCTTCAACATTGAGCAAATCCTTCACAATCTCTTCACAATCTCTCCACAATCTCTCCACAATCTTGCAAGGTCACTCTCTTCAGTTGAGATTAGATCTTGTCCATCATCTCCATCATCCATTTGCATTTTCATCTTAAGCTTTGGTCAAGGATTGGGAAAGGGTCACTAGCACATGTGACACCAATCCAATATGGGATAGGTTTAATGTCATGTTTTTGTATGCTTTTATTTGGCTTCCCTTGTTTTATTTATAGCATGATTAACATGACTTATTATTCCATATGGATGTTGAAATGTTGTTGTATTTTAAACTAATCATTTTGCAGATTTTGATGTCCACAAAATGGCGCTAGAAGGAGGGCAATATATCTTGGCTGTTGAATCTGACATTTGAAATCAGCTTATTATTTTGTTATTAGTAATGCTATATTGATCAACTTGTTATTTTTCAGTTGCTTGAATGTATAATCTTGATAAAATCAGACCATTGCTATTTGTTCAAGTAATTTTCAAATAACTGTAGAGATTTTATAGATCATAATGTCTAAATATTGGTGGTAGCATAGTGTACTCGCTAAAATGTCTGCTGCAATCCATTCGCTTCAGCCTGCCATAATTTCATTTTCTTGGTACAAACGACTAATGAAATCTTGTAAAAATGAGATTAACTGACAGGTCACTATTCTCATTCCACATTCTCTGTTCTAAGGTTTTTGATCTGTCCAGACTTTTTGTTTGTATCTGTCATCTCGTATTTTATTCTGATGGTTTTTGTCTTTTCTTTCCTTTAATTTGTTGAGGGAGAGGAGAGCTCGTTGCAAATAACAGCGTCTATTTTGTTTTGATCATGTTTTAGCCTAGAGAATTCTGTCAAACAGCTTGTGCACCCTTTCTTTACTCCCAGTTTAGCACAGAGAGAGATTGTTGGTTAAGATTGAGAAATTTTTCTTACACCTGCTCTTTATACTGTTGATGGATGTCCATACATAGTTCTAGAACTCCCATTCGCACACAGAAGAGTACACTTCTTTTGTCATTTTGAAGTACATTTGACTTGTCTAGTTAATGAATGGCATAGGCTGGGAGAACGCTGGTCACAGGTCCTTGGGCGCTGTTTTACACTTACCGAGTGCATTGATTTAGATTTTCTTTATGCCCGATCCATTCTCCTGCCCCACCGCCATAACCACACACCGACACCAAGGTCAACCCGCCATTCTTTTTCTTCAGTCTACTGTAACCACCGACTTTGTTTCACCAGTCCAAAAAGGACACAATATTCGGCCTTTCATCCCTTCCATCTTCATCACTTTTCTTCTTCTACCTGTGCGTCATCATACTCCTTTCTCTACGGAATCCCAACGCAGCATGAACAGCGGTGGAAGATAAATAAAGTTGCATGGGTCATTGGCCTGTGCAGGAAGAAAATCAAGGAGGGTTATCGCCTTCAATTTAGTCACGTAGATTTTGAATCACATTGCACGGGATTTATGTCTCTAAATCTTTGGAAGTACAGCTACGTGAGATGCTTAATGTTTCATAAAGGAGCTTTGGAACTGTCTTATCATCCCAGGGTTTGACATCCAAAAGAGCAGAAGATTTCCCACTTTCTTTCTTCTTGGTTTTAGCTTTAACAGATGCAGCCCTTTCTTCTGCTGCCTTCTTTTCCTCCTTGGTTTCTTCACCAAAGAGATCTACATCATCATTATCATCATCGTCCTCAGCAGGAGCCTTTGATGATGATGGCGGTGGTGTTTCAGTAGCAGCAGAAGACTGCTCAGTCGCAGCCCCAATTTGTACCCCAACACCCTTTGTAGAAAACCTTGGCTGTAAGAGAGCAGCAATATGGTTGTACCAACGAGTGGCATTAATATATTCTGATCCGGGAGCTTTTCCCAGGGCGCAAAATACAGTTATATCATCATTGGAAGCCTGGTATCCAGTAATATAACAGTTACGTGTGGCATATGTTTGTGTCTGGTTGAATATTGATTGCTGCAGGTAGATTTGTGCTTGAAAGTGCTGGATTTTGCTGACAACTTAAAGTTTTGGGAGGGCGCGCAGTGTCTTCTTTTTGAAATTTGATTTAACATCATGCTCATCGTGAAAGGCATTAAACATTCATCATTTATGGTGGACGC
>VDFB02058242.1:34775480-34858888 GCA_007258455.2 Sequoia sempervirens
TGATAAACTCCCTCAAGAGGTCTCCCAACCCTTAGAACAAGGGATTTATGCATCATAAAGATACTGGGGGAGAGCTATCATGCATCACTTTGTTGATTGCAAACTTTCCTTGCAACCACAAATTTTTATAGTGGTTTGGAAGATCCTGGATTATACTCGTTACCGCTTGGGTTGTTCCCTTGGGGTGAGTACTTTTTCCCACCAAGGCAGGCCCTCTAAAGGTAAAAATAAGCAATTAAGTACATTCGTAGTTCGATCAATATTTTTTTGTGCGAAAAAAGAGAGAACACACGCAATGCCTTTTCTCACACTAGCAAGATTTGTTCAATTTTAAGAGCCCAAATTTGAAATGTGGAGGCAATCTTTTAGACAACCTAATATCACTAAAATTCTTCTGATTCTCAAGATCGTCATGAAGCACAAGAGAAGTGCATACACATTTCAATGGTATTAGCTTGTAAAAAAGATTACAAAACAAGATAAGCACATGTTCATTTTAAATCCTTGAAGACAATAGTGAGTTCTTTTCAAAGCACCAAACTTGAGTGTGAAGTTGATTGCTCAATTTTAACCAAATCCAAAAACTAGTGAGTTTCTAATGTTCTTTTAAATCAACTTTGAGAAAAATAAATCCTTTGTATGTTCTTTTTAAAACCCAAACAAAATGTAGTTAAGTCCTAAACTGAAAGATAGCAAGATTTCCAAAGATTGGGTTATAAGTATCCCTAAAGTGTTAAAAAAAACTTGTTACAATTGTCAAAAAGAAAGTGCCATAGGAAGCTCTTCTTGTTTCCTCCTCTTCTTTGTCACCTCAACCTGCAAAAGTTGATTAGCCTGCAGAAAATAGAGCCACAAAATAGGTCAATGGTCAAAGGAGATCAAAACAAAAAATCACATGTTAAAATAAACATGAAAATTGACCTTTTACCCCAACCCAGTGTTGTAATCTGCAAAGGCATCATTGTTTGGAGCTTCAGCGTCGCTCTGTGGAAAAACAAAGACCGCGTTAGTGTCAGTATTTTCTCCAGCATCACCCTTTGGAATTTAACTAATCCGGTCCTAGGAGAATCACTATAATGTATCCCTTTATATTTTTGGATGTTGTGGTGTGTTGCTGATATGTGGTTGTCATTGATGTCAACACTATTAGCATTGTTGCATTAGAAGTTGTATATATCGAGGATATTGAGGAAATTGTAATAAGAAGTGCTATAGGTTGTCAGTGGTGAAGCGAAGTTCTTTCTGTCAGTGTGATCAGTACATTTATTTTTAGAGGTTGTGGACTAAATGGTTTCTTGTTGAGCATATCTAGCTTATCCATGTCAAGTTTCAAAGATCTACGTGAAGATTTGATCAAGTTATGAAGATTTGTATATATCGAGGATATTGAGGAAATTGTAATAAGAATTGCTACAGGTTGTCAGTGGTGAAGCGAAGTTCTTTCTGTCGGTGTGATCAGTACATTTCTTTTTAGAGGTTGTGGACTAAAGGGTTTCTTGTTGAGCATATCTAGCTTATCCATGTCAAGTTTCAGAGATCTACGTGAAGATTTGATCAAGTTATCAAGTTATGGAGATCAAAACAAAAAAGCACATGTTAAAATAAATTTGAAAATTGACCTTTTACCCCAACCTAGTGTTGTAATCTACAAAGGCGTTGTTGTTTGGAGCTTCAGCGTCGCTCTGTGGAAAAAACAAAGACCACGTTAGTGTCAGTATTTTCTCCAGCATCGCCCTTTGGAATTTAACTGATCCGGTCCTAAGAGAATCACTACAACGTATCCCTTTATATTTTTGGATGTTGTGGTGTGTTGCTGATATGTGATTGTCACTGATGTCAACACTATTAGCATTGTTGCATTAGAAGCTGTATATATCGAGGATATTGAGGAAATTGTAATAAGAAGTGCTACAGGTTGTTAGTGGTGGAGCGAAGTTCTTTCTGTCGGTGTGATCAGTACATTTATTTTTAGAGGTTGTGGACTAAAGGGTTTCTTGTTGAGCATATCTAGCTTATCCATGTCAAGTTTCAAAGATCTATGTGAAGATTTGATCAAGTTATGAAGATTTGTATTCTGATAGTTTTTTTGTTACTTTTGTTTGTGTTGTTGAATGAAGATAATGTGATTTCAGTTAGTTCAATTGTTGTGGATGATTCTCTAGTGTCTCATGATGCTTGTGGATGTTTCTAGTTCATGCTCTATCTATGTTGCACGTCCACATTGATCGTTTTGCTCGTGATCTGAGATTTTCTCTTATGTGTTCATGTTTTTTTATGTTCTTGGCCGACAAGGTGTTGAAGCGTGTTGTGGATCTTTGAGGAGTAATTAATTGAATTGGTTTATGTTTTAGGATGTTATTTTAGGTCTTCACTATGTCGTGTCTGACCTTGGTTGATTCACATGAATAATCTTTATTGATTTGAGTCGACTATTTACAGTCTTTCTTGCTATTTTGTTGAAGCTGACTTATAGCAATGTAATCTCTTGTTGCGGATATATATATGAGCAATTATTTTATCATTTGGAAGAGTTTATGAGTTTGTAAGTGTAAATTTTGTGAGTCCTATGTGTGAATATTGTTTAGATCATTCAAAGGTAGTGCAGAGAGTGAAGAAGTGTTCATGTGCTTAATCAGAACTATAACCAGGCATTAGCAGATGCTATTTTCTTACTTCAAAATCTGATGGATTTAATCAGAACCTTTATGTAAGATAGTGTGTCTTCCTTTGTAATTGAGCACTAAACTCTAGGAAGTGTGCCTGAATTCATGTGCATTCCCCATTCATATTTTCATTATACTTTTAATAGGGTATAATCTTGTGGACTGATCTCCACCGTGGTTTTTCCCCTATCAGGGTTTCCACGTAAAAATCTTGGTGTTATGTGTGCTTCTGATGTGTTGTTCATTTATGATTTCATGATTAATGATTAGATCTAAGAATAAGGCTAATAAGTTGAATAAGTTTGAAATTCGGTGACAACTGATTTCCCCCTCGATTGTCTACCTTGAGTTGCAACAATTGGCATTAGAACAGGATTGTGGAAGAACTTTTATAACTTGAGAATTGTTCCGGATGGCTTATAAGGATAGTCTAGATTTGATGGAACAGTCTTAGGAAGACTTGAATGGAGTGCCATCTGAGATGCATTAGTGAACCCTACTAGAGCATTACAAAAAATATATATGTTACTCCATAGAATGGTCATACTACTTCTGCTGAGATCAGGGATGCTGAGTATAATATCTGGGCTAAGGAAGCTTTGTTGAGTGGTCTGACTGATACTGAGATGACAAATGTAATGGATCTGAAGAATGCTTATGAGATCTAGAAAAATTTGGAGACCTTGTATGAAGGTGATGCTAATGTGAATATTTCTAAGCTACAAAGTTTGAAAGGGAAATATGAAAAGTTGAAAATGGGTGATGATGTTACTACTTTCATGCAAAGAGTGAATGAACTTGTGTATGGTATCAGATGTGCTGG
This sequence comes from Sequoia sempervirens, assembly GCA_007258455.2. Classification (NCBI taxonomy): domain Eukaryota; kingdom Viridiplantae; phylum Streptophyta; class Pinopsida; order Cupressales; family Cupressaceae; genus Sequoia; species Sequoia sempervirens. The sequence continues at coordinate 34,778,967 of VDFB02058242.1, forward strand.
TGGAAAGATAGATGAATCAAAGATTGTTGCTAAAGTACTTAGATCCTTTCCTGATTCCTACAAAGTCAAGGCTAGTGTTATTGAAGAGCTCTGAACTGTGACAAATGTTAGCAGAGATATGTTGATTGGTAAGCTTACTACTTTTGAGTTGAGTGAATTTGGTGATTCCCTTCCTAAGGTTGAATCTACATTCAAGGCCACTACTTCTGGAAGAGATACTTGAGAGATATATTGATCAGTGAAAAGTTCATCAGAAAAGATATTCAAGTATGAGGATGAAGTAACCCATTTCGATGAAAGAAACGAAGAACTTTGAACCATTGATTGTGAAAAGCAAATGAGAGCCAAGAGGTAAAGTATAAGGAAATTTCTATTAAATGTTTCTCTTGAGATAAGATGAGTCATTTGCATCAAAGGGTGTCTGAGAGAGTTTCAAGCAGATTTAACAACCCTAAATTCCAAAAGAAGTGTTACTATGTTGCTGATGAAGGTGTGACAGATGAATTTGACAAAGGAAATGCAAGTGAAGTTGAATTTGTGTCTATTGAATCTGCTAGTTGTACAAATGTGGAGAAAGCCCTAGCTACTCAAGTTGAAGAGAAAGATGAATGGGTAATTGATAGTGGTTGTTCTCATCATATGACAAGAGATAAAAAGTAAGTTTGTGAGTTTGGAAAAGTATGATGGTGGTGTTGTGAGATTTGATGATGACAAAGCTGGTGTGATTCGTGGAAGATGATGTATTTCTCTTGATGGTAAGCATAATACTGATGATGTCTTGTATGTTGAAGGTTTGAAGCACAATCTTTTAAGTGTTGGATAGATGATTGATAAGGGATACAATCTTTAGTTCATGGATGGTAAGTGCAAGATATTGGGAAATTTTGGAAATGTGATTGCATTAGGTACAAAAACAAAAGGTAATATTTTCCACCTGAGTGCTGCTAGTAAAAGTTGTTTGATTGCTAAAATTGATTAAAGTTGGTTGTGGTATAGGAGAATGTGTCATGTTAACTTTGATAATATTGTCAAGATAAGTTCCACTACGGTTGTGAGAGATCTTCCTAAGCTAATGAAACCTACTAATGTCATATGTTGTAACGCCCTGCCACACAACCCCAAAGGAAACAATCACAACTAACATTTAAAAGCACAATTTTTTTTTTAATAACTAACATGCATCATAATAATCATATATCACATTTAAACACTAAATTTTTAAGATTTCATTCGTATTATTATCACCATATTATCACAATCCAACATGGGTCATTCCAAGTTATCCTAACGTGACATAATAATAAAAAATAACTTATATGAAAGAAGGGGTGACTGGATTGAACAATTAATCTATCATGCTTTTCATAACAACACTTCCAAGTAGCCAATTAATGACTATTAGATAATTTACTTAAGAGGAAGTAAGATGCTAAACAAATTCTAAAACTAGGGAAATATATCTAAACTAAAACTATATGTCTACCATTGAATCTATAACCAATCACATTTAAACATGATTGCGTTACTGCAACAATATCACAATATGTGATTGGCTTGGAAGTATTTTGATCATATATACACATAAATTTTGTGTTCACCATTAGCCCTTACTCATGGAGGCGGAGCTAGATCAACATGACATTCACCCAAGTAAGCATAATTGTATGACTAGACTTAAACTCTGAGATCCTTATACTTACTATTTGTTTTTGGTATAGCAAACAATAAGGCTATGAAATTTTAGAGTTAAATTACTACGCATTTCATTGTAGCCTTGCAATAGATCTTTAATTTAATTAGATTACATGGATCCCTTCTTCGTTTTCTCAATAGGGATATAAAATATTTAATAGAGTGCCATGGTTTAGTAGTAATAAATAAAATAATAAATATTATAGGGGTGTGGGTTTCTATAAAAGATTGTGGTAGCCCTCAGGATAGTTTACAATTCCTTCATGATAAATTTTTGTGAGAGGAAAAATTAATGTGGAGTTACAAGTGGGTATTTATTGCAAGTCATCTAATTTTGGGAAAATGATATTATTAGTATTTTAATTTCTAATTTTGAGAGACAAGTGGGTTATTGGAAATTTGTGTTATTAGTGTTTTTATTGAGGTGCTAGGTTACCCTGAAAGTATATACAATATGTTTCAAAGATGGGAGAATGGTTATTTTAATTAAAATTAATTAATGAATTAATTAAAAATAAATAAAACTCCTCATGTTTTCTAGAGATTGGAGAAATATTATTATTTTTTTATTTTTTATTTTTTAAAAGTAGTTTCACATAGAGATTGATTTAATTGTATTAGGAAGTTAGAGGAGATATTCAAATGTATTAAATAAAAATTTTTAATGTTGAATTCTTTTAACCCATTTAACAGATGATTGATATTTTATGTTAATTTCATAGTTTTTTTTGTATGGTGTTCATGTTTATATATGAGATTTTTTTACGGATTAAGATTGATTTAAACCTAGATATATATATGAAATATCGTCATTGTTGTCGTAATTTCAATGTTAGGGTTTCTTATTTTCTTGTTAGAAATGAATGTTTTGTCAATGAAATGGTTAACCTTAGGATAGCTAATTGAGGATACAAACTAATGATCAAACGAAATGGTTAAGTCAAGAGAATGTTGTGAATGTGAAGTATTCTCCTTTATGGCTATAGTGCCTAACTGAATGTGTTAGTTATGTGCTTGATTTTCTTATTGATTAAGGTGGTTGAGTTGGTAATGAGTTCATTTTGGGTCAATGCTTAATGGAGTGAGTCCTTTGTGCCAAATGGTTACTGGGAAGATTTTGATTTCATGATTGATTTTGTATCGAGATGATTGTATCAATTTTGATTACCTCCTTGTGATTTTACCACTCACTATTCTGCATTTGTTGACTTGTAAATGGTGGAATGAAATTAGTTCTTTGAGATCTTGTTCTTGTTGTCATTCCATGGATGGGGAAACCCTTGTGATAGCAGTTTAAGCATCTTCTAGAGGTTAGAGGGGATATGGTTTTTACTTGCAAGGGTTGGTATGGGGGCCGACAACCTAGGAGGATCCGCCTTGGGTAACCCATATCAAGCCTAAAGTATTTATTTGAGTTTTATGTTGTTTCACCTATAAGTGGGTGGTTTTATGATTTTGTTATTTTGATGATGTTTGATCTTTACACTTGGATTGTGTTTATGTGGGTTTGTGCCTTGCACGGTGGAAATGGTTTTAATGGAGATCTTGTGTGAGTTGTTGCTTGCATCATTTTATGTGCATATTTATATGGTTTTTCTAGTTTGTGCAAGTTGGCTTGCCCCATTTGTGTTTATGAGATTTTATTGTTAGTTGGGGGAGTGGCTCTTAGTGGGGGTCGGTGCCCAAAGTGGCTGGTCCAGGATAACCCATTGTGAGTTTAATCAAGTGATAAATTAATTAATTAATTAGGGGGTTTGGGTAGTTTCACACATTAATTCAGATAATGTAGCCTCACTCATGAGCCCAAGTGCTTGTTTAGGCTTGGGATGAGTGGGAAGGCCTAGAATGGAAAGATCAACTACCTTGCCTCTGCATAGTAATTTTGCAAGGTATGTTGATCCCACATAGCGAGCATGGGGGTCCAGCGGCCGGTAGAGGTTACTAGGGAAACCCAGGATGGGGGTCGGTAGCCTAGGAAGGTTACGCCAGGGTAACCCATGGTCACCTATGTGATGGCACTCCACCCTTTAACAAACTTGTAAGTTGTAGTTCCCCTCTTGTTGTTCTTGAGCCTCTGGAAGCAGATGTTGTTCTTGTTGATGTTGATGCTTTGTTATGTTGTCTTGCGTTGGTTATTTCTTGTGTTGGAGGTTACCCTATGTTATTGTTCTCCCTTGTCATGGAGTCTTGTAAACCTTGTCTTTCTTGATGGTTTTCGTTGAGGTCCTTCTTGTCATCTCCTAGCACGGGGGATGGGCCTTCAGGTCCATGTGGTCGGGTGGAATGTGCTATGCACCCCATTGGGTCCCCAGCCGAAGATCGAGTTCCACAGAGATGTCTCTATTACTTTGACACTAAAGATGTGCCTAAGATGGATCCAGATTTGATGCTTTATACTAATTCATTTCATTAGTATCATCCCATGTTATTGTACTCTTCCCATTCATGTTGGGAAGCACTTTTGTATTGATGTAATCCTTGATCGATGTATCCTCATGTTATAATGTATTGTCCATGTTCATGTTATTATCTTATGGATACTAGTGGATGCTTATCTTTCATATATTGCAATAGATGTTGCTCTGAAATGTAATGCAGTCATGTAACCCCAAGGGACTTTGTTATATTTTGTACATGCATAGTTTTATTTCAAGTGTTGAATGTTAGTATTATGTGGCATGTTAGTTAATTATAAAATAAAAAATTGTGCCATAAATGTCAGATGTATTAGTTTCCTTTAGGGTTGTGTGGCAAGGCGTTACATATGCAAAGAATTTCAGTTAGGAAAGCAAACAAGAATTTCATTTCAGAGTAAACAACAAAATTCAAATGGATTGTTGGATCTTGTGCATATTGATTTGTGTGGTCCTACTAGAACTAGAAGTTTACAAGGATATAGATACTTCATGCTGCTTATTGATGACTATTCAAGGATGATGTGGGCTACTTTCTTAAGGGAGAAATCTAAAGCTCTAGAAAAGTTCAAGATCTTTAAGGATATGGTTGAGACAAAGACAGGTCTGAAGATTAAGTGTTTGAGATCAGAAAGAGGTGGCGAATTCACTTCCGGTGAGTTTAATTCTTTTTGTGAAGAGTATAGAATAAAGAGACAGTTATCTGCACCGCAGACCCCTCAACAAAATGGAGTTGTGGAAAGGAAGAACATAACAGTTCTAGATGTTGCTAGAACCATGATGTTGGAAGGAAATGTACCTCATATCTACTGGAGAGAAGCTGCGAGTACTATTGTGTACACACTTAATTGGGTACAAATCAAAGGTGATATTGGTAAGACTCCTTTTGAGCTATGGACTGGTCAAAAGCCTACTATTAGATATTTCAAGATCTTTGGAAGCAAGTGTTATATCAAAAGAGATAAAGATATAGGAAAGTTTGATGCTAGGAGTGATGAAGGAATCTTTCTAGGTTATTCTACTAAAAGTAAGGCCTACCGATGTTACAATAAGAGAATAAAGAAAATGGTTGAAAGTGCAAATGTTAAGGTTGATGAAGACTTTGGTGTACCATCTAGAACCTGTGGATATGATTTCGATGATTAGAATGACAGTACAAACAAAGGAAAGCAAGGTTAGACTTCAAGTCAATTCCAAATCATTCCGGTGAATCAAGAAGATCAAGAGGAAGGAGAAACTGGTGGAAGAACAGAAGAGAGATCAAAAGAGCCTTAAGTTGAAGAACATTCTAAGAAGACTCTGAGGTATGTGAGATTGAATCATTCAGAAAATCAGATCATAGGTGATAAGAACAAAGGTGTCCAGACTAGGAGAAGAATTGCAAAAGAATATTGTTTGATTTCAAAGACTGAGCCTAACAATGTGAATGAAACATGCAAATCTATGAACATTGGGTTGAAGCAATGAAAGAGGAACTACAACAAATTGAAAAGAATGATACATGGATTCTTGTTCATAGACCTAAGGATAAGAATGTAATTGGAACTAAATGGGTCTTTAGAAACAAATTGAATGAACAAGGGGAAGTGGTTAGAAATAAAGCAAGAATGGTATGTAAGGGATATTCACAGATGGAAGGTATTGCTTTTGAAGAAACCTTTACCCCTATTGCTAAAATTGAAGTTGTGAGATTATTTCTTGCTCATGTTTCTTACAAAGACTACAATATTTATCAAATGGATGTCAAGTCAACTTTTCTAAATGGTGAGTTGGAAGAAGTGTATGTTGAACAACCAGATGGATTCTAGTTGACTGATCAGGGAGATATGGTTTTTCGATTAAAGAAAGCATTGTATGGACTCAAATAAGCCCCTAGAGCATGGTATTCGAGATTGGATAAGTACTTGGTGAAGCTTGGATTTAACAAAGGTACTGCTAATAATAATTTTTATTTCAAGAATGATGATGAATATTTGATTGTGGAAGTTTTTGTTGATGAGAGGAGATGATAGCTTGTGCATGAAGTTTGCTAATGAGATGCAAAATGAGTTTGAGATGTCAATAATTGGAGAGATGAAATTCTTCTTGGGATTGCAAATTACTCAGTTGGATAAAGGGATCTTTATATCTTATTCCAGGTATGTGAAAGAATTGTTGAAGAAATTTGGTATGGAAGATTCAAAGCTAGTTGGTACACCCATGGTGACCGAATGCAAGTTGAAAACCGATGATGATTCTCCAAAGGCAAAATAGACTAGATATAGATCAATGATTGGTGGATTACTTTATTTGACTCAAACTAGGCCTGATATCATGAATGTTGTATGTATTGTTGCAAGATTTCAAGTTGATCCTAAAGAATCTCATATGACTGCTATGAAGAGGATTTTCAGATACCTAAAGGGGATAGTTGATTTTGGTCTATGGTATCCTAAAGATGATGATCTTACTTTGAGTGCCTTTATTGATGTTGATTGGGAAGGAGATGTGAATGATAGGAAAAGTACTAGTGGTGGAGCATTTTTCTTGGGAAAGAAGTTGATTTCATGGTTAAGCAAAAAGAAGAATGCTATTTCTTTATCTACTACAGAGGCTGAATACATTTTTGCTGCTAATGATTGTACTCAAGTACTATGGATGAAGCAAATGTTGAAGGATATCAAAGTTGTGTATGATAAGCCTATTGTTATATTTTGTGATAACTCAAGTGCTATTTATATTTCTAAGAATCTGATGTTGCATTCCAAGACCAAGCATATATCTATCAAGTTTCACTTTTTGAGAGATAAAGTAAGTGAAAAGGAAGTCAGATTGGAGTATGTGCCTACTAAGGAGCAGATTGTAGACATATTTACCAAGTCGTCGCCTAAGGATACTTTTGAGTATCTCAAAGGGAAGTTAGGGGTGATTATCCCTCCTAATTAGAACTAAGGGTGCATTGATTTGCATCAATCCTTGCATTTTATGATCATATTCTGATCCGAATTGATGTTGTGGTGGCTACTACTCAGGGGGAGTAGTCAGATGTTCAAATGTTTAGGTGTTCAGATATGTGGTTCAGAGCTTGCATAGAAGAGATATTTGTCATTGATGTCAAAGGGGGAGAAGAGTTTATGAGAGAAGAGTTAGAACCTAAGGAGGAGTAAGTGCAATTGTGTTGATGGTATTTTTCACATCATGTGTTTCCATCAATGCCAAAGGGGAAGATTGTTGGATGTTGTGGTGTGTTTCTTATATGTGGTTGTCATTGATGTCAACACTATTATCATTGTTGCATTAGAAGTTGTATATATCGAGGATATTGAGGAAATTGTAATAAGAAGTGCTACAGGTTGTCAGTGGTGAAGCGAAGTTCTTTCTATCGATGTGATTAGTACATTGTTGTTCAGAGGTTGTGGACTAAAGGGTTTCTTGTTGAGAATATCTATCTCATCCACGTCAAGTTTCAAAGATCCGCGTGAAGATTTGATCAAGTTATGAAGATTTGTATTCTGACAATTTTTATGTTACTTCTATTTGTGTTCCCGAATGAAGATCATGTGAATTCAGTTAGTTCAATTGTTGTGGATGTTTCTAGTTCATTCTCTATCTATGTTGCACATCCGCATTGATCGTTGTGCTCGTGATCCGAGATTTTCTCTTGCGTGTTCATGTTTTTTTATGTTCTTGGTTGACAAGGTGTTGAAGAGTGTTGTGGATCTTTGAGGAGTAGTTAATTGAAGTGGTTCATGTTTGAGGATGTTATTTTCGGTCTTCACTATTTTGTGGCTGACCTTGGTTGATTCGCATGAATAATCTTTATTGATCTAAGCCGACTATTTATATATTTTCTTGCTATTTCTTTGAAGCCGACTTATAGTGATGTAATCTCTTGTTGCGGATATATATGAGCAATTGTTTTATCATTTGGAAGAGTGTATGAGTGTGCAAGTGTAAAGTGTGTGAGTCTTGTGTGCGAATATTATTTAGATCATTTGAAGACAGAGCAGAGAGTGAAGAATAGTGAAGAAGTGTTCATGTGCTTAACTGGAACTATAACCAGACATTAGCAAATGCTATTTTCTCAATTCAAAATCTGATGGATTTAATCAGAACCTTTCTATAAGACAGTGTTTCTTCCTTTGTTATTGAGCAGTGAGCTCTAGGAAGTGTGCCTAAATGCATGTCCATTCCCCATTCATATTTTCATTATACTTTTAACAGGGTATAATCTTGTGGACTGATCTCCACCGTGGTTTTTCCCCTAATAGGGTTTCCACGTAAAATGTTTGAGTAATAAGTTATTTCACTTAATTAATTTAATCATATTGGTTAATTAATTAAGTCACTTATCACTTTAGTTACTTAAGTTAAACTTAGGCACATTAATAATTAATTATGTATTAATTATGAAGTGTGCACACTAGGGTTTCCTTTTAGGGTTATGCATACATTTCTTTTATAAAGCAATTCATCTCTTGTAATTTCTCAATTCCTGAATACAATTCATTTGCACATCTTCATACAAAATTGCTCTGCTTTTTATTGTTTTTATCTTGTGGAAGGCTATTTTTGGTTTGCATGTCTGATCTTGGTTTCTAACATGGTATCAAAGCCTTGATTTGCAACCCCTTCTCTGTTTTTTGGAGAATTTCATTACAGAGCAGGTTCAGGGTTCCTTGAGGGTTTCATGCCTTGAGCCTATTGATGCAATATTTTGGATTAGATCAAAAATCTCCATTGGATTCATAGCATTGGAAAAATTCAGGATTAACTTTTATTTCATTGATTTTCATCACTATTTGCCAGATCTACAAGGGTTTCAAGCTCGGTGATTTTTTTGAAGATCTAGGGGTAGCCAATTTTTCAGGGCACTTTGGGCACAAATGGAGTTCACCATCGTGTTCGCAGTGGCCAAAAACCCTAGAAACACCTGTCAAATCATCAATTTTGGAGTAGTTAGTTTTTGAGGCAATTTTTTTTGCCACGGAGGTCATATGACCTCCCTAGCACGCAGTTTGAGGCACGGATTTTTAAAAATAAAAATAAAAATCTGCTTTCAATATGTGCGGCTAGTATAAATCCACCCACCACCACCACACCACCTGGCGGCCACTAGGAGCGACGGCCACTGGGCAATGCCCTCTTCCACCTTCGTCGGCCTCTTTAGCCCCCACGGGCTCCATAACATCAATGTCAGTCATATGGGGAACCGGGCGCTATGCGCCCAGCCCCCGACCGCCCTCAACCCCTGCGCCGTGGTCATATTGATGACTAGTGGCTTTGCCCCATCCCCCAACCCACCAGCCCCTGGTCGCACACAAGACTAGGGGCCCATTTTTTTTTAGCCCCCTCAGCTGCCTGCAAGCCATATTGGGCCTTTTGGAGCAACTTTCACGAAAACGGGCACAACTTTTGCATACGGTATCATTTTTTTGCAAACGAGCTACCGTTGGAAAGCTAGTTCTAAGCCCAATCCTATGGTGAAGGTATTTTTTAATGATTTTTCTCTATATTTATTTTTTAGGCCTCTGAAGTCAGATGAAGTAGTTTTTGCTTCAGAGGGCATATCTTTTGACTCGGTTATCCTTTTTTCGCTATTCTCACAGCATCGAAAAGATGATTCAATCCTCTACACAGATCTGAAATCTTTTTTTATCAGGGAGGAAGATGTGAACTTTGGCTTGTGCATCCACTCTTTTTTTGTTTTCATGCACTAGGTTTGCATTTTCTCTTCATTTATGCATGTTTTGTATTCTCTCCTTTTACAATCATGGGTTATTGTAATAAATGAAATTATATAAAGTTCCATCAAGGGGGTTTCTTGCATAATAATTTGATTAGAGTGTAGTTTCACGTTGATCACATCTTCATATTGATGACAACTCATATGAGTTGTATCTAGATTATGTAGTTTCTTTTGGCACATCTTGCTCATAGCTTGACACATTTTGGTTCACATCGATTCACATCTCAGATTGAGAGCCTATGGTTAATGATCTTGAATCACAGGGTGATCCCATAATAGTGGTTTACAATTTTTGGCCAAACTGGACACTGAAATTATTATTTTTAACTAAATATTCACATTCGGGCACCTATAGTGGCTAAACCATGAGGAATTTGAAGATGGTGCAAACTAGAGTCTCATCAAATTTTTTTTGTAGATTCTAAAAATATTTTTGAAAATTTTTGGAATCAAATTGCTTCTTTTCCATCTCCCACGAAAATTGATTTTTTTTAGAGAAAACAACATTTTTAAAAAGTGACGCACACCGTATAATGCATAAATTTTTTTCCATGAAGGATAAAATTATAATTCTTTCAAATTTAGATTTGTTACTCTGATATCTAGTGCTTCCACTTGGTTAGATAGTTTTTTATTGAATATTTATTCTTTAATCAAGTTTCAAAGTCAAACGAATTACAATTCAGACACAGCGCGACCGTATAATGCGTAACTTTTTTTGTATATGTCATTTTATTTTTATTTATTTTTGTTGGATCAAGGACTTCAATATCTGGTGCACTCATAGTTTTCAATTTTTTTTTTTGATAATCTTCTATTTTTCCACATGTGAAGAACAAATAAATTCATTTTCGATGAAAAACCTATGTTTAATAAAACTTAAAAACAAATACATAATGTAACCAAAACATATTAAAATTATATTCATTGGATAGCTTGTTCGAGGAATACCATAATCATTTGAAATAAATTTTAAATGAATTCATTTGATCCCCAAAAGCTAAATCAAAAGTGATTTTTTATCAGCATTTTGATAGGTGTAAAGGAGATGCATTTATAGGTATGGTTTAAAACTAGCGAGGTTCTATCCAAGGGGGTTTGATCTAAGGTGATTTGATCAAGCCCTCTTCAATTGGAATCCTTAAAATGGAACTTTTTAAGGCTTAAATCATTATATTTTCTAAAAATATGTGATTTCAGCTAAAATCTGTTCCTCTCAGGAATTGTAAACCACTATTGTGACAGCACCCCACATCATATTCACATCGGGTCACATCTCAATTTGAGGGCCATTCATTTTATGGTTAATGTTCCAAAATCTTCATGGTACTTGCTCATGTGGATCAATTTTAGTCACAGTTTGGCATTGGCATCGAGATACACATAGCTTCCAGATTCTTTCATCAAATCATTCCCTCTTATGGGGGCATCATTTATTCATCTACTGTTGCTTCATAGATTCCAGGGTTGTTCCAGTTTGTGAGATTTCCAGTGTTCCTTGGCATCGGGTCTGCTGTTGCATTATCATGATTCTGCCTGAGTCCTTTAGTGACTCTCATATGGTTTCTTGTAAACAAAGGTATCTTTCCTTGCTTTCCAAATTCAGGATTCCAGTGTACTTCAAGTGCTTCTTTGCAACAGGTCATCTCATTGAGGGGGGGGGTTGTCCCACTAGGTTTTCTCCTCTTTCCCATTCATTGCATTTGTACATGGGTACCTGATCAGGCCTTGTTGTTGGGACCCATCTTTGCTATCATGCATATTTTCTTTACTATTTTAGCTACTTCCTAAGTTCATCTTAAGGGGGGTGTTAGAGTAACAAGTTATTTCACTTAATTAATTTAAACATATTGGTCAATTAATTAAGTCACTTATCACTTTAGTTACTTAAGCTAAACTTAGGCACATTAATAATTAATTATTTATTAATTATTAAGTGTGCACACTAGGGTTATGCATACATTTCTTTTATAAAGAAATTCATCTCTTGTAATTTCTCAATTCCTGAATACAATTCATTTGCACATCTTCATGCAAAATTGCTCTACTTTTTATTGTTTTTCTCTTGTGGAAGGATTTTTCTAGTTTGCATGTCTGATCTTGGTTTCTAACATAAAAATCTTGGTGTTATGTGTGCTTCTGATGTGTTGTTCATTTATGCTTTCATGATTAATGATCAGATCTGAGAATAAGGCTAATAAGTTGAATAAGTTTGAAATTCGGTGACAACTAATTCAACCCCCCCTCTTAGTTGTCTTCCCTTGAGTTTCCAACATAAATACAAAGACAACATCACTATATAGCAATGCTAGACTGATAGTGTTGTTGTTTATCCTCCTTAGCGTCATTGTATCTTGAGAAAAAAATAGAAAAGAGAAAAACAACAGAATTGACCCAAAAAAAACGTGTTAATTTTGAGATTTCTACTCTCCTTCTAGCACCAAATGTAGAATGCTTTGCCTAGACCTGCTCAAACATGAACAAACAATCAAACATTAGTCCATAAACAAGTGTAAACAAGTACTCTCCATGAAATCCATTCAAACACAAGAACATGAAAACAAAGTAAAATACCAAGTAAACTACTAATGAAATCCTATTCTAATGCTCAAACCAACATCCCATGGGGGAATTAGTGCTTCTTTGATGTGGAAAGAATCCCTTTCCCAATTCCTTGATAAGCTTGATGGTAGATGTGTGATTCTTGATGCAAAATTCCAATAACCTAGCTATGGGTGATAAATGCTATGCTAATTTGGATGAAAATATGGATGAATGTGGATGATAAACTTGCATAAACTTGTGGATCATAACCTTGCATCAAAATCTGGATGATTGTGGATCCCAAATCAATAGAGAAGACCTCTTTTTATAATGGAGAAGGATTGAAGATTGAAGAATGGGGAGAATATGGGATTAAAATTTGAACCAATGGCATTGTGCCACTTGTCAACATGCTAATGAAGGGAGGTGGAGTACATTTTGAACAATGTGCATGTTAAATGCATGTAGGTGAAATTTGAATTCGAAGAGGTGACTTGTGTAAGAGGAGGTGTAAGAGATTTTAATGCCAAGGTGGCTCAAGGAGAGGACATGCAAGATATTTTAATGCCAAGTTGGAGGACAAAAGTCCTTTGGGAGGGAAAGTTCAAATAAATGGAATATTCCAAGAATATGCCATATTTGAATGAAAAAAGGGGGAATTAGTAAATCAAATAAATTGATTTACATGTGCAACTTGACCAAGGTTGACTTACCCAAGGGTGGAGTTAAAAAATGGGGGATTAGTGTTAGGAGCTAATTAATATGGGATTAATTAACTTAGATGAACTTAGTTGATTGTGACATTCAATTTAAATGCTTGAATTTATTTAAATCAAATGAGAGGATATTGGAAGATTAGTAATTTAATTAAATAAATTTGATTTATTCAATTAAATGAAGAACATTAGTATTTAATTAAATAAAGTTGATTTATTTAATTAAAGGAGGAATTTTGATGAAATAATATGATAAAGTGTATTATCTGATTTTAGGAGGAATTAAATTAATTAAATAAAGATTATTCAATTAATTAGTTAGTAAAGAAATGATCAAGGAAGAATTGAAGTTAGTTAATTAGATTCAAGTGCATGATATCAATCAGGATATTTCGAGTGTCTATAGGTTGCAACATATTTATTAATTGGTTATAATTTTTTCGTGGATGTCTATCCATTTTATAGAAAAAATAATTTTGTAGGATATCTTTTATTTCATGGTTTTATACATCATAAAATTAATCATTTAAATAATATATTCTTACTTGTAAGCCACATAATACTTAGCAACCAATGGAATATTATAGAAATATTTTGTCTCCCTTAAGTTATGTCTTTCTCTTTGAAAAATCAAACTGATGAGCAATGACAACCTAGATGTATATCCACATCTCCAAGCCTTGAGCATTGCAATGTTTGGAAGTGGCATTGAATCAATAAGTAAATAGAAAATAGATCTCTTTGATCAACTCCATCTACAAAAGTATACATTTCAAAAAAAGTGTAATCATTGTATAACTCCAAAGACAATTTAGATGGGCTTTATACTACAACTCATAGGATATACTTGTCTTACTATTTGTAACTCAAGTTGAGCCAACAACTATAATAATTGTACTAAAATATAACATTCTCATTTCTAGATTTTATTATGCATTACTAATAGTGCAATTTACTTTAATTACATAGGTGGATTGTAAGCTCTAAACTAGAGATTGCATGCACAAACCATGATGGCATTAATAATCCTACATTCATCTTCAAAGAACACAAGAAAATTATATAAAATATGTTGGGATTTCATCTGAACCACATGCAAATACAAATGAAATGGCATGTCCGCACAATAAATTTCTAAGAGATTGATGTTTGGAATACATGCATCTCTATGCAAAAAAACGTAACCTCAACTATCTCTTCTACCAAAAATTTTAATCCATTTCAAACAATATGGACAATAAAGGGTCATATAACTATGAAGAAAGAAGTATATCAGTTCAACACAAAGAAAGGACATGAAAATTGTTTAGTTTTGTTATCTAGTGGGACCATAAAGGTTATAAATAAGGGTTTTACAAGTTGAATAGACAAATGGAAATCACTTTAATAGATGACTCAAAGATCAATATTTGTGAAGATGACCTCTTCATTCCAACACATCAATTCTCTTTCACACCTACTAATGAAATCATGAATAGTAAAAATAATTGTTCTTGTTGACACTTTGTGCCACCCTTGTTTTCTCACTATTGATAATCGATTTGAGAAATCTGGATATTTGGGTTAGTTGCACTTCTATGTTGTGGTTTTCATTTGCTTACCTTAGTCATTTACCCAAATGTAAAATATATTAAAATTGGCTAAGTGTTTGAGTCTCTTGAGCTTTCCATCTTGTAAAATTCCCAAATGGGTATCCCTAGTTATTTTTTATGGATTTTGGCCTAAAATCAGCTAAGTTATGCTTTTGCAGGTTTTCTCCTTCCATCTAGCTAGGGTGTAGCTCGATTGGGTTTCCTTGCAAAGTGCAATTCACTTGGTTTCCCTTGTAGAGAAGAAAACTATAAAAATGGCTAAGTATAGTTTTGTGAGCAAACAATGGCCAACTTCTCACATATCGAGGTTAAAGTCATGCAATTTGAAGGTTTGCAAGGATCTAGTGGCCATATGGATTCATGAACATTTCCAAGTGAACCAGTTTGAAGGTCAAAAGTGCAATTCAAATGCAAGTCCCTAGTTTGCATGGGCCTGATGGTTTTCCCATAGTTGTAGTTGGAGGCTGAGTTCCTACAAGAAGCCTAAATTTGACTAATTATAGACTTTGTGGGTGGATGGATGTCATCTTCTTGCATGTTTAGTTGTTGATGGATTTTTTGCTTAAGCCCAATAATGATCACTTTTCTAGCTATGAGGATTTTATGGGTAATTGGTCTTGTGGGTATTTTCATGTGAACCAAACATATTTTCAAAAGGGTGGTTTAGTAGTCAACCAAATTCACGCATGAACTTGAATTACAAATTTTTGTAGGTGCTTCTCTCTTACACTTCTAGGGTTTTTCACCTAAAAGGAGAAAGGTATCCCACAAAAACTTGGAGGTTCACTAAAGACTAATGTTAATACGATTGAAATATGTCTAAATGAAATATATTAAATGCAAAGAACTGATAAAAGAGATGGGTTATTAATGCAAAACTAGGGAAATGTACTTTGTTTGAAAACACAATGTGATATGAAAAATGACCTAGAAAGATGAATAAAAATACAAATAGAATAGAACAGGGAAGTAAAATAGAAAGCATGCACCTGTAAATGTGTTGAAGACTGAGAATGTTGTTGATCCTAAAAATTTGGCCTATTGGGACACGTACGCCATTCTGGGCGGCCTAGTCCTAGATCTGGAAAAATTGCACCGGAGCCCATTTGGCCAAATGGGTATCCAAATCTACAAAAAAATCTAAAAAACATGTGCAATGGGACTAAGTCATCATTGTTGGTGACTTAGTCCACTTCTAAATTTCTAAAAATCCAAAAGTGGAAACGAAATCCCTTGGTCTACACTTCAGTTCCTGACTGGTATCTGATTCTAAAACTTTGATTTTTGGGTCTGAAAGTGACTTTTATTGGATATTTTGGCTTTGCAAGAAAGAATACCTCTTCAAAAACTTTGCAAATTATTCTTCAATTATCTTCAAACCCTCAAAGTACCTAAATCTGCAAACACACAATGAAAGAGAGAAATGGTGAATGTTAGGGCATGGGGGTTTACCTTGGTCAAACCCCTTTTAGGTAATTAAACCAAATGAAGAAAAAAGATGAAGCATGAACATGAAATGAAGGGATTAGTACCTTGCGATGATGATTGATCTTGATTTTCTATAGCAAAAGATGAAGATTTTTCCCTTGAATGTCTTAGAAAGTTATCTTGATGACTTAGAATGCCAAAAACCCTAGCTTGCTTGACTTGTGGTGGAAGATAAATGATGAATGAGATGAAGTGAGTTAATATGATAATTAATTAGGGTTTATAAGCTTGTATTTATAGGAAATCCACCTAATTTTCTCGTTAATTTGATCCCCAAGGCCGACATGAAGGAAAAATAAACTTAAATTCCAAATTTTCCTGTTGGAACCTCGAAAATAGCCCAAATGGGACTATTTCACCAGGCTGGGCAACTTAGTCCCACCTGGATGGGACTAATTCACCCAAATGGGCAACTTGGTCCCATAGGGGCTCTTTTGCCAACTGGATTGTTCGAGAATGAAGAAATTAGGCTTCTAGGTTGTTCTAGTCGATTCTTTGATCAAATTAAGCCTTGGGATGCACAATATGGGGCAATAGGGGTCTATTAATGATGATGTAAAGGGTAATTAGGGTTAGGGACACAAATTTCAATGTGAAAATGTGATTAAATACACTTTACAACACTAAAATGAGGTCCACATAGCCTAGAAGGGCACAACATCCAATGTGAATGTGTAAAACACATTACAACACCATATTAAGATTAGGTTTAATGTACAAGTCTTCTAGATTAATGTGAGAATGTCATTAAATACATTTTTTATCATTGAATTAGGGGAAATATAGGTCCATTAGTCTAGAAAAGTGTGAAAGTCTTTTACAACACCTTTACAAGACATCGTTAAATGCATTTTATTCAATTTGCAAGGGTCCAAGACCTAGTGTGGATGTGTAAAACACCTCACAACACTAAATCAAGGCCTCATTAAGTCCAATTTATCATTATTTATTCCCATATCAAACAATAGATACACTTTTTGGCGACACATAACCAAATGGAAGTTAAAGTCCCACAAATTGAATTTTTTGAGGAATCTAAATGTCTTCTAGATTGTTAGAGGTTTTAATGTGCTACAAATGTATCCTAATAGAGCCAAATCTCCTGCATGAGTCTTGATGGGGGTCAATTTTTGTATAGTGATAAAAGCACCAAGGACCAAGAGCCAAAATCGCCTAATCCAAACCTGATGGAGTTTCTCAACCTGTGTCAAGTCTAATGGAGGTTGGATTCCAATAATTGATTTATGTTGCACCTCCTGAACTTACAAAGGTGCTATAATGATCATAAATTCACCATTAATGCATTTCAATGACCACCAACTACCAAATTTGACCTATTTTACCCAAAAGGATGTTGTAAATAGATTTTTATGATTTTTGGGGAAGAAGCAGACCACCCGTGCTTCTTTATTAGAATATGTAACGCCCCACTACATGAACCCCAAAGGATAACTATAGAACTTATTGTAAAAGCACAATAAATTTTCTTTTGAAAGTAGAACAATACATATGATGAACATGAACAACCAACACATAATTTGCAGTTAAACATATACATCATAAACCATGTCCTCTGGGGTACACATGATAGCATTACTAACGTAAACCCATACCAAGATGATGTTTAACTAACTATAAGTATTCCACTTAACCATTATTTAGAATTACTAGACGAAATACAAACATCCACATCATAACATACATAAAACCATCTATCACATCTATGGACGTAATTATACATATTTCCACAGATACAACACCATTAAGAATTGCACACTGTGAAACGAAAACTCATAATAGTACCAAGCATCAATATACATTTCAAGCATGATAAGATTCCATCAAAGATCATAAATTAAGGTCAAAGATTGCATTCATTACAATGATAATAAAAGTTACATCGTACAAGAGTGATAGTGATACATAAGTGTTCCCCAACAAGAATGGGAACAATACAATAAGATAGAATGATACAATTGGAAAGGTGAATACAAAGTAACAAGTCTAGCTCAGACTTGGGTACAATTTTGGAGATGCTGCAAGTGGCACAATCTGCATATCTCAATCCTTGGCTGGGGACCCAATGGGGTGCATAGCACATTCCACCCGACCACATGGACTCGAAAGTCCACCCCCCATGCTAGGAGTTGACAAGAAAGATCCTCATCCCTCAACCCAAAATAGTCAAATGAACCAAAAACAAACCAAACTCCACAACAAGGATAATGACATAAGATAACAACCCATAACATTGCCATCACATAGGCAAAACAAAATAATGAAATAGTCCAATAAAGCCAAATGCCAATATTATAGATCAACACTAAGTAACCATAAGAGGTGCCAACAACAATAGGATCCAAATCCTTCAAATGAGATCGCAATATCAACCAACAATAAATAGCAAGGGCACCTTTCATTAACATCAATCAAGTTGCCATGAGGCATGTGTGCAACACTAAAGATAGAACTGGGAGGCTTCAACAACAAACACCACGAACCAATTGCCTCAACAACATCAACAAGTCAATCAACACTCCCAGAGGCAACAGAACAAGAGAAAAATAAATGGATACTGTAGGAGAGTGTCATCGCATGGCCTTACATGGATTTTCCAAGAAACCTATCACAAGGTACCATCTCCATCTATGGTTATCCAGGTTGCCTATCTCAAGGCGACCGCTCCATATGGTGACTCATGCGGAACCACTTACCTTTCGTGAGGACAAGGCAGTGATCTTACCAACCAGGTCTTCTCATCCCATCCTTAGTCTGTGAAAGCACTAATGGTATGGCTGAGGCTCATAATTAATCTTGTTTAGTGTTTATCTACCCAACCTACTAGTTAATTAATTACATTATCACTTGATTAAGAAACTCTTCCATGGGTTATCCAAACAACCCCTTTGTGCGTCGGCCCCCATGAAGAGCCACTCTCCCTATGACACCAAAACTAAATACAAGCAAGGGGTGTACCTCATCTCACATAAACAAAATCAACGTATACATAACTCACAACATGTGAGGCAAGAACCATCTCGCAAACCCATTCCATATCACTGAAACAAGAACAAGAGAGGTACCACCCACAAAATTCAAAATCAAAAATAGGATCAATGAATCACAAAGGTCCAACCATGGAAAAACAATATAATTCAAGTTTTCTCCAATGCCTCTGGAAAGTCTAAAATGCTTAAAATCCACAAACTTCTACTGAAGGTAATTCAACTCCTTCAGGTTCCGAACCATCCCAAAATATGACTACAAGAAAGCCATTGCATAAAGTCCCCTCAATCAAAATTAACACAAAGGGAAGATTCACATCATGGGACCACAAAATGACTATATAAGTTGCATAATCATAAATTGAAAGGAGTAGAATGAAAGTGGCGTCATCATAAAGAGATCTTCATATTCAACCAAGGCAAACATAATCAATTCCGACACAAATTCAACTAGGCATCCAAGGGAGACCTCTATTTCTCCTCTCAAGATACCCTTGCAGTATGGCAACTAGTCACCCTTAACAAAAACAACAATTATGACAATGACAACAATCAATGATACACAATCTCAATTCAAAGATCAATCTAGTCAATCATGATAACCATAAAAATTCACCTTTAAATATATGAAAACACTCATAATCATGAAGACTATAGACGCTCGATTTACATTTTATTCATTCATTCACTACAAAGACATTTTAACTCACAATAATAAATCATAAGAAACTTTCAATTAATCAAATTGAAGACTAAATCCTTATCCTCTCTTAATATACACATGATAGATCATCAAGGTTATTATATCCATCTAGGAAACTATTTGTTAACAAGATAAAACAAATTTTATCCAAAACCTATAACCCAATGACAACTATATTATTTGACAATGAGGTTCTAAACATTCTATTACAGATTTTAAGAAAACACATTCCCTTCTACAAGTTCCTTCCCTGAACTTAAGCTTATTTTAATTATTAGATAGAACAAAAATTTCGGGAATCAATGCAAGAAGTTCATTCATTTAACCAATACTTTTAGTGTAAATAAGCCTTTTCCATCTAAAGCATTATGTCACTAATAATTCAATCTATCCTAACCACATAACTAATTATACGAATTACTTCCTACAACCAAGCAACTCAAAAGGGTAGGAACATCGAAATGAAATCATCAAACCAGCCTTTAAACACATGAATACACTCAATGACTAAGCCCTAGAGAATAATAAACAATCAAATACATTTTATCTGATCGTTCATAAAGAATTAATTTAAAATAACTAAAGAAGCATAAATACTAAATGTCCCAATAACTATTTTAACATACATGGATTACTTTCACTAACAAATCAAAACATTTAAATCATATTTCTAGTTTCCCTATATCTATTTGCACTTGCATGTTCCATCAATATCCTAAACCAATTCATTATATTTTATTCTCTAAAGAAACATAAGTAACTAACATAATGCTTTCTTTTAATTATAGAAATACTACCACCACATTACAAATAATAGGAATTATAAAACATCCATTCACTCATTTATTACCAAGTCATTTAGAATAATCTCTACATTTTATTTGTACATCATTATAGGAATCATTTAAGAATAATTTGAAGACACTATAATATAAATTCGTTAAATAAAACACAAACCAATTTGTTTACTTCAAAAATAAAAAAATAAAAATAAGTGAACTAAATTACGAGTATCAATGAATGCCCTATATATAATTAATTTAATTCCCCTTATCTAGGTTACGTATTTTTAAAGGTGTTGTGAATAACAACCGATACCAATATGATATTTGCACCAATTGTCATTAACATCATGATTATTTTTACCAACCCTTATCAATAATATTAATCCTGTTATTAAAATTAATATAAATATTAATGTTAGATTAACAAGTAGCACTATTAACAATAGTACTAATATAACTTTCCTTATAATTCTAAACCATAACCTATGTAAAACCCAAAAATATTTGTTTTCTTATAAACATCTTATATTAATATATAATCTCACTTTTTAAAATAACTAAGGCACTTATTTATTTATTTATTATATACTAAATTCACAATATATAATAAACTTAACTTTCTTATTTTATATATATTTCTTTTCTTTTTGCCTCTAATTATATTTTAAGAAAGTAATTCTTACTTATAACATGCCCTCCCATACTCAGAAAGTTTCCATCTTGTATTTATTTATTTATTTAAAGGCTTTAGAAGTATTGTTTGTCTTTTTCTTACTTTTAGGTCAAAGCTTCCACATTTTTGCTTTTAGATTAATTCTTTGTTTACAAAGGAGATGAGGGGGAATACGTGTAACTAAGTGTCACTTTATTTTTTGTTTGTTCTTTCTTTTTCATAATGAGCATAGATGCAAGCATTCAGCTACAGGTGTAGTTAACTGAAATTTCATAAATTTTGTTTACTATGAAATGGGTGCTAGAAAATAAACTTAAACGTAACCATAATACCAGTCTTAACCAATAATATTACTACCCTAAGTTTCTCATAAAATAATAACTATTTTAAATTCTCACAAGGTGAATACTACTTTTTAAAAGTTAATAAATAGTCACTACTCTTAGCTTCCTTAATTGCCATAATGTATATTATACATCCTCTAAGAAAAATATTCCTAAGCTTTGGGTCTTACGTATACCTATGTAGCAATATGAATCCAAGATGTTACAATGAAATACAAGGAACAGAGAGAAACATTGGAAGATATCAATGAACTTGGAAATTTAAACGCAATTCGGTCATTCATGCACAACTGTATGCTTCTCAAATTTAAGCCCATGCATAGCTGGTGCACAGGGGTGTAAATACGTGTCGGTTATTGTGGCTACAAGCACATGTGTGTCCTATGCGTCACACATGAACGCAGGTGTAAGGATACAAATTTCAATTGTCAAGTTCTCTTGTGTGTTGGCTAAACTTGGTGGCTATTGCATTTATGCATTTTTGCCCTAAAATACAATAAATCTCCTTTGGAAGGCTGTATCACACGGACTCTAAAATATTCTAAAATATTAAATTTTTAACTATATACTTTCCAACTACCCTGGTAAAAAGCATACAATCTACGGTGAAAAGGCAAGGGCGTGTAAACTGTTTTACAGAATGCCTCAAAGGGATGTCTCAAAGAATGCTAGGATTGTAGAGTTTGCATGAATTAGATTTGATGAAATGAAAATTCCATAACCTTTACCAACAGAATTAAGGGAGGATATTTAAACTTTTAACACCCTTCTATGTTCAAGTGTTGTAGCTACGATAGATTGCCAAGGAATCAAGCAGGTTATTTAAACTCTTAAACTTCCTCTTATGTTCAAGTGCGGCGGCTGGGACAGGTTAACAATGAAATCAGAGAGATTATTTAAACTCTACAACTTCCTATTTTCAAGTACTGCAGAAGTGACAGGTTGCTGACGTATCAGGGAGGCTATTCACACCTCTACAGTCTTCTACGCTCAAGTGTTGCTGCTGTGACAGGCTGCAAACGGTAACAGGGACATTATTTAAAACTTATACACCCTCCAAAGTCTAAACGTTGCGGCAGAGATAGTTTGTCGATGGTTTCAAGGAGATTATTTGATTTCAATCACCCAAATATACGCGTGCAAATTGTTTCCCAGAATGCCTCAAAGAGATGTCAACTTAAGGAATGAAACACAAGGATAGCAGCGTGGGCACAAAATGGGTTTTGCACGAAAGCTCTCAAAATCGGTGAATCAATGAAGCACTCTGAAACACATCATCCTAATACCGTAAGCTTTGTGTGTGTTATAGGTGCGCGCAATCATGAGTGTTTGAAGGATGGGGCTGCACATACATTACACAATCGCAACCCTTACTGCATTACATATATAATTGATCATTAGGAGTGCATGATCGAACTTCATGCCCATACAGACTGGTCTGGGGACCCCTACGCCGTATTACTATGATGCCCATTAAACTGAGGTGGCCTATGGGTTGAAGGCGAATATAAGTTGGGTATTTCCAGCGACACTGCTTAAGACTGGACATTAAGTTTACTGCGACATATAATATTTTCCATACATCTGTTTAGGAACGGCAGAAGGGCTCGGTTTACAGTTGAAGAAATGGCTAAGAAACTTTCAGGTAAGACGAATAATGGGTATAAATATAAATAAAACTACAATTTGTGGTCAGCATCAAGGATCATACCTGTATTTTTAACACCAAAGAATAATGTAGCATTCACTAGAAGATTTAGTTCATCCTCTCCTGCCTGTGCCGAATTGGGAGCTATGGGACAGGATATGGAAATCCCTCAAGAAATGTGGTCCCCCCACCCGGGAAGGAATGCCAGATCATTTCCCCCAAAAAGACAACCTCTGTAGGAAAGAATGCCACGCAATGAACATGCACAAAAGAGGATGCAAACACAGGGCACGTTGTACATTGAGGGAGTTTCCTTGAAGCAAGTGGAGAGTACATGTGGCAGGTGTAGACTTTCGCTGCTTCTTGCACAAGATTATTATTATTATATCAATTTCATATATGTATAAGCATTTATTTCTATTTATCATTTATCTAATTGATTACTAAGTAATCAGACAATTAGCAACATAATTATCCCTTTTAAAACACTTTTACTCACTTCAAGAAATAAAACTTAATAATATATATATATATATATATATATATATATATATATATATATATATACTATTTATTTATTTTTATTTAGTAATTAAGTACATATATATATATACAATTTACTTTTTACATATGCAATTTTTATTTTTATTTTATGTTTTATTTACAAAATAATATCACTTACTAAATTCATATATATATGGCATATTTAAATTGTAATATTGAAATTACAACTTAACGTATCCAATACCAAAATTCCAAATGATTGCTTGCATAATAATTTCCAACAAAACTAAGGTTTACATTCATATATTCAAATACATATATAATTATATACATACAAATAAAATAGATCGAGTCACCGTTCTAACAGTGAAAAATCATATATAATAAGATAATTGCTAATTTTGAAAACAATATAACCGTGTTCCAAGGCACATATAATCCATTTAACTTAATTATGTGTGCTCTAAACTTCAATGAATGATCGGATTACTCATGACACCGCAATTTAACTTAATTAGCTAATTGAACAAGGCATATTTATCAACAAAATCACAAATAACACTTACGCCAACAATCCAGAAGTACCGATTCGGAGGGGCGCTACAGAATATATTTCCTTTTTGAAATTCCCATCCCTAAATCATTATTTATTTCTATATTTTTAGGAATTCTCTATAATTCATATAATGCTCCTTTGAACATGTATGCACTTCTCTGGGAAACCTAGTGGCTAGGGCTTTCTTGGGTCATCTATGTCTCTCTCTTTTGGGCTTCCTATTTTTGAATAAAAGGCAATTTGTTGCCTTATTATTGGGGTTCTTCTTCTTTTATTTTTCTCCATGATATCTCTACATCTCTACAAATCTACTTTATAAAACAGGCTCAATGCCTTTGTATCAATGAAAATTGTCATTTTTACCTCTTCTCACTTCTTATGTGTTGTGTAAAATTCTCTTAACTTCATGTTTGAATGAATATTTTTCTATTCTCTTATGGTTGTATGCTATTTTTAATTCGTTTGCAAGTGCTACTTGTGGTTTGAAGTTTTCCCTCTTAGTATTTTTCAAGATCCAACCTTTGTGCATGCCTCTAGGAATTGTGCAACAAAGAACTATCTAATTTCTTCGAGTAGTCTAATTGGTTCTCTATGGTGTACTGGATGGAAATAATTTCACATTTACTTTAGGTGCATCACCACCCTTTCCATTTTATACATTTCTTCTTCCCCTTTCCCTTGGAGAATCAATAAAATAGGATTACTTCTAGGTTTATGCAGTGTTGGGTTAGTCCAACACTCTTGCATCTATATTAGAAAGGAACCAACCTTTTCTTGAGGTTTGATCTCATCTTCTAGCTCCCACACCTTGAGATCATTCTCATGTTTCAATTGATGAGATTTAAATAGGTTCTAATATCAATTGTTGAAAAATTCAATCTCTATCCAAATATGACTCTAATGGATGAGATTCAAGGCTTGGACCACATCAACATGAAAATATGAAACTTATATGCAAATCTGAAAATTAAGTTGTGTTAATATGAAATTAACATGATTAGATCCATCTTCTTTATGATGCAAAAAACAACCAACATAACATTCTTATAAATACTACCTTATGTGAACTTATAACAATAATATATAAAGAACAACATCATAATAAGATAGTAGCAAAGAGGAAAAAATTATAAACACAAGAGCATCACATAACACAAGATTTATATGGAGAAACCCTTGCGAGATAAAAATCCACCAAGAAGAGAGGCCAAATATGCATTATCATGAAATAAATGAGATTACAACACAACCACTTCCATTCTCCTCTTTTCCTCCACCATGACAATATTTTTGCACCTATTAACAACCTCCTTATACCCCAACCTATCGTTTTTCCTACAAAGTAACTTTACGTTCAACTATTCCTCATACTTTCTACACCCAAAGAGCTAATTTTTTAGATGCGTGAAGAGGTCTTAAGCCCAAAACAAGACTTCCAAAGATGAATCTTAAATCCAAACAACCTAATCCTTGAAAATCCACCATGGAATATGAAAGGAAACCTATTTCAAATGTCTTTCAATACTTTCCCTCTAACTTGGGTGCCCAAACTTGAGAGATAAAAATTACATTAAATGCAATAAATGATGGAAAACCAAGTGACACTTATTGCTTCTTTCCAAGCACCCACTTGGAGAATCCCAACAATCGCTCATTTATCATTTTCCTTATCTTTTACTATTTGATTTTAGGCATCCACATGTGGGGAAAATAATATTAAAAATTTATGTTCACACGTTGCCTTTACCATTGCTAGTGGACCCATCACCCCTTATAAGTATATTACAAACAATGGTGAGAATTAATATTATAAAAATATTTTCCCAATACACCCTAAGTTCCCACAAACACTTTCCAAGGATGTTGGAACCATGGACATATGATTTACAAGGTGAATGGCACCTTAATCCTAATATTCTCCCACCTGACATCAACATTGTAAATACACCCATAGGAATCACAAACAAGGGAAAAATACCCCTTAGCCAAAAATGTACCATCTGAATCTTCACCCTACTCTCATGATCTAGAAGGATACCTATAAAAGCAACCATGATAACCACCATAAATAAAAAAACTCCTTAACATCCTCCAAAATTCTATCTATGGAAGAAAAAGGAACATGCAAAGGTGTAACATATCAACTGTCACTAAAACCTACACCAATCTTTACATGAACATAAGCATCAAATTTGTTAGAGTTTCCAATAAACTCCATAAAACCAAGATCACCTAAAAAACCTAGATTAGCCTTCTACAAGGAGAAAAAAATAAAGATTCAAGAGCAATTTACATAAGATGTGCAAATAATATTATTGAGAATAATGAATTACATGAGATGACTTGCTTTTATAAAGCAATATGCAAAACCCTAAAGGTAAAACCTAATTAGGACCTAAGTAAACTTAATAAAGTGTAATTAAATATTTAATTACACCAACACCCCCCTTAAGTGCAACTTAGGAAGAATAAGAAACATGCAAATAATACAAGGAAGGGTCCATGAAAGCATGAATGGGTCCCAACTATAAGGCCATGTTAGGTACCCATGTACATATGCAATACAAAAGAAATAGAGAATGCAACCAAGTGATGAAAGATGGAGGATTCCATAATACCCCCCAAGTACACCCTCCATCACATAGATACATAAGAAATGCCCCCCATAAGAGGGAAATATATGATGAAAGAATTTGGAAGCTATGTGTATCTCAATGCCGATGCAAATTCTAGAACATTAACCATAAAATGAATGGCCCTCAAACTGAGATGTGACCCGATGAGTATCTAATGTGATTCAGGATCATTAACCATAGGATCTCAATTTGAGACATGAACTAATACAAACCAAAATGTGTCAAGTTATGAGAAAGATTGTGGCCAAAAGAAACTGCAAAATCCAAATACAACTTGAATGTGAGTTGTCATCAATATGAAGATGGGATCAAATTGCATGCCATGCCACTACACTCTAATCAAATTATTATGCAAGAAGCCCCCTGATGAAACTTTATTGAAGTTCATTTATTACAATAACCCAATATTGTAAAAGGAGAACATGCAAAACATGCAGAAATCAAAGAGAAAATGAAAACATAAAGAATGCAAAAAGGAAAGATTGCATGCAAGGATTAATGTTCACATTTGCCTCCATGAAAAAAATTGACCTCAAATTTGTGTAGAGGATGAAATCAACTTTCCCATGATATAAATTTTTCGAAAAATGGACATCATATGCTCAAGTTATGATTTTTTTTTTTTTAAAGAGTAAATTTTTCCAGCTGACAATGTAGACATAACCTTTCTGATTTGATTTCTAAAAAAATACTTATTGCATGCAAAAAATAATGGATACCCAAATAATATTTTGGTGCCGCCAACAAAACCCATAAGCGTTTTTAAGTCCAAAAAGCATAACATGCAATTTGGTAAAAAAGAAAAAATTCACCTATAAGGAAAATAGCCATGATTTTGACAACCATTTTTGTAAGTTCTACTCACTATCTGCAAAATCTAGCAAATATCAAAATGCTATTTTATGATTTTAAACAAAACTGAGAAATAATTTTTTTCAAAAATACACGAAGAAAAAGATATTGGTCATTTTTTATCCAAAATGCACCAAAAAATTGCTCAAGGTTGATGCCTTAAGGATCTCAAAAAAAAATCTTTGATTAAATTTCTCTGGATTTGAGAAGAGGCTTGCAGATTAGTGCTCTGATACCACATGTTAGAGTTTTCAATAAAATCCATAAAACCAAGATCATTTGCAAAACCTAGTGTAGCCTTCTACAAGGAGAAAAAAACAAAGATGTATGAGCAATTTGCATAAGACATGCAAATAATATTATTGAGAATAACGAATTACATGAGATGACTTGCTTTTATAAAGCAATATGCAAAACCCTAAAGGTAAAACCTAATTAGGACCTAAGTAAACTCAATAAAGTGATATTAAATATTTAATTACACCAACAAATTTTAGATGATAATAAAGGATCTAAGTAGTTACCTTATTCATACCACCTAGAATAGTAATCTCAACAAATTGCAACTCATCCAAGCTAACCATACCACAAACTAGGGTATACTAATCATAGATATAACTTCATTCCATCAACAACCAACCCAAAACATGCAATCAAGTCTCTATATATTCATCCTCCTATCTCAATGCAACATACCAATGAACAAAAGACCACAAACAAGGCCAACTAACAAGTCTACATTAACACTAAAAAATATCATGGATATAGACCCGGTCCACATTCGAGTCATCCCACTACAAAAAATGGGTAGCTAATCCACAATCTGCATAACTTGTAGATCCAAATCCAATGAAACATGCAAACTCATCATCACATCAATAATAGCAAACTAATATGTCATAGAGGATAACTAGACATATATCTAGAAACTCCCACTGCATGAGTAATGTCAAATTCTAAAATAGATCAAGGCATTCCAAGTCTACTTGTAGTACTTCACATAGAGGATTTGGCTAATTCCTCTATTACATAATGTAAAGGAAACATATGATATGCAAATCTTGTAGATAAATATGTTGTAATAACTCTCTCACCATTAGTCTCCATAGCTCTCCAAAGTTCTTCACACTAAACCATGTGAAACCAAACATCCAGGAAGAATACCATTACCAAAGAGAGAACCTACAAATAAAACCATATCTTTGTTTCACACTAACATGCAGCAAGTTGTGTAATGTAATATATCCTTCACCATTCCCAAATTGAAAGGATATCAACATTTAATATTCAAATCAAATAAAAATATGGCAGTAATAGATGTAAACCTCTCATATTGAACGTAGATAAAACCAACCAATCATTCCCACAACAAAGGGAATATGCCCAAAGCCACAAACCATTGCTTGTACCTCTCTAAATAATTCCTCAGAACTAGATCCATAACTCAAGACCAAAACAAGGAGAATAATGGAAATCCATAAAACCATGCATCTTCTTCTTAACAATACTTTAGAATGTTTATATTCAAAACTAACTCATATGAGAAGATAAGATACAAAATAAAGAATGAATTTGATATTCAGGCAGAAAATACCTCTTAGATCATTCACCTGTTGAGTAGACAAAGAGTGGGATACAATATTGTCTTGTGCATACAACACCAATAAATGAGAATCTTTTGTTCATGTCCATAATGGATTCACATCCATAACCAGGTGAAGGATCCTCATTCTTTCTACTGAAATCCTCATCAAAGAGTAACTATCTCAACATATGATCCCATAAATAAGAGATATCCTAGGCTCACCCAAGCCTCTCTAGTCTCCATGAGCATTCACTAATCAATCCATACCAACTTAAAATGCAACCCTACAAAATCATGAAGCTCTAAGAAAATAATTAATACTCAAAACCAGAGAACCAAACAAGATCACTATCCAAATTCTAAATATAGAAGCACGAACATATCATGAAATCATGATCTAACATCTCCTCCTAGGAGATCACAAGAAAATAACCATCCATCATCAAATGATGAATCAACATCACTACTAAAGTTCCCAATGAATTGTGTAACCAAGCTCTCTGAGCATTGTGATAACCATTTCCTAACTAAAGACCCTCCATGGCCATAACACAATAAAAAAATTCAACACCATGAGTACCTAAAAGGTAAAGTACAACCACAATATCCAAACCAAGAAGATACAAAATCCACACACCCTTTGTCAACATAACCAAAGATGTCATTAAACTCTCATTGCAATCTGAAAGAAGAATCCAAGAACTCCTTATAACACCAAAAACCATTGCAAAAGACCATCCATCTTCTAATCAAAGATTATGCATGGATCACTACAAACTATAAAAACAACAAATTAGAACCAAAATTTTGAAACAAAGAATATAGAACACATTATATAATTGTATAAAGCTCCCACTGAAAGTAATACTGAGTTTTACATGGCATCATAACCAATATGATTGCCAACACTCTACTCAAAATGAAAAAATATTCTCATGCACCATAAACTATTGAGATATAGATTCAAGTGAACAACTATATTAGGTACTCCCAATAACCATCTCCCACTGCAATAATCATAACAATGTAATAATGGTGACCAAGAATATGACCTACCAAATAGAATCCACATCAGACAATTTTATAAGATCTGTACATGTAGACACTTAAAAATGTCCTGAATGATATCATGCACTCGAATCAGGTATACTAACATTATTTCCTCCTAAAACCCATCCTCTTTTTGCTTAATTAATTAAATTTTCCTAGCTATTTAATTAATTACATCATTTGCATCTATTAACCTAATTAATCTAATTAAGTTAATTCACCCCCTTCCATGCTAACACTTCATCCTATTAAATTAAACACATCAAACTATATAATTTAAATCCCTAAATCTCCTTATTTAATTAAATAACCCTAAATTATTTGATTAAATATCATTCCACCTTTCCCCTTTTTCATCAAATCACTTTATTTATTGAAAATCATTTAATTCCCCTAATTTGCATAATTGAAACTTTATTTAATTATCAAATTACTAATAAATCTAATTCCCCCCACTTGCAAGGGAATATTCCTCCTTGCACATTCCTCAAAAAGGAATATTCCTTCCCCTTTTGCACATTAAAACTTTGTTTTAATTGCTAAATTTATATTTTCCCTCGCCCATGAGAATATTCCAACTTATATTCTCTCTCCTCATTCATTTGAAAAGGGGGAATAATCTTTTTTTGTAACAAACTTACTTGACTGCTTGTGCAAGTTAACTTGTGACTTCTTGTGCAAGTTAAAAGTGTGTTTGTTTGGACAAATGTGAACCCTTGATTAAATCTCATCATCGATTCTCATCCGTTGATGAGAATCCATTATCCATGCCTCTAACTTCTTCCATCATTGACCATTGATTAACCTTTCTAATCTCAACCCTCCATCTCTCATTTCCTCTCCTATAAATAGATCACTATTTGGAGACAAATGGATCCATCTTTTCCAGATAAAACTCATGCCGTTGAAATCACTCACACTCACACTCATATTTATCATTTATTTAGTATCATTTTAGCTTAATTACTTACATTAATTAGCTTAGCTTCCATTAATGGCTTCCATGGTAACATAGAAGCATTCATGTAGCTTATTTGGTAATTAGGGTTTCAATCTTTTTAGCTTAGAATCCATTTAGATTAAATTTTCACTCACATATCTTGATCATCTTAGCATAAATTATGTTAAAATATCTTGAATCATGTTAGTTTAGCATTTAAATCATGTTTCATCACACATCTCACAATGGTTTCATCAGTTTTCTTCAATAAAACTGATTGAAACAAGCTCATTTATCCCCAAGATTGGGAAAGGGTCATCATTCCACATCAACACGACACCACTCCCCCAATAGGATAAGTTTCAATGGATTAGAATAGGTGTTTTGAAGCTTTCATAGTTTAACATGTTAAGTTTTAATGAATTCCTTGTTTATTGTTTGTTTGAATGATCTCTATTGGATTGTCATTTAGTGGCATGAACATACTTCATATCCTCATGGATCAAGTGTAGTCAACCCATACTAATCCATCAATCACATTTTGGCACTAGAAGGAGGGAAAAACCGATCACATTTAATGAATTTTTCTCTCGAAGTCCATTTTCTAGTTTTTGTGGATACAATGATGCTCCAGGAGATTTCAACGACACCTTTGTAAGGCTAATAACATTTTGTTTCCAAAGTCCATGATGTTAGTATGGTAGATTTTTGGAAAAAACTATGTGCAATTTTTATATCATCAACATTTCGGATCATACTCCATGATCCATCATCAAGATGATAAGTAGAAGAGAGAGAATTAAAAAGAGCAAGAAGACTTGGATATAAAGGAGAGGGAAAAGGAGAGGAGGGGGGGTTGGGAAGGTTGAGAGGCACACTACCCAAAAAAAAAAACATAACATATATATATAAGAAACAACAAAACATAAGTATATATCTGAAATATATATACAAAAGAAAAATGAAAAAGACAAGGAAGAAATAAAACATATATATATATATATATATATATATATATATATATATATATATATATAATGTAACAAAACATAAGGTATATATCCTGAAATATATATACAAAGAAAAATGAAAAGATAAGGAAGAAACAAAACAAATATATATATATATATATATATATATATAAGAAACAACAAAACATAAGTATATATCTGAAATATATATACAAAAGAAAAATGAAAAAGATAAGGAAGAAACAAAACAAATATATATAAGAAATTAAAGTACAAACGAAACTAAATAAATAATTAAATAAAAATAATAATAATAATGGATAAAAGAAAACAAATTTAACACCAAAAAAAACAAAGAGCACCAACCTCCCTGCCAAAAAGTGGGGGTCCTTAAAACCTTGGCTAATAGAGCTCTCTTAATTTGTGATAAAGAGCACCTTGACCAAGAATTGGCCCACCTTATCCATGTCTTCTCTTTGAATGGATACAGAAAGAAGCAGATCAATAGGGCAATCAACCAAGCCAAGGCTAGGCTCACCCTCAAGCCCATCCCCGCTCCCCCTCCTTCCCTTCCTCTGGCGACCCTCCCCTATGTTGAGGGTGTCTCTAACAAAATTGCCAAAATCCTTCTCAAAAAGGGTATCAATTGCACTTTCAAACCTTTTTGTACTGTAAGAAATCACATCCCTTCCTCCAAAGACCCCTAAGACCATTTCCTCAAATCCGGTGTCTATAAAGTGATGTGTTCATGTGGCATTCCCTACATTGGGGAAACAGGTCATTCCTTCAACACAAGAATCAAAGAGCATTGTGCTGACCTAAGGCACAACCAAATCTCTAAATCTGCTCTAGCTGAACACTCTGCTAAGATGAAGCATCACATTGCTTTAGAAAACACCAAAATCCTATTCAAAGAAGATAACTTCTTTAAGAGAAAACTTAAAGAGGCCATTGAAATCCACAATCTTGTTCTAAGTTTCTCTTGGAAACCCTTATTAAATAGCCTCAATGTCCTCTCCCCTAATCCTTCTTGACCCCCCTCCTTGTGGCTTTCACTTCCGGTTCTTCACCCCCGCCTCTCCTCCCCTCCTCTCCTTGCTTTTGTTTCTTTCTTTCCCCTTCCCCTACTGGTTTTCCTCTCTTTCTCTTTGTGGTTCCTTATTGTTTTTTGTTCTTGTCTTTTTTAAATTCTTTCAGACATATATATGTTTTGTTGGTTCTTTTATATATATATATTTATATGTGTGTTTGTGTTTGAATTTATTATTTATTATTTTTTTGATATACTTTTTTCATTTATTTTTATTTTTTATTATTTCACCTTTTTTTACTTTCATTTAACCAATCTTTTGAGCTAATTTTTTCTTTCTTATTGCATTTTCAATTTATCTTTTTATTAATTTTCTTCATTCATTTTTTGGTCCTTGTTCTCCTTTCATTTTCATTCTTTGGCTTTTGGTTTTCATTTTGTTTTGTTTTCTTAAGTTATTTTATTTTTCAACATTTTGTTGCTTTCTTTTTCTACTTGGTTCCTTTATTCTTTTATATTTTTTGGGTTATTCTTATTTAGTCTTTTTCTTTTAATTCTCCATTGGAATTTATTATCTTAATTGTTTTTTTTGGTGTTAAATTTGTTTTTTTTTATCCATTATTATTATTATTTTATTTATTTAATTATTTATTTAGTTTCGTTTGTACTTTAATTTCTTATATATATATATATATTTCTTTTGTTTCTTCCTTATCTTTTTCATTTTTCTTTTGTATATATATTTCAGATATATACTTATGTTTTGTTGTTTCTTATATATATATATGTTATATTTTTTTTTTGGGTAGTGTGCCTCTCAACCTTCCCAACCCCCCCCTCTCCTTTTCCCTCTCCTTTATATCCAAGTTTGCTTGCTCTTTTTCATTCTCTCTCTTCTACTTATCATCCTGATGATGGATCATGGAGTATGATCCAAAACATTGATGATATAAAAATTGCACACAGTTTTTTCCAAAAATTAGGCATACTAACCTTTGTAAGGTGTCACCATATAGTGATGCTACTTCCATCTAATATAGCAATTCCTAATTAATACCCTGGTGCTAATTAAAACAAACGGTGACACTAATACTTTTTAGAGGTATCGAGAATTTGAAAACGACAACACCGCCAAATAGCAACGTTATTGTCATCACTACCTTTCTACAAAGCAACGTTATTTTTCACCAGAGCAACGCTCATTTGTTTATGGCGATGCTATTGTGAATAGTGACACTTTTTCTCTGGTAAGCAAAAGAAGTGTGATTTTTAGCATGTGCTCTAATATTTTTTCTTCATCTAATCACTTACATGTCTCTAACTTTTTGTTATGGTTTTTAGGCTAACTGGGTTTTGCAGGTTCGATGATAAAATTCAAAGTGAAGGAGCATTCTCATCTTTAAATCTTATAATTGTAACAAGTGTTTCGACACTTTTGGGGCAATTATAACCCATTTATCATGCTTTTCATTTTATGCTTTAGGACCACACTAGCTTTCAATTGGGTTTCAAAATGAACACTCAAATGGGATTAAAATGAACTCTCACTCCATTATGCTACTTTGGGTTTAAAATTGAACAATACAAATTAACACTTAATTTGGTGCTTAAAATAAACTTACCTTTGCTTTGAGGGTTAAAATTAACAAGTGTTTGCTATGTCTTGTGATTTACATTTTTCATCATTGAATGTGTATGCTCTTCTCTCTCGCTAATCAGCGATCTTGGGAATCAAAATAATTCCTTTGACATTTTGTATAATCACCCACATATTTTGATTTGGATTAAAATGAACCTCATGCTAGTGTGAGGAAAAGGCATTGTGAATGCTCTCTCCTTGCGTCATGCGACAGGGGAGATCGAACAACAAACATACTTCCTTGATTTTGTATACCTTTAGAGGGTCTGCCACCCCATTTCAAAAAGTGGGAATGACCCAAACAGTAATGAGCTAAATCCAAGCTCTTTTGAACCACTATATAAATAATGTGTTTATGACGAAAGTCATAAGCAACATGTGTGGATGTGTCATACCGACAAGTGCCACTCTTAGTGTCTGTGTGACACATCAAAATCCTTTCTTAGGAAGGGACTAGGAGGCCTCTTGATTGAAATAATCTTGAGCTAATCTTGCCATGTGTATGGCCACCTCGTACGAAAGTCCTTACTAAGAACCAATTGTTTAGAAGCCAAAAAACTTTATGCTTGTTGGTACAGGAATGGTCCTTCTAAAGCTGCCCCACATTTTACTATTCATTGTTGAAACATGAAAATCCTTAGGATCTTCGGATCTTTAGCATTTGAGATTTGGTGGTCTCGAGAAGTGTGTGCCATGTAAGGGGGATCCAGTGTCGCCAAATATCTAGTTGTTCACATTGTCTTAGTGTTTGGAGAAATCCAAGTGGGGATTCAACAAGTAGTATCTTGTGAACCTAGGATGATAAATGCTTGTGAGTTAGTTTAATACTTTTCTTGATTCCAAAACATTGCAAACAAACATCAACAAATTCTTTTCAAAATTTCAAACCCTTTTGTCTAAGTATGGATACCCTTTGACAAAACCTTGATATTAATGCTTGTCCTAAGAATTTATTCTTAGAGACTTCTAATTACTTTGGTTTATATCTCAATACATACTTCCCAAAGTTAACATAGGCAACTATGGCTTGAAATTCATCCTTTTCACAATGGACCTTGTGAAATTTATGATGTTTTTGACATAGACATTTAGTTTGAACTTAATCAAGACAAGTGTTTGTGGTAAAAGAAACTCAATTAAGCAAGATAAATTGAAAAATTGAACCCCACATGACCATTTGAAGACCGATCGCTCCCATTGAACAACCCAACCTTACACCCACTATCATTCAACCAAACTTTGAACTCATTGAAGGAGTACAAACCAATATAATTAGTACTTTGAGAAGCTTCACTTTTGAAACAAAAGAAACACCAACCCAGTGGAGAAATGCAACATATGTCATAGATGAAGAAGAGGAACAAGCTGATATTATGGCTGGAAGGCCCATATTACCACCATCCGTGTGGCAATAAATATCCTCTTTTTCATAATCTTCTCTAAATGATCTCATGCAGAATCAGAATCCCCAAGAGAAGTTCTACAGGTCATCACTTTAAAATTAGGCATCTTAGTCCAAAAGCCATCAAAAAACATCTTTTAGCACTTCACCAAAATAGAAATAGGTTGGTATAAAACTTCTATAAACGTGCTTCAATGAACAACCCAGACTTGTATGCATTCTTTTGGAGTCAAAACCCTGGTCTTTTTCATGATCTTGAACTTATCTAAATCATTGTGTCTCTAGGATTTGAAAATTTTAGAGGTCTAGCATTTTTCTCACTACTGTGGTCTCATCAAACAAAGGTTCACTTTAGGTCAACATTGTGTCAAACATTTCATCCACCCCTTCATCAAATTTCATCCTTCACTTCACCAAACTTTGCAAAAAATTTAAATATACCAATACTTTTTGACTTAAACATCTATCAAACCAACCCCTAACTTAGCTACTTTGTATGTGAAAAGAATCCTTTCCCATGCATTTGGCTAAGTTAGTTATCATCTTTGAACTAGTTTGTCTTGAAGGTCACGAGTCTTCCCTAAAGATTTCCAAGTTCATCAACATCCTTTATCCAAACATCAAAACATCAAACTTAAGTCAAAAGTGTTGTCCCAAAACGTTTGCAAAGATAACTCCCCATATCACTCATCTTTTCATCTCCCACTATCACCATTGCTCCAAAAAGACTTAGAGCATCCCTTTTACCTAGATTTGAGTCAACTAGAGAGTTCAAACATTATAAATCTCAACACAACTCTCCCAAAGCTGACCCAAAATTTATGGTAAAAATAATATCACAATGTACAAGAAAATCATGGAGAAAACCAAAGTCACATTTACCTCAAGTGAACCAAATCCTTTGGAATTTGATCTGAGAAGTCATGTTACCCCATCACAACAACCTTCGTCACCATCAGGGCCATATGAGATACAAGACATTGTGAATAATCCATTTGGACTTACTAGGGAAGAAATAATGGAGCACCAAGCCTTAGAGAACATAGTTCCTAATTCCCCATCTTTTGTTGCACAATCATTAACACAAGGCTTAACTTCATCTACTATTCCAACAACTCAATCACTAGAGCTCGATCAAACACCAACACCTAGTACTGTAGCTAGTCTTGCTAAGGACTTTGGACATACTCTTCCATTTGAGAGAAGCACACTTGTGGATACCCTTGATACCAATCCTCCATCCCAAATAACCACTTGGACACCAACATTTGGCGCTCCTCCAATTCCCAAGGATCCCAACATCCATATAAACCACTTACACTTCATTACTCCATAATAACTTCAACATATTGAGGACACCCATCTTCATCCATACCCATGAGTACCACAAGTGTGCCCAACATCTCGCAAAGTTGTGTAGACCAAGTATCACAAGTAGACCCAAAAGGGAAAGGAAATACCCTCATGAAAAATCAGCCTTTAATGCAACATGGAGCATATTCATCCAATACTCTCGTTGATACATCGAACCCAGGAATTGCCCAAAACATATCTATCCCATCCATCATCAACCCACATCAAAAAAATCCCTTGATCACAAACCCCATCAACCAAGGTAATACCTTTACCACATCCCAAACACGAGGGAATCTCCAAAACATCAGTCAAGGGAATCCTTTCACTCAGTGGACCCAAGGTCCTAATGTGCCCTTAACATCACAATATTTAATGATGCCATCCTCATATTTAATATTTGTCTCCCAAGTCATGCAAAATCAAATGGGACCTCAAACTTATGTTCCTCACCTCAATCCACTATCTTACAAGGAATGTTAAACCAAGGGAATCCACAACCTCTCATCAACAATGTGCAACTAGCACAAAACATTAACACCCAAAACCCATCACAGGTGTCCCAACCATTGATTGATCCTACATTGCAAGCACATTCCCTAGCTTTTCAACAAGCCCAACAGGCTTATCAACAAGCAGTCCAACAACAACAACAACAAAGCAGCCTTAGTCTCACAACAATAGCAGAAACAACAACAAGAAGCCTTAGTCACACAACAACAACATCAACAACAACAAGTAGCCTTAGTTGCACAACAATAACAATAAGCACAACAAGTACCCTTAGTCACACAACAACAACAAGAACAACAAGCAACCGTAGAAACACAGTAATAGCAACAACAACAACAACAAGCAGCCTTACTAGCACAACAACAACATCAACAACAACAAGCAACCTTAGTTGCACAACAACAATAGTAGCAACAACATCAAGCAACCTTAGCAACACAACAAGCAGCCCTAGTAGCTCAACAACAACAACGAGCTCAATAGTATGCCCAACAACAATAATTGATCGTGCAACAACATCAACAACATGGTTTATACTATAACCCTCAATAAAACATCGTTAACCCAAACATATTAGGAACATATATGCCTACACCATCATCACCTTATCCTACCCCACCATACACACCATACAACACATCATCATATCAAAATATTAATGTACACTTCATCCACCATTCCACAATATGCAACATATGTTCCTCCACCTAGTCCACCAGACGATATGGCATTGCAACTCAAGGCATTAACATAAGAAATGTAGGACATCCAGATGGGAAAAATGAAGAAACCCCATACACAAAACCTATGCCTATATCTATTTGATCGATCCATTGCAATGGTATCGTTCCCTCCCAGTTTTGAAATCCCAAAAATTGAAAAATACAAAGGGAAGGGAAGTTCTGTGGACCATATTAAATAATTTAATGTCATGTTTATGGAGGTCGCCTATAATGGGTCCTATTTGATGCGCCTCTTTCCGTGAAGTTTAACAGGCCCTGCCATGGATTGGTTTTTATAGTTACCTCCAGGTATCAAAACTTTCCAACAAATCATTGACAAATTCATAGATCACTTCTCCTTCAATCTTGACATGGATGTCAGCTTAGAAGAGTTATACACTCTCAAACAAAACAAAGGAGAATCTTTCACCAATTTCTTAAAATGATGGAGGCAAAGAGTGAGTAAAAGCAAGTGGCCAATTCCCGACGAACAACAAGTGGGCATTATCATAGTAAATCTAGATCCAGATCTATCCTTCCACTTGAACATGCAGTGCATCACATCTTATGACGAGCTTGTCCCTAGGGCCCTTAACATCGAGAGAGCTCTAATATCATAGGGAAATACTCAAGCTTACAAAGAAAATGACCATCAACCAGTTCAAACGACAAGCCTTGTGTCTGGGCTAAGAACAAAAATGTGGAGTGGTAGATGCTAAGGTGGTCCTAAGTGCTCCTAGGCCAAACAACAATCAAATTGCTAACGTTCAACCAATTATGCAACAAACAACACCAACACAAAACAATCAGGTTAACAACACCGAAACACAATAGAGATGAACACCTAACAAGAACAGCTATCCAAAATGCAAGTATACACAATTTTCAGAACCCATTGAGACTATCATGATGAAAATCATAAAGTCCAACCTGATAACACATCCCAATTTTGAAAACTACCAAGAACTACAGGATAAACCACCCTAGTACAACGAAAAAGATCTTTGTGACTTTCACAAAATCACAGGACATAATATAGTGAACTGCATGCAACTCAAAAACATTATCTAGGATCTTATAGAAAGTGACACCATATGCTATTGAGGTACCAGCCAGTAATCATGATCATAAGATATACAAGACCCCCATGTCAAATCATAACAAAGGAAAAAACACTGGGAAAGCTAAGGATTATACAAATGTGCAACATACCTATTCCAATGTGGTCACTTCCTGTGATAACATCATTATTGTCATCACCATCAAAGGGCATAGTACAAAATATGGAGTCACCACACGATGTGGTAAAGTTACCATCCAAGGAGTCCCATCTCAATCTAGAGCACACCCTACTCAGCCAACAATAAGCACTAGCAATTACAATCTCTTACATCAACTTAAGAAGACCCGCACACAAATTTCTATCTTAGAACTATTGAGGTTATCCCCCATGCATAGGGAAAGCTTAGAGGAAGCTCTATCTACGTCATTCATCCCTGAGGATATAGATACTGAACAATTTCAAGCTATGGTAGGGCATATCACTAATCATCTCTTCACCTTCTCGGAACAAGACCTATCGTCACAACCATCTCATAATCGTGCTTTACACCTTGAGGTCATCGTTCATAAGAACAAGGTTAAAAGAGTCTTAGTAGATGGAGGTGTTGGTCTGAACATTTGCACCCTTCAATTGATCAAAAATTTGGGCTATGCAGAGGATACTATTGAGAAAGCAAAGAGCACCACCATCAGGGCATATGACGACCAAGAACGGGTATCACAAGGCATCATCACACTACCCATCCAAGTGGGCCCCATCATTGTAGAAACTACATGACAAGTGTTAGTCCTTGATCTTCCCTACAACATCCTACTTGGTTGACGCTGGATCCATGCCCTAAAAGCTATAGCTTCAACCTACCATTAGTGTGTAAAGTTTCCTTTCGAGGGTAGATAAGTTACCATCCATGGAGATCCTAAGCCTTTTTACTACTTCAAGATTTTTGAGGCCAAGTTCTATAAGATCTCCCAAATAACTAAGAATGACAAAGGGCCTACACCTTCTACCTCATTTATTGACCCATCATCCCTTGAACCTACCTCAAAAACAAAAACACCCATTGTGCAGAACATACTTGATATCAAAGAAGTGATCTAGGATGATGGTTGTGGAAACTATAAGCCAACAAAGGATACTTTTGTGTTGGGAGAGCTACCTCTTTCTCCAAACTCTCATGGGAAACCCACATGTAGCAACAACATCCATGAAACTATCAAGATGGCAGCTACTACCTTCACCAAATGGGGGGACCTGAACAAAGAAGATGTCAATGAGGAAGATATCTCTAAACTACTCTATCAAGATGAACGACCCGTCCCTATTCTTCCCATGGAAGATAACAACAAAGGCTTGCAAATAATGAAGGGAATGGGGTATACCAAGAACGAGAAACTGAGACAAAATGATTTTTTTTTACTAAAACCTATCGTTCTTAAGAAACGTCCAAAGAATCTTGTCCTAGGTTGCACTACTATCAAGGTTACCCTTATTGGCAAAGGTACTTCCACTAAATGGGACGGGGCTTCCTCCTAGTTACCAGCATCGCGTGATACAACCTTAGATGACTTTCCCCTTGATGTTGCTGACCTATTTGAGAATAACTCCCTCTTCATTATATCTACATCATCCTTCATCCCAAGCAACCAACCAAATGAAATATGCCTAGTATACTTGCAACTCATTGACTTAGACCAACAAGGACCATTAATTATAGATTTATTCGAAAATGATGAAGCAATCTCATAGTTCATGGGACTTCGTAACAACTTACCATGGGAAGATCACAGGGCTCATTTTGACATAGAGCTCGACACAAGGGCATACTATGGGGAGACGATTGAATCCTTCAATTGCAAAATTGATGACATGCAACTAACTTGCAGATATTTGAGTGAAAAATACATTGTGGCACTCTCTAATCTTAAAATAGTAAAAAGAAAGGATGCATCTGAGGGTGAAAACCTCTTTGAGGTGCCCAAAGATGAGGGATTCAATCTCCCCCTTAGTGTGATGCATCCAAAGAAGTCAAAAAATTTAGCAAAAAAGGCCACTCCAGTAAACGTGGGAACAAAAGAAGCACCCAAGATCAATTTCTATGTTGAATCCTTATTGGATGAAGAATAGAAGAACCTAGTAGAATTCCAGAAAGAGTGAAGAGCTAAATTTTCATGGTCATATACGGATATGCCAGGGCTTGATCCAAAAGTGGTTGTGCATCATCCAACAGTCTATCCTGAAGCCAAACCAATGAAGCACTCTTGGTAAAATTGGAGTTACAAAAGATTCTTGACGTTGGATTCATCTGACCGATAGATTATCCTGAGTGGGTTTCAAACCTAGTACTAGTTTCTAAACCCGTTGGAGGCATCAAAAGCTGCACTGATTTTTGAGACTTGAATAAGGCATGCCCGAAGGATGATTTCCCTCTACCTAACATCGACACCATAGTGGAGTTAACAGCTAGGCATGAAATGCTATCACTCATAGATGGTTTTTTAGGATACAATCAAATCATGATCGCCAAGGAGGATCAACACAAAATTGCATTCACTTTTCCATGATGGGGGACATATTGCTAGAACATGATGTCATTTGAGCTAAATAATGTAGGAGAAACCTATCAAAGAGAAATGACCCTCATCTTTCATGACATGATCCACAAAATAGTTGAAGACTATGTGGACGATATTTTGAAAAAATCAAAGAAAAGGAGTGAGCACATACAAGTCTTAGGACCCATCTTCGATAGACTCGAAGAGTATAAGGTACGACTGAATCCAAAGATATGTGTCTTTGGGGTGACATAAGGAAAGCTCCTTTGGTATATTATCTCACAAAGAGGGATAGAAGTTGATCCAGCAAAGGTAAAAGCCATCTTAGACATGGAACCACCGCAAACACTGAACCAAATGAGAGGATTACAAGGAAGATTACAACCTATTAGAAGGTTCATAGCACAACTATCAGATAAAATTCACCCCTTTTCACATCTTATCCATAAAGGAATATCTTACAAGTGGGATGAGAAGTGTGATAAATCTTTCCAACAGATCAAGGACTATCTAATGACACCTCTAGTGCTCATGTCACTGATACCAAACAAACCATTGATCTTGTATATCTTAGCAACATCAACAACACTAGGTTCCCTTCTAGCACAACATGATAAAGATGAAAATGAAAGAGCTATCTGCTACATAAATAGGACCTTGGTGGGCTATGAAATGAACTATTCATCCATTAAGAAAGCATGCTTAGCATTTTTTTTTGCTTCACAAAAATTTAGACACTACATTATGTCACATCAAATCAAACTCATTGCAAAGATTGGCCCATTGAAATACCTGTTATCCAAAGCAACTCTCACTGGGCGAATGGCCAAATGGGTAATGATCTTGACTGAATTTGACATAGAGTATGTGGAGTGCAAGGAAATCAAAGGGAAAGTGATTGTAGAACAACTGGCAGAGGCACCTATCTACACAAAGAATCCATTGATATCTAAATTCTCAGATGAATCAATATTCCTTGTCAATGCAGAAAATCAGTGGAATATATACTTTGATGGATCATTCACCCAACATGGATCAAGAGTGGGTATTCTCTTTATCACCCCTCAAGGAGAGTGCATCCCAAATTCATCTAGGCTATCATTTCCATGTACTAACAATATTGCTAAGTACGAAGCCTTAATCACAAGTCTAAGGATAACAGTTCAATGGAAAATACAAGAGTTGAAAGTCTATGGAGATTCATAGCTGGTTATCAACCAAGTCAATGACGACTATCGAACTAAGGATGACAAGCTTACTCCTTATAAGAAAATGGTAGAAAATCTCAAGAACCTTTTTATGGATATAAATTTTGAGTAGATTCCTCACATGAACAACTGAGCAACAAATGCTATTGCAACCATTGGGTCATTATTAGACATGCCGCAAAACATCCTTCAATGTGAATTCTTGGTAGAATAATTTCTCGTACCAACTTTTGAAATCCTAGAATCTAAATTTGTGTGTGTCATTATTGGTCTTGTATCCCCTTGGTACCATTACATATTCACCTACCTAAGTAGAGGAACCTTCCCATTGATATCACCTCCAACCTTAAAAAGACCTTTGTTAAGAAGGTATCCTAATTCATAATCCTAGGTGATACCTTATATTGTCAAAGCATCGAGGGGACATTACTACGATGTATTAACCAAGAGGAAGCCTTGACCAATTCAATGAAAGTACACGATGGCATATGTGGTTCCAATTCTAGCGGTATGACTTTAGCTAAAAAATTATTGACATGGTACTACTAGCCAACCATGGAAAGAGAATCCCATCAATATGTACAAAAGTGTGTCTAGTGTCAACAGCATGGAGATCTGATTCATGCTCCAACTCAGGAGTTGCAACCAATGGTCACACCTTGGCCTTTCTCATAGTGGGTGCTTGACCTCATAGGAAAGATCACTCCAACCTCATCTAATGGTCACAAGTTTATCATAATGGCCACTAAGTACTTTACCAAGTAGGTCGAAGCCATTCCTATGACCTACATAACAAGGAAGCAAATTTCCAAGTTTATCCTAAATTGCCTCATTTTTCATTATGGTGTTCCACAAACCCTTATCTCAAACAATGAAACACCCTTCATGAAAGAACTATGTCAGATATTCAACATCCAACACCGATTCTCTACCCCATATTACCCCCAGGGCAATGGTCAAGCTAAGTCTACAAATAAAACCATTTTTAAGATCCTAAAGAAAATAGTCAATGAAGTTGGTTGTGATTGGAATCTATAGTTAAATCCCGCCCTTTGGGCCTATCGAACCAGTATCTCCATGCCTAT
Organism: Sequoia sempervirens; assembly: GCA_007258455.2. Lineage (NCBI taxonomy): Eukaryota > Viridiplantae > Streptophyta > Pinopsida > Cupressales > Cupressaceae > Sequoia > Sequoia sempervirens. The sequence goes on from VDFB02058242.1 coordinate 34,823,960, forward strand.
AGGTGCAACCCCTTTCTCCTTGGTCTACGGATCAGAAGCCATCTTGCCTATTGAGGTCAAGCTTCCATCACTGCAAGTGTCACTACAGATTTTAATCACTGATGAAGAGCACAGAGTATCTTGGCTATATGAGCTAGAATTTTTGGATGAGCGTCATCTTGATGCCCTTAATCACTTGCAAGTATATCAAAACCGACTGAAATGGAGCTATAATAAGAAGATCAAATTTTGATGTTTCTAAGTAGGGGATCTTGTCCTAAAGCAGAATCAAAAAAATCTCCCAGATCAGGACAACAAAGGAAAGTTTGAGCCTAACTAGTTAGGTCCCTTTGTCATCATAGCAAGTTATGGATCAAGGGCATATCAATTGTCAACACCTAAAGGTGAGCCTTTGCAGGAACCAACCAACAGCTTGCATCTTAAAAAATTTTATGCCTATTCTTGAAGGGTGTAAATATAAAAATACAAAAAAAATGAAAAATGATCAAAATCCAAAAAAATAAGAAAGAGGATTGAAAAAATTAAAAAAAAGCAATCGTCCTCTAGTGAAAACCACTTCGGTGGCACTTTGGGCAAGTACCTTGGTGAAAACTTAGCAAACAGGTGCCTTGTGTAAATAAAGTACCTCCATCTACCTAGGCTCTTTATCCTATCACTCCATCTCATCATTCATCCTATTTCTTCCATCGTCCATTTGTGTCTGCATCATAGCTTGATATTGTGAAGTATCGTATCCCCTTAGTGCTACTTGGCATAGTCCAAAATTTTAGTTTGTCCTACCTATATTGAGGTGGTCTATCATATCATATCGGGAGAAATTCATTATGGATCGGATTGGGTTCTTGTATATCTTAAGGTTATCAAAAATCCAAAAAACATTCATAAAACCTTATCAAAATCCAAAAAAAATTGCAAAATCCTATACAGCTAAAATCCAAAAACATTTGAAAATTGTAAGGCCAAAATCCAACACATCAAAAACTCTAAAAAGGTCAAACATCAAAAATCCAAAAATAGTACCTTGTCAAACTACGAGTCTCTGAGCTTGAACCTAGGCAAGGCCATCATTGATGTGCCCCTGAGACACCCTAGGTCAGTGCTTTAGGAGTTTGTCATAATAAACTGGCAATCGATCAATTGTTAATATCTCATCATCAATAAGTCGAGTAAGTAGAACTACGTGGTATCTACATATATAATGTAGGCAAGGCTCATTGTTTATCAACCCCCAAGGCCCCTAGGATAGGTCTTTTAGGTTAGGCTCTTGGTTGAAACTCAAAAAATCCCTAAACATTCAAATATCGAAAAACCTTAAACATTTGTAAAATCTCGGAAAACCCCTAAACATTCAAATATTAGAAAACACAAAAACATTTAGATAATAGAAAACACAAAAATATTAGAAAAAATTCAAAAGACCTAAACAACATCAAATATCTTGAAAAGACCTAAACAACCTCAAATAATTTGAAAACCAAAACATTCACATAAACTTTCAAAAAGATCAAAAACAACCTCAAAACATCAAAAACATTGAAATATTAAAAAAATCCAAAATCATCCATCCCATTTCGCTTTCACCCGCAATAAACCACCGCCCATAATAAATCAATCATCACCTTCAACCTTTGGCAAAACAAATAGAAAACAAGTATAGCAAGTCATAAAGAGAGAACCTAAGTGTCAAAATCTAAAGTCTAGATCATAGGTAAATGTGTCAGTAGAGTTTGTATCAATGACTTATCACACACCTCATCTCAATCAAAACACCTGATCAACATGTCCTAGGATGAATCCTTCCTGCGATGGACATCAACATTAGAAATCACCTTAGCTAAGTTTAAACTAGCAAGAGATATAGATAACAATGACTGTTGGTCTTTGATCTTTTCTTATGATTTATCTCAATGACCCATTATGAGGACATCTTGATGATGTCTATCAAAATGATTTAGAGAGAAAGGAATGGGGCATCAATCATTATCTTTTTTTTTTGTGCTTGTGGTTATTCTTGTAAAATAATCTTGGGACATACTTGCTTAGTTGTGTGTAGGGAAGTTGTTTGGAGTACATTGTTGACTATTGTGTATGCTTTGTTTTGATATATTCTAATCTTATAACTTACATTCCAATGAGGTTTTTGTATGTCAAGGTGTGAATAAGGATTATCCTCTCTATTTGCAGAGTCAAAGTCCATCACACTAGATACAATGCCATCCTGGTGATTAATACCTTGATGCATCATGTCTATGTGTTATATCAAATAGTAAGGAATGACATAAATTCCCAAACCCAAGATATGAACAAATCATTATGCATTTATCATCACCATCTCCAATAAAGTCTCGGTGGATCATAGACTTGTTGGAATTTTTGAATCAATCATCAAAATCAATGGTCAATCATCTTGTTTCTTCTATCTTCTCTCTGTGCTAACCTGGTATCATGACAGTCAACAAAAGAAATATCATCAATGCATCCATCTTGCATCCACAAATCATCAGCATGCATACATCTCGCCTAATCACAACATATCATAATATGGAAAATATATTTCACCGCAACATAATTATCATTTAAGTTGTGCTAAATAATATAGATTTGTTATTCTAAGCATCTTAAATCATTGCACGCATATCATAAACATACATCACATTATCATATCATAAGCATGAACATCTGCATTATCCATACATACATCCATATGCATACATCATCATATCATAAATTGTATAGAAAAGTACACAAAAAGAAGTGCATCCATTCCATATCATTACATCTCATATCATCGCATATCGCATAAACATGAATAAAAGGAAATGCATCCATTCATTATGTTGCATCCATACATGATCATAATATATACAAGCATATCACATCATATCAACATCAAATGCATCCATACATTCATAAAGCATGAAATAAAATGAACATATCACATCATATCAAATTTGTATCATCTCGTATATATATCAAAAAATGGTGACTGTCATAATACAATATCTGAGTTGGTGTTTGTATATCGATCAAAATTACAATATCCAAGAGGCTATCAAAAAGGAGCCCATGAATGTATATTTGTATAAAGAATTAGGAAATAATAAAAAAGTGTCTATACAAGCAAGCTAGCCCTAATGGATGCTCCCATCTCCAGGTTGTCTCTCTAATGGATGATCCTCTATCCAAGGATGTGCTCCAATCCTCTGTGAAAAATCTAGCTACCTCATCGCCGTAGGGACATCCCAATGATAATGCATGCCATAATACATAGCCTTAATCATGACCTCTTTGTATAAATGGGAAGAAACTATCTGTCCCTGTGTTATAGTTGTCATAGCCTCTAACTACTGGCATCACTCGACCTCCTGTGCCAACTGCATATCTGAGGTCTGTCTGAGTTGACGCTCTTGATCCCTCTTAGCTGTGATAGCCAATACCTATTGTTGGGCCTGGTCTCTCTCAACTATGATCACCAATATTTGCTGACAAGCCCGATCTTGCTCAAACGTAACCACCTATAGCTACTACTATAACTGTTGAATTTGTGCATCACGGGGATCTGGCCCCGACAATGGTTGTTGATGTGGTTGTTGATGCAATGGTAGTGCACCTAGGACCTTTCCATCCTACTGATGTTGGCCATCCTAGCCATCTTGTCCTTTGCCTTGACCATTTGGCCCTCTGCCCTATCCATCCTATGGCTGGCCTTGACCTCTGCCTACACCCCCCTCTTGACCTCCCTCGTGGAGGTATACCTACTAGATCTGTCAGTCTAGGAGGGGGTACGAACCATGCATCATATGTAGGCATAGTCTGTGAATCTTCCTTCCCCTGATCATAGGCCCATGGCCTAGTAACAAACTGTCTAAAGCCCTCAAGAAACCTCGCGGGTTGGGATCATATTTCCCTATGCTGTTTCTCAGGCTGATCTAGAAAAAATAGCAATATATGCATCATTAGGCATGTCTTGCCTCTTGCCAAACTATTTGGCAACTCTATCAGGTAGGTACCTCTCTATCATGGTATGCTCTCGACCTTGCATATACTGGGTCTGTCGAGCAAAGAACAACTGTTGAACATCATCATACCATACCATCATCTGAAGCCATGGTTGCCATCACAACACTATCATATCATCGATCACTCGACACTAGTAAGGAATGCCAAGCTACCCTATGTGTCGCAGAGTGATGGAACCTCTGTACCTCCAAACAACTAGATCATCTAGCTCCACATCTGCCATATGAACAATTGGTCAGAGCACGACAATGTGCTCCCAGGCCCATATGTGAAGAAGGGTGACCCCTGTGATGATTCCAATTTATGGCTCAATTTTGATAGAGTATTACCCATTTTTTGTTGTTGTCATAGACTTTGATACTTGGATGTTTGACATTTTCATGATATTTCCTCAAAATCATAGACATTGGGCATAAGTTTATCTTTACAACCTTTAAATGACATTAACATGCTATATGAACTATCTATGTTAATTTTACATGTGGATTAATGAATGTTACTTTAAGATAGTTATAGATATGCAATTGTTGTGCGTGCTAATGTATTCATGCAGATATAATTAGAGCCTACAAAATTGAGGAAAATTCTGCCAGCTGGTCATTCACCATAAAGGTCAACAAGGTGATCATTCAAAGGTCAATGGAGGGAAGACTCTTAGCGGAGGGAAATTCCTAGTTCAAATCAAAGAATTGTAACTGCCTTGTAAATGATCATAATAGTTTGTTGAACGAATATAGGAGTTATTGTTGTGCTAGATCTGCATTAAGGAAAACATGCTTGACCAGATTCCACGCATGCATAACCTCCTTTCCACTTTCCATGCTTTCCATAAAGTGACATCCTCCTAATCTATTGGAGTTGGCCGCCTTGCTAGGTAGTTAGTAGTTTTTCCTTCTATAAATAAGAATCGAATGCTCCTTCTCAAAAGGTTGATTGATCTGATGATGTACTTGCATTCTTAGTTTTTTTAGTAATACAGCTACATTTCTCTATTGTAATTATGTTTTCTCAATGAATAAAATGAAGTTATAAGTCTGTTGCATCTGATTTTGTCTTAAGGGATACTCATCCAAGGGGCCCACTTGGTGAGCATTCCATCCTTTAGCTTAGTTATTATTTTTCTATTTAGCAATAGTTATAAATATGACAATTGTCTATTCTTGTAGCCACTAGAATTCCATTATGTGACTATTCCTACAACCAAAGCAGATAGAGTAGTTTCTTGTCTATTTGCTTAGATTTTCATTTATGTCATGCAATTCAACTTAGTATAGTTGTTGGTTGATGTTCAGTACTTATGTTACTTCTTTCTTAAGTTGTAGGATGAATATGGCTACTATGGATTCCTAGTGCACATACCGTGCTAACCCATTTCAAGACTATGTCCCTAGGTTAACAATTAAATGAACCTTCATAATGATTGAGATAGCTATTCAGATTAGATTTCCAATCTCTGAATCACAACTTTAAGGGCTTAGTTGTTAAGTCATTACAGGAGGCCAACATTTTTGGCACCGTCATCAAGGATGGTGTCAAACTAGGAAGTTCTTTGGAGTCATTGATAGTTTCTTGCTGTAGTATTTCTGAAATTTTGTTCTTAGTATACCCCCCATTTAGGAAATAATGACCCCCCTATTCTTTCACCAATTATTTGTGTGATTTGGTTGATGTCGAGTTGATATCGCATGCATAGAGGAAGGAGAAGAGATGCTTATGGGAGATTCATTCCTAATCATCCTAATCCATTTTAGCTAGAAGAGATTCCAAATCTTCCAGGAGACGAAGAAGAAGAGCCATACCCTTTTGTTGATGCATTTCCTAATTTAACCAATTCTGAAACTTCCTTTGAAGATCAAAATCTGATTGAGAACCCATTTGCTTTGGAACTCCATCAGGCAGGCATGGGTGATGCAAATAGAAATAGACCTAACCATCCAGCTTTTCCATTCCCCATTGCTCATCAGAATAAAGTTAACAACCTCAAAAATATTCCCGCTTTAGTCCTTCCTAAGTTCTATGGACTTGTCACAGAATACCTTGATACCTTCTTGTTTGAGTTTGATATCCTCTGTAGAAGCTATGACTATACCACTGATGCTCATAGGCTTAAGTTGATTCCTACCACCTTGAAAGAGGTTGCATTAAGATGGTTTATGAGCCTACGCAGAAATATTGTAGAGACCTAGGATGACATGAAGACAAAGTTCTTTGAGAAGTACAAGGAATATTGCAGGGGTAGTGACATGAGAGGAGATGAAATATTTAGGATGCAATAGAAGGAAGATGAGAGTTTGGAGGATTACATTTCAAGGTTTTTGTTTTTCCTGCAGAAATCTCCACATCATACACTCAATGATGAGTCCCAAAAGCTTCTCTTCTTGAGAGGGATTAATGAGAGCTGCATTGAGGCCGTAGACCTGATGGGAGGAGGAGATATCACCCAAGCTCCTTGGGAAGATACCAAGAAGCTATGTCAAAACTATTCTAGGGAAGCTTCAAAGAAAGGGAGAGCTTACCAATCCTCTATGGGTAAGTCATCTACTGGTGGCGTTTCAAGGATGGAGATTACTCACTTGTTGGTAGACTTCAAGCAATACATCATAAACAATCTGGCTACTCAGCTGGATACACTTTAAGCTAAAAAGAAACATGAGGAGGCAGAGGAAATGTTGGCAAAATATTGCCCTCATTGTAGACAAAAGAAGAAGGACTGCAAATGCAAGATGGTATCTAATATTGACAGTAAGAAGATTCCACCTGATTTCAAGCCAATCCAGGGTGAAGATGACCAAGTCTACTACATTTCACAAAGGAGGCCATGGGATCCAAGATAAGGTATCCCACCAGATCCACTATCTTTTGTTGGGCCATATTTCAATTCTTATTCATTTGGTAACCAATGGAAACCCCCATATCCATCCAATTATGGAGGATATCCACCACAACCTTGGAGTAATCCTCCAAATGCCTGGCCCAATTACCAAAACTCTCTACCCCAGTGGCAACAACCTCAGGGGAATTGGCAACAGTTTCAGGGAAATTGGCAGCCACTCTAGGAAATTGGCAGCAAACATCACAATGGAGGGGACGACAACAATGGCCAAACTAGACCACTAGTTACATGCAGCCACCTTCTTAGCCCCAACAACCTATTATAATGCCTCCTCCAGCTAGCTCAAGTTCAAACACACCTAGACCTACTCAACTACCAGCTCAGCCCATACCTAACCCAAATAACAAACCACAACAATAGCCAGTCTATTCTGCTAATTCAAATCAATTTCCTACATATGTTGTGAGTGTAAGTGACATCCACTTGTGTTCAAGAACTACTTTTCCAACTCCTTCCACACCTATCATTACTGAGCTTCATGTGGAAGAAGAGGAGCCTCTAAATGTTCCCATTTAGCCAAGTGTACCTAAAATCCTGAACTAGTCCCAGTACAACAGACTGAACCAAAACCACCAGTTCCTCAGAGGTTGGAAATTGCTAAACAAAAAGAAGAGGAGGAAACAACCTTTGAAATTTTAGATCAGTTGAAACATATATGTGTCAAGATACCTCTATTTCAAGCCATAAAAGATGTTCCCATATATGGCAAAGCAATTAAGGAAGCATGCCTCAAGAAGCCAGGCAGGAAAAAGAAATACCCCACTATGGTTCATGTGGTGGGACAGCTGGCTGACATCATGCTTGGGAAAGTGACTGTTCCCAAATACAATGAGCCAGGTAGTCTTGTGGTAGGAGTTGTTATAAACGGGATCCAAATAAAGAATGCTCTGATTGATTTGGGAGCAACAATAAATGTGATGACTAAGGATATCCTACAACAACTAAACGTTGCAAGCATGAGACCTACTCATACTGTCCTATAGCTTGCTAATAGTTCTATTGTTAAACCTGATGGTATAGTAGAGGATCTTCTGGTAACTCTAGACTCTTGGGAGTACCCAACAAATTTTATGATTCTTACTCCTAAAGCTACACTAGGCGGGTATCCCATTATTATTTGAAGGCCATGGTTAGCCACAACAAATTCCTATATTGGATGTTGGTCAGGAGACATGACCATTTCTGATGGGAAGAGCACCAAAAAGCTTGTTCTCTACCCCCCTGCTCAGCCATCCCAGGAAATGGATAACCCCATATGGCCACATGTTGGTGAAAAGGCTGAGGAAGTTAATTCTGTGGCACAACTTATGATGTTAGGAAAATGTTCTTTCATGCAGCTTCAGGAAGAAGATGAAGTATTGCCTAACATAATTCAGAACCATTGTGAAGTGGAGGAAGCATCATCCTCAAATGCATTTGGCTCTGCTGGTCCAGTGAAGACCCTTATGCCTGCTCTTCCTGTAGCTGGATTTTGTGTAGCAACTGATATGTTTCATACATTTCTGCCACATGAAATCAAGGTACCAAAAATTAGTGAAACAACTATGATAGAGTTAACCACACAAGTGCAAGTGTCAGAAGGAAAATACTTGAATATTAATAGCAAATTGAGTCAAGAGTAGCAGTTGGCTTTAACAAACTTGTTGAGGACCCACCATAATGCATTTGCATGGGACTACCATGATATGAAGGGGTTGGATTCTAAACTCTGCACTCATAGGATATACATCAGAGATGATTGCACACCAGTGAGGTAGCCACAAAGAAGAATTAATCCTACACTGAGGGAAATTGTAAAAGGGGAACTACATAAATTGCTAGATGTAGGATTTATCTACCCCATTTCAGATAGCCAGTGAGTGTCCCCATTGGTGATTGTGCCCAAGAAGGGAGGAAAATGGAGAGTTTTTGTTGACTACAGGGATCTCAACTCTGCCACTAAAAAGGATCATTTTCCCCTTCCTTTCATAGATCAAGTACTGAATTCCCTTGTAGGCAAGCAATATTTCTCATTTCTAGATGGATTCAGTGGCTATAACTAGATACAAATTGCACTTGAGGATCAAGAGAAGACCACCTTTACTTGTCCATGGGGGACTTATGCCTACTCAATACTTCTATTTGGTTTATGCAATACACCCGCAACCTTTCAGAGGGCAGTCATTAGCATATTTTCAGATATCTCACATGATTGCATGGAGATTTATATGGATGATTTTACTACTTATGGTGTTTATTTTAATGAAGCATTGGAAAATATCAGGAGAGTATTAAAGAGATTTGAAGAACATAATCTATCTTTAAATAGTGTGAAATCCTTCATGACGATGTAGGAAGGTGTATTCCTTGGCCACTACATCTCTCACAAAGGAATTCAAGTGATCCTACCAAGATTGAGGTGATCACCAATCTTCCTATACTTGCAAAGCAAAAAGATGTCAGAAGTTTCTTGGGACATGCAGGCTACTATAGGGGTTTCATCAAAGATTTCAGCAAAATGGAAGCACCATTGTACAATCTCCTAACTAAAGATGTTGAATTCCAATGGACAGAAGACTATGATAGGGCATTCTCTTATTTGAAAGCAACTTTAACCCATGCTCCTATACTCAAAGGCCCTAATTGGGAGCTTCATTTTCACATTCATACATATGCATCAGACTATGTTATAGGATCATTCTTGGGACAGAAAGAAGGAGCAATTGAAAATGCTATTTATTTTGTCAGCAAAAACTTGCAAGGAGCTGAATTCAATTATACAGTGACAAAAAAAGAAATGCTAGCATTAATCTATGCCCTTAAGAAATTTAGGCACTACATAACAGGCTATCAGATCTTTGTGCACATGGACCATGCAGCAATTAGGTACCTCATTAATAAGCCCCTGATCTTAGGTAGGCTAGCAAGATGGTTGTTGCTGATGTAGGAGTTTGACATAACCATTGTTGATAAACCAGGGAAGGAAAATGTTGTAGCAAACTTACTCTCAAGATTGACTACATTAGAGAACAATCAATTCATTGATGACTCCTTCCCTGATGAACATTTTGTTTCCAGGGTGTATGCTGACATAGCTAATTATCTAGTCATAAGGAGAGTTCCTCCTCATTTCTCTCCAAAAGAGAGAAGGGTGCTCATTGAGAAAACTTTTCCTTTCTCATGGATTGCAGGATGTTTGTTCTACACTGGACCAAACCATGTCATGAGGAGATGTGTGAGGGAAGATGAGACATATGATATATTGCATGCATGTCACAATGAACCCTATGGAGGGCATTTTGCAGCCAAGAGGACAATAATGAAGATTTTGAACATAGGTTATTACTTTCCCACACTCCACAAGGAAGTGTGACAGATGCTAGAGGATGGGTCGACCAACCAAATTTGATGAGATGCCACTTTACCCCCAGGTAGTAATCACTCCATTTGCTAAATGAGGATTGGATTTTGTAGGACCCATTGATCCTCCATCACATGGTAAATCCTATATCTTGGTTTGCACTAATTATGTAACCAAATGGGTTGAAGTTAAAGCAATGAAGCATGCAAGAGATAATAAGGTTGCAAAATCACTTTATGAGGACATTTTCACTCGCTATGAAGTCCCAAGGGAGATAGTGACTAATCAAGGAGCTCAATTCACATCAACCCTTGTTACAACATTGGTTAATGGATACAATGTGAGGCATAGGAAGTCTACTCCTTATCACCCTCAGGCCAATGGCCAAGTTGAGGTGACCAACAAGGAAATTGAAGCCATTTTGACCAAAACAGTGGTTCTCCATAAGAAGGATTGGGCAAGTAGGCTACCAGAAGTTGTTTGGCCCTATAGGACCACTTGGAAAACAACCATAGGCTTCACCCCTTTTGAATTACTGTATGGGAAGACAACTATGATTGCCATTGAATTTGAACATAAGACTCTTAGGACTGCACTAGACTTAGGGATGGATATCTCTGAGGCACAAAAGGACATAATTATGCAGGTAAATAATTTAGATTAGATAAGAAAGAAAACCTTGCATCACACTGAGGTAGTGCAGAATCAAAGGATCAAATGGAATGATAAGTACATAAAGGACAAGAAGTTTCAGCCTGGTGACTGGGCACTCCTTTATGACTCAAAGTATCAAGATAATGTAGGAAGATTGAAGACTAGATGGTTGGGACCGCATGAAGTTGCAAAAGTCTTTCCCAACAGAGTTGTACAACTCACCACCATTGACCTTTTCAGATTCAAACTTCTAGTCAACGGTCACCGCTTAAGGTTGTATCACAAGCCAACGTCCAAGGAGGAGTTCATGCAGTAATTTAACTAACACCCAACCTCCGAACTTCTTGCAGTCGAAGGAAGTAGACCTAGTGTCCCTCCTTCTGACTAATCTCATACACATACAATCACTTCATAATAAAGACCTCCACTTTTGTGGGATTTCACTTCTTCATTAATCCACCCATCTTCCCATCCATCTCCACCTTTCTCTCTCTTCCATCACTCCACCATCATTTCACTTCATTCCATCTCCACTTTCATTAATTGCTCAATTGACTTCCTAAAAGGTGACCGATACTTTCTCCATAATCTTTGCAACAAATCTTCCATGAATTGAGGTATGTGTGCATCAATTTGTTACATCTTAATTATCTTTTAGTACATTTATTTAATCATTGTACATTAATGTAGATGCTCTCCATAGCATGTAATTATCCCCTTCCCTGTTATATCATCATTACCACCTCGCATGAGAGGACACATGCCAAAATTTAGGTTGGGGGGAGTGTGAATTACATGTCCACGTGTCAGTCCATGATGGTCCATGTAAGCAAAATTTAAATTGAGCAAATTTGAGTGATAGAGTGAGATGACGACTTGAATGTGTGATGAAACCAAACCGCCGCCATTTTTCTTGATTGTACCCTTCATTTATTATTCCTTACTACCTTTATTGCCTCATTCATGATCCTAAGTCACCAAAAAGGTAAAATTCAGATGAAATTGGCGTTGGGAATTTAGCGGCATTGCAAGAAGGAGAAATTTGGCTTTCAGACAAATATTGCAGGAAGGGAAACCTTGCAGAGTGCTTGCTTAATTACTGACAGTTGAAACAATGGGAGGTGGGTTAATTAGAAATGAACCCATGGTTCATGATGTACTATTGTAGGATGCACCTTTCCTAGCCAAGTTCAGAAACTACGAATGGTTAGATTATTTCCTGAAGCTTAAAGGTTTTAATGAAGACGTTGCATTGAAATTTGTGCAAACACTTTCTGAAGGAAAGGCCACGATAAAAGGGTTGGAGGTAATGGCTACTGAAGAGAGGACTACAGAAGTGATAGGGTTGCCTTTCGATGGTGAAAATTACCCTGCTACCAGAGATGCAAGGTCAGCTAGGGCTGAATTTACAGAACCTGGGGACCCTCCATTGGACGTGGACAAGAAAGGTGCAAAGAGAACCTCTCTGCCTGAGCCGTGGAAGCAAGTAGTTGTTTATGTTGTAAAGTACATTACCTTTGAAGGCTTCCAGTTGAACCTACATTCTGTGCACTTCAAACTCTTGAATCATATGAGGCATGGGAGAAGAATGAATGTGCCAAATGTGTTATATCACCTTCTTTCAATCATGGCAGCCAAGACCCAAAAAGTTAGGCTAATTTTGTCTCCCACCATTGTCTGATCAAATTATTAGTAGAAAAATCTCTGCATGATGTGTCTGATATGACTTGGGAGGAATTTTTAAATATTGATCAATTTAGACCAGAGCATTTGCAACCTAGGGTTTTGCCTCAACCACATAGGATTAGTAGGAGAGTGAGTAATTTTGAAGCCACTCTCCTGGAGCCTCAACTTCTAGTGCAAGCTGTAGTGTAAACCCTCCTGTAGCCGAGCAAACTATAGAGATTAGTTCTTTTGAGACAGAACATTCAGACAAAGAAATTTCCTCTTCAAATTTTAATGATGATGTCCCTCTTGGAACCCTAATTCGAACTAGGGCACAAAAGAAATATGCGGAGATTGAAGAGAAGAACACATAAATTTTTGCCTTAAAGGAAAATGTGGACAATGTAGTAGCCTTAGTGCCTTAGATGTTAGAGTGCAGGACTCCTTCAAGAGTCTATGCTCTATACTTGAAGGAGAGAAATATTTCTTTTAAACTGTCAAGGATCATTTTAGGTCTGAATCCTTCCATCGAGACTCCTCTTGAATTTTTCCAGGCTTATCAGGTTGCTCCTCCTAAAGTGAAAAATTTATTGTGTGAATTCTATTTGCATAATTATGTTGTCCCATGATCATGATTGGAATCCATTGTTGTATGTTGGGGATCTCCAATTAAGGGCATTTATGTCGTGAATATAGAATGAAAATAGTTGGGGAAAATAGTTCAGGACTTACACACAAATAGAATCCAACACTCCCTTGCCTATTAGGGATGAATCTAGAAACCCTGGAGACATTTTTTGGGAATGGCATAGATTTCTTTACCGACCAAGCTATAGTAGTAGGATCCTACATGAGAGAGAATTAGTTTACAAAGAATATAAGAAGGTAGCAGAAATTGCAGGAAAATTTGTAATGGGATATCTATCATAAAGGTGGAATAGCCTAACTGTTGAGCTAAAACAAATTGAATCTCACTCCTTGCAGAACTATGCTGCAATAGGCAAAATAATTGATAAATATATACAGCTTGGAAGGATGAGAGGACAATTTTGGCTTCCATTAACTTTTCAGCCACCTATCCTATTATGGCATGTACCAAATTTTAGGTATTATCAGTATGATATAGCAGTAGAAAGGAAAATATGGAACAAGTTGGACAACAAGCAAGGGTTCTATTGGGACCCCAATTCATTCACTGCAAGAACTGATGTTGGGCAGTTGGCAGTTGTAGATTTTAGGACATTGACTAAGTAAAGGAATAACTCTTCCTTTGTTGGAGGACTAGCAAAACCTTAGGTTGGGGGGAGTGATGAGTCCAATTTATGGCTCAATTTTGATAGAGTTTATTACCCATTTGTTGTTGTTGTCATAGACTTTGATACTTGGACGTTTGAAATTTTCATGATATTTCCTCAAAACCATAGACATTGAGCATAAGTTCATCTTTGTAACCTTTAAATGACATTAACATGCTATATGAACTATCTATGTTAATTTTACATGTGGATTAATGAATGTTACTTTAAGATAGTTATAGATATGCAATTGTTGGGTGTGTTAATGTTTTCATGCAGATATAATTAGAGCCTACAAAATTGAGGAAGATTTTGCTAGCAGGTCATTCGCCATAAAGGTCAACAAGATGATCATTCAAAGGTCAATGGAGGGAAGACTCTCAGTGGAGGGAAATTCCTAGTTCAAATTGAAGAATTGAAACTGCCTTGTAAATGATAATAATAGTTTGTTGAAGGAATATAGGAGTTATTGTTGTGCTAGATCTGTGTTAAAGAAAACATGCTTGACTAGATTCCATGCGTGCATAACCTCCTTTCCACTTTCCATGCTTTCCATAAAGTGGCATCCTCCTAATTTGTTGGAGTTGACCGCCTTGCTAGGTAGTTAGTTAGTAGTTTTTCCTTCTATAAATAAGACTCGGATGCTCCTTCTCAGAAGGTTGATTGATCTGATGATGTACTTGCATTCTTATTTTTTTTAGTAATATAGTTACATTGCTCTATTGTAATCATGTTTTCTCAATGAATAAAATAAAGTTATAAGTTTGTTGCATATGATTTTATCTTAAGGGAGACTCATCCAAGGGGGACCACTTGGTGAGCATTCCATCCTTTAGCTTAGGTATTATTTTTTTGTTCAACAATAGTTATAAATTTGACAACTGTTTGTTCCTATAGCCACTAGAATTTCGTTATGTGACTACTCTTGCAGCCAAAGCAGACAGAGTAGTTTCCTGTTTGTTTTCTTAGATTTTCATTTTTTTCATGCACTTCAGCCTAGTATAGTTGTTGGTTGATGTTCAATACTTATGTTACTTCTTTCTTAGCAATTTACTTTTAGCATTATGTCTTTCTTAAGCTGTAGGATGAATATGGCTACTATGGATTCCTAGTGCACATACCGTGCTGACCCATTTCAAGTCTATGTCCCTGGGTCGACAATTAAATGAACCTTCATAATGATTGAGATAGTTATTCAAATTAGATGTCCAATATTTGAATCACAACTTTAAGGGCTTAGTTGTTAAGTCATTGTAGGAGGCCAACACCCTGTACCAATCACTCTCCCATCACAGTATATGAAGTCATGCATATCATGGTAAAGGGAGGCCAACATCACAGGCCCCCATGCATACTGAGTCCTCTAGAAGAATAACTCGTGCCATGCCAGCCCCCATCCTAGACTAAATCCCTTGCTTCATCGATCTGGGGCAACCAAACCTAAGATCACTTCTGCAATGATCAATCTGAAGGTCGACACTTGAACTCTGTACATCTCAAGGTAAATTTGGGAGTTGACTAGGACAATGGACTCCTAGTCAAGAACCTCATGGAAAGAATCATAGCCGACATCAGTATCATAGATCACACACTAGCCATGTATCGGTAGTCGCAAAATCTTCCATACATCTTGCAATGCCATTGTTATCTCACCAATGGGTAAGTGGAATTACGAAGTCTCGCTATGCCATCGCTCACATAGCACTGTCATCATCACCAAATGGGTTTGCACGATGTGCATGTAGGGAATGTACCACAAGCTGATCTCTCCCAGGTGCTCCTGTCGAAGCTCAGACAAATTATAAAGTCTGGACAACACAGTCGGTCGGTGCTCAAGGGACATCAAAGGATAGATAACCTCTTGTACCCACAAAGCGCACGACGTCAAAATTTGCAAAAAAATGGCTAAGTTTGGATTTCTTGTCCCCCAAAATGATAAAAGCGTTGCTATTTACGAAAGTGTCACTATATCTCAAATTCCAAATAGCGACGCTATGTGCATTCAAATTACAAATCGCGACTAGTGTCGCTCATCACAACTGCATCGCTCTTTAAAATTTGAAACCCTAATTCCAAATCGTGAAGTGCGTCACTAAACACAATAGTGTCGCTAAAATTCAATATAGCATCGCCGATTCTCAAAAAAGCATCACAATATAGCGACACTGCCTAAATCTAAATTTCAAAATGCAATAAGTGCGCTCAAAAGTCAAAATACAAGTCAATTTTTGAATTGCATACTAGTGGTCTTGCACCTGGAGGCCTCTAGTACTCTCGAACCCCGTCAGAAATGTGTCATGGGAGCACTCATTACACCATTTCGTCAGAGGGTCAAAGCTCAGAATACAAGAATTCTCTAAATTGTGAATGCATAAATGAATTGAAAGTGACCCTTCCTCACCTATTTAAGCTAAAAAATAAGGGTTTTTTGCCCTAATTTAACCATAAAGCTAGGGTTTTCCATAATTTTCACCAATCTTGCCAAATTGAAGCTTATTTCACATCATTTTTTGTGTTTTTGGCATGTTTTTTGCATCCTGGAGCCTTTTTGGACCCATGAGGCAACATTTAACCATTGTCGAGAAATCAACCCAAAATTCAAAATTTTTGCCCAATTTCTTGAAGGGGCAGGGAACTAGCTTATTCCTTCCATTGGGGCAACAGTGGGGCATCCAAAAAATCCCTTTTTTTTGTTTTTTGATTTAAGCAACAATTTTTTAATCCGAAGAGCATCAGTCTTTGAACCAACGTAATAGGTACCTCGGTTCAAAGAGGGGGAAAATGTAGACACTTAAAAATTTCTTGAATGATATCATGCACTCGAATTAGGTATACTAACATCATTTTCTCCTAAAACCCATCCTCTTTTCGCTTAATTAATTAAATTTTCTAGCTATTTAATTAATTGCATCATTTTCATCTATTAACCTAATTAATCTAATCAGGTTAATTCACCCCCTTCCATGCTAACACTTCATCCTGTTAAATTAAATACATCAAACTATTTAATTTAAATCCTTGAATCTCCTTATTTAATTAAATAACCCTAAGTTATTTGATTAAATATCATTCCACCTTTTCCCCTTTTCATTAAATCACTTTATTTAATGAAAATCATTTAATTCCCCTAATTTGCATAATTGAAACTTTGTTTAATTATCAAATTACTAATAAATCTAATTCCCCCCCACTTGCAAGGGAATATTCCAAGGGAATATTCCTCCTTTGCACATTCCTCCAATAGGAATATTCCTTCCCCTTTTGCACATTAAAACTTTCTTTTAATTGCTAAATGTTTATTTTCCCTCACCCATGAGAATATTTCAAAGAATATTTTCTCTCCTCATTCATTTGAAAAAGGGGAATATTCTTTTTCTATAACAAACTTACTTGACTTCTTGTGCAAGTTAACTTGTGACTTCTTGTGCAAGTTAAAAGTGGGTTTGTTTGGACAAAGGTGAACCCTTGATTAAATCTCATCATTGATTCTCATCCATTGATGAGAATCCATGATCCATGCCTCCAACTTCTTTCATCCTTTACCGTTGATTAACCTTTTTAATCTCAACCCTCCATTTCTCATTTGCTCTCCTATAAATAGATCACTATTTGGAGACAAATGGATCCATCTTTTTCAGAGCAAACTCATGTTGTTGAAATCACTCACACTCACACTCATATTTATCATTTATTTAGTATCATTTTAGCTTAATTACTTGCATTAATTAGCTTAGTTTCCATTAATGTCTTCCATGGTAACATAGATGCATTCATGTAGCTTATTTGGTAATTAGGGTTTCAATATTTTTAGCTTAGAATCCATTTAGATTAGCTTTTCACTCACATATCTTGATCATCTTAGCATAAATCATGTTAAAATAGCTTGCATCATGTTAGTTTATCATTTAAATCATGTTTCATCGTGCACATCTCATAATGGTTTCATCAATTTTCTTTAATAAAACTGATTGAAACAAGCTCATTTATCCTTGGGATTGGGAAAGGGTCGTCGTTCCACATCAACACGACACCACTCCCCCAATAGGATAAGTTTCAATGGATTAGAATAGGTGTTTTGAAGCTTTCATAGTTTAACATGTTAAGTTTTAATGAATTCCTAGTTTAGTGTTTGTTAATTGAATGACCTCTATTGGATTGACATTTAGTGGCATCAATATACTTTGTATCCTCATGGATCAAGTGTAGTCAGCCCATATTAATCCGTCTATCATAGTACATATGCAAAGGAAAGGGAATGATGGTTGGTGGAAGAATGGCACTATGCTTTGTAGTGAGGGTGCGGGTCTGAGCGTCGTGTGAGGGGTTATCTACTGTGGGCTTAGACGAGCCTACCCAACTCACCACTTTCCTTCCTTTCTCACTTGCGATTTGTGGCACATTGGTGGTGTTGTGGCTTTTCTGGGGGTTTTTTCTATGCTCGAGTGTGGGGTGTTGTTGCGTGGTATTTGGGTGGTTTGGTGCTTTGAGTTTGGGCACTAGAAATAGGTGTGTCGAGTTGATTTCTCTCTCTTTTTGTTAGTTGATTATGATGTTAGGTGAACGTTCTACGGATTTTGAAAATATGTCTTTCTCTGAGATTTTGATGGGGTTTTATCCAATACTCTCAGACCATTCCAAAGCGTCAAATTTTTAAGCAAGACTTTTAATGAAGGGGGGTCATCTTAGGCTGGTGGACCTTGAGTAGTTAAGGTTAATGGTTGCTTAGAGAGGAGTCTCTTTCATCCGATCATGGTAATCCAACTAGATTTAGTAGCAAAAGATGTTAACTATTTGTGCAATCATGCCCTAGTTTGTAAGTTTATGGGCATTCAGGTTTCTCTCCCATTTTTGGACTCATGGACTCATTGAACTTGGAATCCAAAGGGAGATATTTTGAAGGGGGGCCCTATTTTTATAATCAAGTGGGATTGCTTATCAAACCCTAGCACATAGGGTTTAACCTAGCAGAGGAGCTTCTGTCAAGGGTCTTGGTGTGGGTGTCGTTACCTTGGCTTCTAATGGAGTTCTGGAGAAATGATATCTTGCACATGATAGCCTTGCTTCTTGGTAAACTAGTGGGTTCATCTCAAAAAATGTCGGATAAGAAATAAATCTCATTCACCCATATTTGTGTTGAACTTGATTTAAGTCACCCATTGCCAGATTTGATGGAGATTCAGGTTAGATCCACTTCTTGGATTCAATAATTGGAATATGAAGATCTTCCATTTCATTATCGAATTTTTCATGAATACAAACATTTGCAAAAGAAATGTCCCAAGCTCAGCTCTTCAAGGGGTGGGTTTGCAAGGGTTTCTACAACCAAGATGCCTTCTCGTCCCCCACCTCCAAAGGATAAAGGGAAGGCCCCTATGTTAGAAGGAGAGACTAATAAGGAGGGTTTTATCCTTGTTAAGCCTCACAAAAAGGGTCAAGGGTTGAAGATATCTCTAAAGGATAGACAAGGGGATGCTATGTTCAATCAGTTTGAGACTTTGGAGGATTTGGATCAGCTTGAAGGTAATCCAAATAGGTTGTTGGCTAGATTGCATAATATGAGGGGGACCAACTGGCTTCTAAAAGGAATCTTAATAGTTTCGGGGATGAATAAATTGACTCTCAAATGGACACATACCAAATTCAGATGAATGTTGGGGTGTTGGCTCTACTTGAGAGCAAGTTTTGGGGGATGGTGGGAACTGGCCTTGTAGGATCCAGTGATAGAGGTTGATGCTTAGGAGCCTGGTAAGGGCAGAAAATTTATTCGTACATTGGGATTGTATTAGTATAACTTTAAAAAGGGGGGCTCAGAGAAGCCTTCCAAGTTGGGAAAAAAGAAAGATTAGGAAAAAATTAAAATAATGGGAGAGAATTTTGTGGAGTCAAGGTCAATCAAGACTATTGACTCACTTTTCTAACTCGTAGAAATTATTGCTTTGTCATGGAATGAAAGGGGTTTGAATAGAACCCCTAAACAAAAATTTATTCAGGATTTGATTAGGTTGCACTCTCCTGATGTTGTGTTCATTCAAGAGTATAAATTTTTAGTGGATGGTATGTTCAATGTGGCCTCTAAGGTATGGTAGAGAGGTCAATGTCAGTGTATAAGGGCACATGAGAGTGCTAGAGGGATTTTCTATCTCTGGGACCCACGTAACATCTCCCCTCTTTGGTGGATTTTTGGTAGAAACTCCTTGAATATGACTGCCTCAAGCTTTGATTCTGGTGAGATCTTGTTTACCATGTTTATGCTCCAACTGAGTTTCATGGAAAATATTGTCTATGAGACCATATTAGGCTTGTGTGATCCTTGGTTCCTTTACTCCTGTGGGTACTTGCTAGTGATTTTAATGCCATTATCAAATTGGGGTAGATGAGGGGTGGGGCGGTGAGGATTGAACCCTTTTCTACACTTTTCAAAGATAATATTTATTTTTTGAACTTGATTGATATAAAGCCAGGTAATGGTTTGTACACATGGAGTAACAAGAGATGTGAGGAAGGATTCATCTATGAGAAATTAGATAGATGTCTAGTCTCTAGTTTTTGGATTGGCAACAATTGGACTACCAACTCGAGTATTCTGGATTGGAGAGGTTCAGACCACTGGCCTATCAAGTTATCTACAAGTGGGAGGGGTGTCTTGAAGAACCCGTCATTCAAATTCTAACTTATGTGGCTTTCTGATCCTTCTTTGTAGGATCTAATGAGGGAGTGGTGGTCCAAAGGCATGCCTGCTCATGGTACTACTATTTTTTCATTTGTTAATAGGATCCAATTTGTGAAGTATCAACTCAAGAAATAGAATAGGTAGAGTTTTGGGAATATTTTTATGAAAAAATCAGTTGCTCAGAACCACTTGGACTATATCACCAGACTGAACATGGATCATGGTTTTACCAAGGAATCCCTTAGTGAAGAAGTTGAAGCCAGGAAGGAGTTAGCTGAATGGGAACTGAGGGAGGAAACTTATTGGAAACAAAAGGCTGGGATTTATTGGCTTCTAGAGGGATACAAGAATAACACCTTCTTCTATAACTCTGTTAAAGATGTAAGAAATAGTAATTTGATCTCCTTGTCGATTTCTTCCTAGGGGCAATAATTATCTTCTTTTAAAGATATCTCGCAAGAGGTTATTCAATTTTATTCCTCTTTGTTCAAGTAGGATTCTCTTGTTGTTGACATTAAGAAGAATCTCATTTGGAGTGCATTCCCTCGGTCGTGACTATGGAGGAAAATGAGGGGATTATTAGACCCATTATGCGAAAGGAGGTTGAGGAGATAATTTTCAAGATGAAAAAAGGAAAAGCCCCTAGACTTGATGGTTTCTCAATATATTTTTTCAAGAATTCTAAGAGATTATCAAATTTTATTTGTTGGATGTTGTTCAAGAATATCAAAGAAGCAAACAAATGTTGAGGGCTATGAATTCCACAGGGTTATATCAAAAGAGCAAGGAATTTTTGTGTTAGGAAGACAAATCTTGGATGGGATGGTTATATTGACTGAATCTATTCACTCTATGGAGTTATCCAAGGAGAAGGCCATGTTTATCAAGCTAGATATGACCAAAGCTTGTTATTGGGTTAAATCTCTAGAAAGTGCTCATTACCTTTGGGTTTAGTGTAGAATGTGTCAACTCGGTAATAAGTTGTATTATGTATACTTCCTACTTAGTGTTGATTAATGGTGAGCCTTCTTTTCTATTTGGTGCTTCTCGGGGACTTTGATAGGGTGACCCTTTGTCATCTTATCTCTTTATTATTATGGCTAAGGGCCTAGGAAGAATCTTGAAATCTCATATGAGTCTTGGTCTAATTAAAGGCTAGTATTGGGGTGATGGATTGCACCCCCCCCCCCAATTCCACTTATAGTTTTTGGATGATACTACACTTTTGGGGGATGCCAAAATCAGAGAAGCAACCAACTTCAAGTGAGCTCTAGATATTTATCTTGTTGCCTCAGGCCAAAGAATTAATGAAGATAAGTCTTCTATTTTATTCTTTTATACCCCTCCCATTATTTAGTCAAGAATTGCTTGGATTATGAGATTTCAAATTGGTGCTCTTCCTTTCGTGTTTTTGGGTATCCCCCTCTTTGCAGGTCCTTTTCCAAGAGGGACATGGCGCAATATTTTGGATAAGTTTCATGAGTGGGTCAAGCATTGGAATTTTAGGTGGTTGTCCTTTATTGGGAGAGTTATGTTATTAAAATATGTTTTTCAAGCTCTCCCTATTTATAGGTGCATGGTCCAGGTTGATCTAGGTAGCTTCATTAAGGAGTTGGATGCCTTATCTAGAAAATTCTTATGGGCAGGTAATCTTGATTCCTCAAAGTGGAGTTTAGTTAAATGGAAGAATATATGCATACCAAAATAGAAGGGGGGATTTGGCTTGTGAAAAAAAACCCTTACTAGTCAAGGCTTGGCAGCTAACATTTATTGGAGATGGTGCACTAGTTAGGATCGAGCTTGGGCTAGGATTATTTTATCTAAATATCAATGGGAATGGGTAGGAAAGATATGCCTAGAGTCTCCTTGGTAGGTAAAGGGTATATGATCTTGGATACTCTCAAAATGGGTGTTGGCCTAATCAAGCAGAGCTTGTTTTGGATTTGTAACAAAGGGTCTAATGCTCTTTTTTGGTATGAATCTTGGGATGGAAACCCTCCAATCATGACTATGTTTTCATATTTACAGAATCTCTATCACACCTTTCTTGAAGTGGGATGGTCCCGAGTGGAAGACTTCATGGTTGCAAAGATTATGGGGTAGGTTGTGGTGTTCAAGTGGAAGGATATTCAAGATTTTCCACCAAGGGTTTTAGAGGAGGGATGAGAATAATTATTTCATATTTTGGCTAATAGAGCTTGCAACTCTTTACAAAGGAATGATGTTTTGGCTTGGAGTCTTGATCCTAGGGGAGTTTACTCTATGGCGGTTGGGTATCAGGAATTGGATAGGTTGAAATATGGAGGGGATGATGTCCCTTGGTGGAAGTATGTTTTCAATAAGATTTCTTGGCCTAAATGCAATTTCTTTTTGTGGCTTGTTGCTCATGATAGGTGTCTTACTTGCTTGGGATAATCCATAAAAGAGGGGTTTCTAGGGCCTTCTATCTATGTCCTTTGTGAGAGTTGTGAGAAATCCTCCTCACACTTGTTATTTTAGCATATATATTCTAAGATCATTTGGCACCATTGGTGGGAGGTTTGGAGGCAGTCTTGTGTTCATGCTTCTTCTCTAGTTGAGTTTTGGAGGACGTTGGGGAGATCTCCTACTAAGTTTTTTTTCCTTCAGGTGGCTTGGGGTATAGTTCCTTTCATTCTATGGTAGATTTGGTTGGAGAGGAACCAAAGTATCTTTAGGGGCAAGGGGTTGGTTTCTATTCAAATCTAGCAACGAGTTCTGGGTGTGATTCAGGAGATGATCCAAGCTAGGTGTGAGGTGGATATTCCTCCTAGGTTAGGAAAGTTGTTGGTGATGTAAGGGTTGGGTTTAGTCAGTGGTGGCTCTAGGAAGATTGGATTGGTGGGAGGAGACCTTCCATCATGAATATTTTGTGGGAAGGTAGATGGTCACCGCCTCTTATGGGTGTCTTGAAGTTAAATACAAATGGCTCTTCTAGAGGTAATTTGGGGTTTGCGAGAATTGGTGGTGTTGACAAAGATAGGTCGAGTTCTACTCTTTTCCTTTTCTCCATTTATCAAGGACACCAAAGTAATAATCTTATGGAGGCTTTGGCTATCCTTACTACTATGGAGAAAGGAAGTGCTTTGGGGTGGTGAAGATCATCTATGAATTTGATTCTCAAATCCTAGTAACTATGTTGAATAAAAGATCTTGGGAAGGGATGAACTGGTAGTTGGACTTAATGGTTCAACAGATTCTTCAAATTAGAAATTCTTTGGACCTGGTCTCCTTTGTTCATATCCCTACTAGGGAGTGGAATAATGTTGTGAATTTTTTGCAAAATGGGCTTTTGAGTATAGGGGTAATTAGCATATTGATAAATTGGGAGCACCTCCCATTGGAATATTCACATAGATTGAAGTTGCTACTTTAGGAAGATGTTTAGGGATCTTGTAATGGGTTTGTTGTCTCTTGAAGCTTGGTTATTTGTCTTTGTTCTTTTTGCCCTACATGGTGTTTATGGTGAGCCTTGTTGCTTGGGTTCTATTTCTTTAGATGTAATGGTACTTCTCATTGATTGAATAATATTTTACCTACTCTTTTATTAAAAAAAATATCTACATACATGCAACATCTTAAAGAATAAATACATAATCAATGCTTCAATCTCAAATAACTAAAAAATATATTCAACCCCACATCAGTATCATGCAGAATAAAGATATTTAGGTATAACATGTAGGTTTCTAAGACTCAAACACCAGAATCAATGCTAGATCTAATTTTCCAAACAAACCCACACAGGAGTAACCATAGATCAATAAGAATTCTCTTAGAAACTATGCAAACCTGTAACTATCTTCATTCAAAACACCATGAATACAATCTCATCACACATCTACATACCACATATTTTAGTTAACATGTAAAATATACAAAACCATATCTATAAATTTGAAATCCATTTAAACATTTATGCATTCACATCAAACATGTCATCTGAATAATGGAATAAGCACATATCCACAAACCCATAGCTGAAACCAAGAGTAAAAAACAACCCAATATGAAAAACTAAGTAGTCTAGGAGCTTATAACATTTGAAACATATCAACTCCATAACTCACAAAGAGGTTAGTGGCTTATCTTCTAGTACTTTCATGTAACCAAGGCCTAAAACTATGAAGCCAACATAAGCACTCCATTTTGTAGTCCTCTACCCATCCAACATGAAAACCTTGTCACTGCACATGAACATGCGATAAAGGAACAAGATCACCAAACAAGAGGATACACACATATTATCAAACAAGAGCTCTAAGTTACCAAAACATAACCAACTCCATAAAGATTCATAATCATGAGCTTCCAATGCCCAACATAAATCACATTGACAATATCTATGGATTACAATCTCACAAATTTGGAAAACAAATTTATCTCTTAGAACATTCATTGCTACCCTATAAGCCTTCCAACAACCTCCAATTCATTCTAACAAATTCCCACAAGCTTTCCAAGCTAAGAAATAGAAAAGAAGGAATACCCAAAACCTAATTAACCTTCAACTTTGATACCAAATGATAAGAAATAAATAGGCTCTAATATTGATTGTTGGAAAATCCAATCTCTATCCAAATATGACTTCAGTGGATGATATTAAAGGCTTGGACTAAAACAATGTAAAAATCTAAAACTTACATGCAAATCTTAAAATTAAGCTGCCTTAATATGGAGTTACCATGATTAGACCCATCTTCTTTATGATGCCAAAAATCAACCAACATAACATGCTTATAAACACTACCTTATGTGAACTTAAGATCACAACTATATGGGAAATTACTTTTGAAGACACAACAACTAAACTCATTGGCATGCCTGCAAAAGAATTGTATTTGTTATAGTTCAAACAATAAGTACAAAGGTAAACAATGAGCAGGTTATTCAAAATTTTCTATTCAAACAATTTCTCTTCACCCTATCAAATAGAAATACAACATATAATAATGAAGCACAGTTGAACTCAATGATCTCAAAACCTCACAAAATTAATTTCACAAACGAAAGAATTTTTTTGTTAAATGGAATTAGTGAGTTGTGCAATGTTAAAAAAAATTTATGCATATTTAATCCTCTGTTTCACTAAATCTTTGGGATTTTATTTTTATTCTCCCTACATATTTACTTCACAACCCCCTTTCATTCTTCTCTCCTCAACACCTCATTCACTTCTTCCTTTGTGCAGTCCTCCTCTCAATGTCTTTACTTCCCCTGCATTGACTTCTTTCTTTCTTGCTAGTCCACTTCATACCCACCATTCTTGTTTTCTTTTGTGCACGTGACCCCTCTGCTGCGACATTTCTCTTCATCTTCCCTCATTTTCCTGCACCTCTTCATTCCTTTTCAACGCCTCTCTTTGTTCTTCCCACGCCAAAAATGAATAAACTCTCTTGTCTTCCTAGAAGTCAATCAATAAAATGAACTTGATTTTAAATTTTAACAAATTTTCAGTACCTATTCTCTTCTTGTGGTCAACTTGACATTCAAACTCACACAGAAATTGCTCAGTAAACTGAATAAATAATTTTTTATTACATGTTCAAATTTGAACAATCAAAATTAAATCCATTGGACATAGCAACAAATACATATCTAATAAAGTAACATGTTGAATATCAAGATGACTAGAGAATAATGGCAAGTGGGAGTGGAAGCAGGAGAGGGAATTTGAATTCCCCTGGTGAATATGATGATGGTGGCTCAGAACCAGAGGATGAGGATGATTCTTTATGATTGTGTGATGTTTGGTTGCTCCAACCTACCGGGGTGGCTTCTGGGTTGGTGTCTTTCTGGCAGTCTCCTAGTTTTGCGAGAGTGTTTGTTGTGCTTAGGGCTCAATTTTTGGATGCTCGTGTCCCAACCCTAGTGGTTCTTCCCCTTGGTTGTTTGCAAAGGATTTTTGACCCTTCTTGGTTGCCTCTCAGGGGATGTGGGGTGAGTTGTTTTCTTTCTCTTGCCCTGGTGGTGGTGCGTGGGAAAGAGAGAGGAGGGAGTTTTTGAAGTCCCTTGTTGTTGAGAGCATTGGTGAGGGTGCTTCTGAGGTTCTCATTCTGCCTAGCAAGGCTTTGGGTTTTAGTCATGGGCTTTTATCTATGTTGGATGCCTGGGGGAGAGTCTCCTGGCATTTTCCTCTCTCTATTCAGGCTCTTCTAATTGTTCCCGAGCCTTGTGTGGTTGTGTTCGGTGCCTCTAGTTCAGTTGGGGTGTGTGTTCCTGCTTCTTGGAATGATTACGAGATCTTGAGGTTGTTGGTGATTCGGCAGCTAAGTTTGTGTCTTGTTCTCTCTTAAAAGCCTCTTTTCCTTGTGGGAGAGTTTGTGGCTTCGAATGACTAGTTCGTTGTTTCCCTGTTCCTGGTGAGGTATTTGCTTGAAGCCTGTGGCTGTCTCTTGTTGCTTGTGGCTCATTTGGTCTCTTCCTGGTGGTCTTCTAGTTCTATGGGGGATTTTTTCACCTATATTGCTTAGCTTGTGGAAGCCTAGATCTATGTGTTATGGTCGCTCCTACTTGGTGGACTCTTGGTGTCTTATGAGGAATGCAGTGAGGTTTTTTAGTCTCCTCTCCTCTGTTTGGGGGTGTTCTACCTCTCTTGTGGCTTTTTTCTTTGTTGTGTTGTGTGTCCTACATTTTTCTTTCCCCTATTGCGTCTAGGTGCTTTTGGGCTCCCTTTGGATTTATTTCTCGACTCGGTCTGGATACCCTGTGTGGTTTCGTTAAAAGCTTGGTCTCTTTGTGGCCCTTGTTTTTATTTTCCTTTATGGACCTTGGTGTTGTTGTTGTTTGGGTGGTTGCTATGCTTTGCACATCTCTTTACTTGTTGATAGTTTTATCCTTCAACTCTAGTTTCTTGGAACTGCACTGGCAGGCTTATGTGGTTTTTAAGGTTACTATTGTTGGTTTGGTTTTGGTGTTGGTTGTTGGTGCTTTGTTTGAGTTGATTTCATTTTGGGTGGTTGTTGATGTTGATTTGGAAGGTGGTATGGTTGGTCTCTGTGGGAGAGGTTTTGCTTTTGCTGAAGTTTTTGGAATCACTTTCTGTGTGGTTGTCTTGAACCTATTTTGCAAGTTCTTCTGGTGGTGGGGGTTTAGTCCTGTTTGGAAATTGTTTGTTTCTCAATTGGGAGCTAATGAGAATGGTTTGCTCGAGGGTCTTACTTTCTACAAAATTAACTACCTTTGCTATGATTTTTTGAATATTGAGGCCAAGGGTTGTGAAACTCTTTTGTTGTCTAAGGAGGTGGTTGCTTCATCTCCGTTGGATGTTGTTTTTGAAGATATCTTCGATAAGACAATCTTATTGTACTTAATGGGGCTGAGTTCAAAGTTTGATTTGAAGGCCTTGTTGCTTCAGCTACCCTTTGAGGCTAGGAGTTATCTCTCCATTGGAGTGGGTGCATTCTTCCTGGCTTTGCAGTTTGTGTCTCTTATGGAGGTAGAGACCCTTCCTATTGAGGTAGATACCTATCTTATGGAGGTGGATAGAAGTTATGTGGGCTTGGTGGGTTGTGCTTGATTTTTCAGTCAGTCTTCTCCCTCAGTGCTCCTATCGAGGTGGAGGCTACTCCTTTTGAGGTGGAGTATTGGTAGGTGTGAGTCCTTGCTGTAGTGAACAATGTTCTCTTGGCTATTTCTCCTATAGAGGTGGAGGGGTTTGTTGGAAGATGGGGCTTTTCGACTCCATCAACACTTCCCTATTTATGGACCCAAAATTAGATTCTATATGCCTTATTTCTAGTCATACTAAGATCAAAAGATGTTCAAGAAGATGGGTAAGATTGAAGATAAGAAGGACTGTGAAGATGTTGATGGCCTAGATTGGAGGAAGTTGGTCTCCCAAATTGGAGAATATTTAGACCTGATTGACTTGCTATTTTTGGAACTATTCCTCTTTTGTTCTAGTGGCTGCTCTGAAAATCTTGATTCTTAACTTTATTATTTTGGACTGCTATTAGATAATAGCTTTCTTATGGTTAAGTGCCTGTTGGTTTTTGGTTGATCTAATTAATGGTTTGTGCACCATTAGTTGGATTATCCTTGCTATTATGTTTTTTATTAAGCTTGTTAAGGTGATGTGGTTACAATTTTGGAAGCTCGGCTTGCGTGCCAAATAGATACAACAAAATGGCTGGTGTTGTTTTCCCAATCAGTTTCTTTGTTTGTTGTTCTGACTTGTACTATAGGATCAGTGCCCTTCCCCTGCTTATCTAATCAAAAAGAAAAAGTTATGTTAAAATTTGGAAAGAATGCCATTTTCTTAAAATTGTGGGTTTTTTTTCCTTACTTATTGTGTTCTAGGGTTTTAAGATCCCTTTAAAACTTTTTTCTTACTTTTATCAAAAGAAAAAAGTAGTTGTAGATCCAATTCTTACAATTGGAAAATCCATAATTTCTATAATACTTTCACACTAATACATTTTTAATAATATATCCTATTCATGTTACATATAATTAAAAAATAGTATTAATAATTTTAAATTTCTATTATTTTTCAATGTACAAAGTAAAAAAAACTACAAATTCTATTTCTTGTGCATATTATTCATCTACACAATATAAAAAATATAATTTGTAATTTCTTTCTAGATGGTGAACTCAAATCTACAAGAGTATGAAAGACAACTATCCTAGACTAAAACTATAGATCTACAATATTTTAAGATAAGTCGCTTATATTATGCACACAATAGAGGATATATAAGTGTTTTTCGTAGTATGTAACAGACACAATGCCTACAAAAAATACTAGATCAATTAATATTTGGCCACACACAAGCTTCTACAAGTTCCTAAAATTAATGACTTTGAATGTAACACATGTAAATATAATAGAAAATGAAACACATCTACGTGAATAGTTTACTCAAAGCACACATTTAGTTAACAACATGGATATGAATTGGTCCACCAACTTTTGGAGACATATAAAAATTTTAGAAACATAATAGATGCACTATCAAACTTACAAACAAATGTTATATGTTAGGAACACTACCCTGTAATGCATCTACATTTATCAAACAACAATCCTAATTGTAGAAGATGCATCAGTGAGGAAGGCATACATCAATTCTCCACATCTAATAATATGGACCTAGGTGAAAAACCAAATGTGTTGAAAATTCTCACTTAAGTAGAAGAGAAGCTCATTGTGTATGTAAATTTAATATTACAAGTTACCCATTCTTGTGGTGGACAATATGAATATAGTGGTCACACTATTAGCTTCCCCCAAGATACCAAAACAATAATAAAATCTCTTCCACTTAGAATTCAATAATTAGATGTATTAATAGTCTAAATAATTAATACACATAGGAAGTATTATAAGTAGATACCATGTTAAAATACACTAGAATATAAAATAAAATATGACATATTTTAAAATGATGCTGAAATCAATGCTATTGCATTATCACTACTCCTTGATTCTACTACATACATTTTAGAAATACTTTATACAATTCAAAGTGAACTTGAAGAACCAACGTCAAGAAATGTTGAATTTGTAAAAAATCAATATGATCTATAAAGTAGAATAAAATATGTTCAACATAATTTATGGTAAGACTACCAAATAAGCATTGTGAACTTTAAAAATCATTAAAGAAGATTTACAAATAAAAAATGGGAACAATATCATCATTGATTGGTCCCACATTAGTTGAACCCCTATAAATGAGTACACTATTGAGGCCCTATTAGACATGAAATTTCCCACTCTATTTCCAAATAGCAATGCACTACCCATGTAACAAATGAGTATGGTTCTACAATGGGCACGAATGGGCACGAAGGAGGATTTTTGAAATCCTCAGATGCTCACGACGAGGGAGAGGATGATCCTAATGCGGATGTCTCTACTACAATGTTTAACTTTGTCTTGGTGGATGTGGTCTTTGTTCTGCTGCATGTGGAGGTGCTTCTCAGCGATGGTTTTGTGTCTTTATCTGCTTGTATGGGGGTTTGGGGTTCTAATATTCTTTACCCCTGCTCCCCTAGTGATGAGTTGCTTCTTGCAGCTTGGGTGTCTCTTTGTGGTGGTCGTGGTGGGCGGGTTATTACCTAGTTCTCTCTTTCCACTCCTTTGTTGTGTTTCTTCTTGTTTGAGGGGGTTGCATGTGTTTGGTGCTCGGTGGTGTTTGTGATTGAGGGTGTTTCAAAGATGTTGCTTCTTTGTACTTCCCCCTTGCTACGTCTGTGGTTGGTTGTCCTTCGTGGATGCCTCATGTGGCCTGTCGGGTTTGGTGCTGGGCTTTGGTGCTTGGATAGTTCTACCTTTGTTGGCTCCACCTGGTTGGGTTTGTTTTTGAGGGATGATTTTGTTGCCTTGTTCACTGGTGCTTCTCCTCTCTTCCTGCCCTCTCGGCTTCCTGTTAAGGTGGATATCCCTCCTTTTCAGGTGGAGGTGGTGTTTGAGAGTGTGGTCAAGGGATTTTTTCTTCAATTTCTCTCTTTCTTGATGGGATCTGGTTTGAGCCCCTTATGGGGAACGGTGTTATGTTTCCTTCGGGGCATGTTTGTGAAATATTCTAGCTATGTGGTAGCCTGGTTGAAGATGTTCAATAGAATGGTGATCTTTTTTGTTTCTTTGTTCTCAATAAATTTCCTCTTATTTTTGGGGCTAAAGGTTTGTGAGACCATCTCTTGTCCACTTTGGGGGAGATGGGGGTTTGCTTCTGGTGTGGTGTAGAATGGTCTATTTTGGTGGATTTGTGCTACTATTTCCTTGTTGTAGGCATGTTCAAATGGGGTTGGGTTTAGAGCTCCTTTGGAAGTCTTGCTTTCCCTCACAACCTAGGTGGGGTTGAGGTTAATAAGTAATGTTTCTGCTTGTTTTTTTTTTACTTTCTTCTTGTTTCCTCATTTGGTGACTCCTATCATGGTGGAGTCATTTCCTTTGGAGGTGGTGTTTGTGGTTCTGGTGGAAAGTTGTGATCTTCTTTGAATGGCCCCTTTCTTCATTTGGCCCCTTTTTTTATTCTTTCTGGATGCCTTGGGAGGAGGTGTTTGCCTATTATATTGAAGTTCTTTCTTGCTACCATGTTCTACAAACACTTTATTCAATAGAGGTGAATATTTCTCCTATTCAAGTGGAGCCCTCTCCTATTCAGGTGGAGGTGGAGGTTGTAGATATGGTGGGAAGTGCTTCTCTCCTTTGCTAGTTCCTATTGAGGCAGAGTGTGCTTGCTCTAGAGGGAGGTTTCTTTAGTAGTTCTGGTCCCCACTTCTTCCTCTCCTATAGAGGGGAGCCCCATCCTTTTGAGGTGGTTTCGGGGTTGGTGTCTGGGTGGTTGGTGTATTTTGAAGAATGTTTCTCTGCAACATTTTGTGATTCTTACCCCTCTTTTGGTGGGAATCTATTAGGCTTAGTTTTTTCTAACTTGAGCAAAATATCTGCTACAGCCTAGCTATTGTAAGTGGTTTATGGCCTGGTTGTTTCAGGCAGTCTTTAGGGATTTTTGTTTGGTGGGTTGTTCCTTAGCTCAAGGCCTTTGTGGTTTCTCTAACTTTGTCTTAGGACTGTTGTTTGTCCTAAGTGTTCTATTTCTCCTGGTCTTAGTGCCAGGAATGGGTTGTTAGTCGGTCTAAATTTCTTTGGATTATTGTTGGTTATGTGTGTTATGTCACTCCTAGTTATCTATTGACCAAGTGTTGTTTGTTTTTTGTTGTGTTTCTACGGTGTTTTCGCTAGTGTTGTTTCTCTATTTCGTTTGCAAAGTTTGAGACTTTGTTGTTTGAAAGTGTCATATTCTTAGCTCTGTAAAAGGTTCTTGGTCCTTTCAAAACCTTACTTACCTTATCAAAAACATTAAGGTAGGGAAGTGCAACTTCATGAATATACCTTGCACCAAGTTATGTAGTTCCATGACAATATATTTTGACAATATCCAAATTTTGGATATTTCCATCTAAATCATAGCCAAGAAATTATGCTAATGTTTATCAAAAGAAAAGAAGACAATATATTGACCACTATTGAAGACCTTTATTCCCACTTACATAAACTACTAGACAATAAATTGGTTGAAGAATTAATTCATTTTGGTTCTACTTTATGAGGGACAATATTGTATTGGAACAATTTTTATGGCGATCTCATAAATATGATCAACCAAATAGGTTCACCAACTTTTTTCTTTACATTAAGTGCAATAGATATATAATGACTAAATTTATACAAAATTTCTATAAACAACAATAAATCTACATTGTACTAAAAAAATTGCACAGATAATGTGATTAAGAACCCATACACCACATCCCCATATCAATATCAATAATTCACAATATTTCATAAATGGGTCATTGAGAAGCTCATTTAAACAAAAAAATATTGGTATAGGTATGAATGACAACATTGAGGTTCTCCACATATACATAAATTCATTTGGCTAGAAAATACACCAAAAATTGATATATTAGATTGGGAAAATAATGTAGAAGTGGACAGAGAAAATAATTCTTTGACAACTATGTCACTACTTGGAACCCTTATTATAAATTTGAAATAAGCAACATGATACATAAAACTCCAATGGATGATCCATGCCTACTTCAACACATTTGAAATATTCTCTATCAAACCATACAATCATTATGAAGCGCTAATTAATCATGTACAAAGACACACTAAATGTAATAAGATGAATTTCCTACATAATAAAGGGAAAAATATATAATTTAGATACAAATTTCCATATAAATACCACACATTATCCACCTTATCATGTGATGAATCAAGTAAAAAATATTATAAACCATCAAGAAATTATGATTGGTTAAACATTCATGTGAGATGGTGAAATGGGAACTAAGGTAAACACTTAAACTAAATCACTTATTCCACTGTAAACATTGAGGGACACAAAAGTAACCAAGAGAAACTATTTGGTTGTTGTCCTCAAGGGAGAGCCAAACAACTAACCAGTGTTTTGGTCCATTTTTGTGTTGATGATGAGATGTAATGATTGATTGGAAGATGTAATAAACTAGGTGAATTAATACTAAAGAGATGAATGATTACAGATTCTAGAAAACTTAGAACAAAAAGACAAAAAAAAGAACCAAAATTGGAAAGTGGAGACAAAGAGGAACCTAACATTTAAATATGAGATTCAACTAGCCGAACAGGAGCATTGGTTGCCCTAGTCTAGAAGTGATGGATTTTAGGGTTTGGAAGTCGATATATGTAGAGCAATGTTTGTAGGTCTCTGAATCTGAAACCCAAATCTGAAGTTTGAAAGTTTATGAATAATCAACTTTCCCTAATTTTATGATGAAAGGTACATGAATACTTGAATTAGGGTTTAAAGTCTCGAGATCTCAAATTCACTTCAATCTAATTTAGAACTGTAACCTATAATAAGGACAAGGGGAGAAGGCTTATGTTGTATAGGGGCTTTCCTTGGTCAAACCCCATTTTGGTGTTTCCACCTCCACAAATCGCTATGATGATAATGAAATGAATTGCGTGCTCTCGTGGGAGTAGAGGAAAATAAATAAAAATAAATGATAAATGAAACAATTGTAATTTACCACTTAGATTTGCATTCCTTGTTGGATTGAAGTCACTTTTTCTCATCACATACAAGGAGAAATTGGAGGATTCTTGGATATCTTGTGAGTGTTAGTGCTCAGAACAATAATAAACATAAACATGAAACATATTACAATGCATAAACTTGAATTTTTTTATGTGTTGTAGGCTCGTAAATTACTACAATTATGCTATAGATCTTCTACTTATTCTACTCTTGAAGTTGCATTAATTTCCTTTAGGATGCTAGAGTGATATTAAAATTCCTTAGATAAAATTAGATGTTCAAATGGAGGGACAAACTTATATTTATATGAGTTTCAACATATTTCACATTAACCACTATGAGAAGCCGACAATTAATTTTGGATTCTTAGACATATTGAGGCCGACAACAATATTTAAATTTTGGGGCCTGATTAGGTGGGATAGGGGCATTGTGCACTGTAGTCTAGTCCTTTTTAGCTATTAAAAAGTCTATTAAATAAATATTTAATTTAATTTCCCAAAAATGATAATTAAATAGATAAACAATAAGCATAATTAGGCACATTCACTTAAGAGGGTGCCAAACCTAGTGTGAAATTGTTAAGGGTGACAATTTACGACACTACAATTCATAACCTAAATATGCTCTCAATATGGAAAGCTAATATATATTTCCAACCTGCCATCTCATGACTACTTGTTCTTAAATACATTTCCAATTATGCATCTAAAGCTTAAAGACAATCAAATAGCTATGTTAATATCTTGTTAAGAATATGTTCAAATCAAATATTAAAAGACCATACTTTGAAAATATATCAAAAAATCATGGTAAATATTACT
>VDFB02058242.1:34859972-34901486 GCA_007258455.2 Sequoia sempervirens
GTGCCAATTTAAATAAACTTGAAATGCTAGATCGATGTGATGTTGATAACAAAAAACAAGAAAAACACAATGTTCCTACATGTTTGCATGATGTTGCAATTCAATTTGTAAACACAAATAAGATGTCCCAACAATATGTTTGTTTCCCCTTTAATTTGTACAACCAAAATTATGCATTATCACCAAAAAATAACTAGCACTTAATATCATTAAAAATTAGTAAATAGATAATTCCTTAAAATAACCACTATATATGATCATACAAGGAACTATAGGCATTGAAAAATCCTATCTAATTAGTTATGTAAGAAACACTTGAAAATTTGGTACCAAAAAGAGTAAACCTACTCCTTATTCTCACCCTAACAAGACTTGTAAAAAAAATTTATATTAGAAATAGTTCACAAAAGCATTACATCATCATATATTGATCATCATAATCAACCAGCAAGATCCACTGTATAAACCACAACTATCAACAAGAGCAAAAAAACTATGCTACGGAGAAGTCTTATTAGCCATTACAA
Source organism: Sequoia sempervirens (assembly GCA_007258455.2). Taxonomy (NCBI): domain Eukaryota; kingdom Viridiplantae; phylum Streptophyta; class Pinopsida; order Cupressales; family Cupressaceae; genus Sequoia; species Sequoia sempervirens. The sequence continues at coordinate 34,860,500 of VDFB02058242.1, forward strand.
AACATTAAGATCGAGAGAGTTTTGAGTAACTTAAACTAAAACTAGAAACTGAGTCATACTGCATCCCATGACCCTATAACATTGTTGCTCACCGCAACATTATCTGTATCATATCTCCCGAGGGGGGATCAATATCAGGAATAGCAGACGCGTCCTACTAAGGATCATCTGTGAGTTTATGTGCTTTGTTCTTTTCTTTTATGTCTTCTTTGGAGATGTTCTTGTCTTTCATGAACTGTTCAACGACTTTTAGTTCTTCTTGATCAAGCATATCTTTGTATGCATTAAAAAATTGAGCAGACTTGATATCTAATTTATAAATCATCAACATTCCTTCTCTGACTAGGATCATGAACCGGCTTTTAGGAGTCTCTAGCACTGTAGAAGCCTGTAACATAATATGAAGGAATGTGAGTTTAAGATTAAACTTAGTAAGGATTCTCTTTGAACCTTGAAATACATCCTCATTTTGCCTGGACCATAAAAACCAAATAATTTCACAAGAGAGCACAGACCAAAAAGTGTTAAGATAATCATCAAAACAGTCAATAAAGCCAGCTAAGATTTTAAACCAAGACTTACTAGGCCAAGAGTTCCAAGTAATAGGGAATCCCAAAAACAAGGACCAAACCAATGAAGCAAAAGGACACTGAAAGAAGAGATGATAAATAGTCTCAGAGGAAGAGCACACAGAACACATGACAGGGGAGAGACCACCAACATACAACACATCCCCGATAGCAACTTTTTTGAGTAGAACTTGCCACAATAAACATCTCTTCTTAGGTTCACTAGGGCTATGCCAAAAATGGTTAAAAACAAAGCACCATTTGGAATTTGACCAATGGCAGTCCCAGGACTCATTTATCCACTGTATAATATTAGATTCACCTTTAAGCATCAGATAAATCCGTTTAGCAGTAATATCATGAAAGGAATTGCCATTATTCCATTTCAACTGATCCAAAAACTGTCCAAAAGATACAATTCTGCTAGGAAAGAAAGGCCCCACTGCTTTACAAATCAAAGTGTATGTCTTCTTATGGGAGAGAGGAATATTATACTTGGAGAAAATTTTATCCCAAGAATCAAGGCGGTTACATACCAGAAGATCACCAACATAGGAGATACCCAAGGAGTTCCAAATCTTAGCCACACAACATTGAGTTAGAGCAAGAGGTTTTTTATTTAACATGACCCCCCACCATAAAGATCCATCCACAACTGAATAGGTTGGAGAGTGACTAATAGCTTGTCTATCACAAAAAATTCCTCTCACCTGAGTCCAAGCTTTCCACAAAGAAGAGAAGATAGCAAACCCAAAAGTTTTAACTTTAAATTCCCCCAACAATATATCACTGAATCCCAGAGAATTCCAATTTCTACCTTTTTTGGGCTTGGATAAACTAATATTGTTTCTAATCAACACTTTCCAAGGCTCACCCCCTTGGATGGACTTAAAAATCCATTTGAAAACTAGAGCAATTTCATGAGTCTTGAGGTCACGAAGACCCAGGCCCCCAAGCTCCTTAGGAGTACAACACCAATCCCATGAAACATTATGTTTTTTTTTGTTACCCTATCCATCTAACCAGAGGAAGTATCTCAAGATAATTTCCAACTTGTTAACCTAGTAATTAGAGAACAACCATGTAGAGGAGTAGTAGATGGCATGAGATGACAATACTTTTTGAACAACCTGCACTCTCCCAACCAAAGAAAGGAGGTGAGTTTTCCATTCAAGATGCTTTCTTTCTAACTTAGCAAAGATCCACTCCCACATATCCTTCAGAGAAGGACTAATAGCAAATGGGATTCCTAAGTATCTCACCACCTTGGAGGGCCCAACCCAACCCCAACCTTTATTTGCAAGCCATGTTGGGGGTAATTCTGACCAGCGAATAACTGTTGATTTCTGAGGGGCCACCTTGGCACCTGTGGCAAAACGAAAAAATTCCAACCTTTCTAGAATATTATCAAAATTGTTCTCACTGAGTTCAGGGAAGAGGGCAGTATCATCTGCAAATTGAGCATTGGGAAATATATTATCATCAAGCAACCTGATACCTTTGACCGATGGACCCAACTCAACACCTCTAAGAATATAATATAAAGCATCAACATCAATAACAAATAAAGCCGATGCAATGGGGCATCCTTGCCTTATTGATCTCTGTAGCTGAATGGGATCATACAAGCATCCATTAACATCAATTATGGTAGAGGACTCATTAAATAAAATCTCAATCCATTTATAAAAGTACGAGGGAAAACCAAAAGCTTTCATCATACCACTCACAAATGGCCACTCTATTATGTCATAAGCTTTTTCAAAATCTAACAATATCATGGTTGTATTTTTTCCATCTTCTTTGGCCCAATGCATTGCTTCCTAGCTGGTTATCAGATTCACAAGGATATACCTTCCTTTGATAAAGCTAGTTTGAGTAACATATATAATCTTCCCTAGTATCCCTAAGATTCTTTTGGCAAGAGTCTTAGCTATGATCTTATAAGATAGATTCAACAATGTTTTTGGTCTCCAATTCTTTACTATTGTTTTGTCCCCCCTTTTAGGGAATAGTTTGATCACCCCTTTGTTAATGTTGTGACCAAGGGATCCTCTGTGGAAGGCCTCATTGTACAACTCCAATAACTCCTAACCAATCCACTCAATGTTTTCTTTGTAGAACTCTGCAGGCAGCCCATCAATGCTCGGGGATTTGGAATTAGCCAAAGATCTAATTGTGTCTTCAATTTCATTAATAGATACATCTTTAGATAGGATCACATCATCTTCCTCAAATATTTTTTTGGGGATCAACTTCATGCATTGCTCTATTTTAACCATATTTTTTTGCTTATGTTCCAATGTAAAGAGAGTTTTATAAAAATCAAAGAAGGCTTTACCAATTTCCTCAGGGTTATTTGTGATGCTACCATCCAAAGTGATCTCCTAAATCTTTTCTCTTTTTTGCTTATGCCTGATAATATTGAAGAAATAGTTAGATCCTTTGTCTCCTTCTTTCAACCAATTTAACCTAGATTTGATGCTCTTCCCTTTGAATCTTGTGTGTTTGATCTTACTCATTTCCATCTTTGTCTTAACCATTTCTCCTTCCAAATATTCATCATTCCCTTTTTGTTGAAGAGAAATTTCAACCTTGTTAGGTCTAGTTTGTAACACTTCCTCCAATTTATATCTATCTTTAGCAAATTTTTCCCCAACAAATTGAAACAATTTTCTCCACAGACTAATAAGAACATCCCACCTCTCAATCATAGACAAATCATAATGACAAAACTTAGAGATACAAGTAGCCATTTTGATGGCCCCAAGGGTGTCGCCATCCTTAAGAAGGGAGGTATTAAGTTAAAACACATTATTTTTCCTAGGTCTGCCAATGCTATGACACCTATCATCAATATTAATGACATCAGAAATGGGAGAGTGATCAGACATAATGACCGAGGTTACAGTGACAAGATTATTAGCCTTATCACAGACAAAGGAGAAGGCAAAAGCATCCACATAGATTCTATCAAGCCTACAGTATATCCTTTGCTTAGAGGCTTGATTGTTACACCAGGTAAACCATATCCCTTTAGACTCTTCCTTCTTTCTCTTTATGGGATCAATCAAATTGAGCCTTCTTTTACACTTTTCCCAAAAAAACTACTCATTTCCTTTCCATTCATGCCTCATACCACCCAATTTATCCTCTTTATATTCAATCACATTAAAGTCACCATTCAGGATCCAATGCACTTTAGGGAGGGATGTGGAAATCCAATCCCATAAGGCAACCCTATCTCTATAGTCATTGGGGGCATAGACGTTACATATGCCCACATCAATCTCATGATCTTTTACAATGACCCAACATACCCTATTACACAGGGAGACTCCATTGTTAACAATCTTATCAACCCAGCTTGGACCTACCAAAATGGTAGCCCCTCCTTTGCCACATTCATGTTTAGTATAGAAGCTTTTGGCTTGGTTCTAGATAAATTTTAGAATAGTGGAAGCATGGAAGCCTACTACTTTCACCTCTTGGAGGAAAATGATATCTTTCTCACTCAATTTATTGCACCAATCCCTGACAATCTTTCATTTCAAGCCCTCTAACATTCCAACTAGCAATATTCAATTTCATTTGGAAGGATGGGTGGAATTTTTTTGATTCTTATATAATCTATTAAAACATTCTATCATCTCCCCACTTTTTTTGGGAGTAGGTTTATCAGAATTGGATTGAGAAAGAGATTGTGTATCAAATGTTTTCCTCTCTTTCTTTTTGGTGACTTCCAAAAAAGGTGGGGAGTCATCTTTTTTCTGGGCACCCGCCATATCAACTTCATGTACAACAAGTTCTTTTCCAACACTTTCATCTATGACTGGGGTATTCACAGTGGGGATGTTCTCGTTTTGGACCATTAATTTATTATTTCGAAGTTGTTTTGCTCACTCATTAATGGTAGCTAATGCTAATTTTGAGCATTTTTCCATCCTTGACCATCTCTTCCATTGGGGGTCACCTTATGTGAGCCGTCTTGGTTCATGTCTCGACCCCCTGCGGATATAATCTAAAAATCATCCTCAAATAGAGGATTTGTTAAAGAAACTTTATAGTTGTTGATAGTTGCCTCTTCCCCACAAGAACCAAACACCTTTTCACCATTTGTATCTTGTGGTCCCTCTACTTCTGGTTTATGTATATCAGGTACATCCATGTCTATATTATTTTTCTATGGGATGAATCCCCGGTAGGTTCATTATTTTGAATAAAATTAAAGGATTCAGTATCATTTTTTTTCTTCAACAAAGGGAATTCTCTTTTGTTATGATCATTCCTCTTACAGTGAACACAAGAATTCAAATTACCCAAAACATCAATGTCCCAGCAAAAAAGTTCTTCAAACTTTAGAGAAATTTTCCTCGGAATATCAACCTCCAGGTCGAGTGCAATTAGAACCCTAGTGTTCAAATGGGGGAGGGTGACCCTCGCTTCTTCAATCTGAAGAACGTTCCCCAGTGGCTTCAAAAGATGAGGCAGAAAAGACCAAAACTCTGTAGACACATTTTTAATTTCAAGCCAATTGGGAGTGGACCTAGCAACAACTTTCTCCATGTCCCCTTTGGGTGACCATGGGAAGGAGTGAAATAATGACTAACCCACATTCCAAAAACCTTTCTTCAAGACCCTTTCTTGCATGCTACAAGTTTTGAACACCACAATAAAAAGACCTTTATGCATCATTCTACAGAAATTTACATAAATGCCCAACTTCTTGCCCCAGACATTGTTAACCCAATCATCAAAAAATTTCCTTGAAGGTAAAGTGTTAGGGTTCATACAAGCAAAGAACACTGCAACATTCTTAAGCCTATTTTTCTAACTTTTAATGGATTTTAGCATTTCATCATTCAAAGTAAGAGAAAGCATTTTCACGGTCGAAGGACAATCCTTACCATTTTCTCCCCCTATGGGGTCTCCATTGGCGATGTTGCTTCCATTTCGTAATCCATTTTTGTTGGCCCCCAGTAGTCTTCCTAATTCCACTCCATCGAGTGCCACGAATCCTCCATTGAACACCGCAGACGAAGGACACTTGATTTCCCTTCTTTTGCAGAGAGCACAAATTTATAAGACGATTTTGGCTTTCCCAAATTACCAAAATTATCACAACCTTTAGAAGAGTTATATTTTGTATTTGATTCCCCAATTCCCCTGACACCATTAATGTCCTCCATTCAACAAATGGATTAAATGATCCCTGGGACTGGAAAGGACAGAAAACCCCAAGTTGGGGAGGGGTAACGAAGGGCACCAAATAAACACACATGGAAGAACAATAAAAACTAGAGAAACAAAAAGAATAAACAAGCACAAATCCCAAGACACTACAAGCAAGGACACAAATCACAACACAAAGCACCAAGGGAACAAAGGATGCCACAATATCAATTATAGGTGTGCACAATGAGAGGGTATCATAACACCTTCTTAGAGCACACTAGCCTATCTACAATCAATCAATTATAAAAAATTTATCGACTTGTAACAAATTTAATATACAAGCCCTGATTATACATGCAACCATTGCAAGGATAAACATTGACAATATTTCAATAAGACATGAAAAACATACAATACATTCTCATCAATGAGATAAGCTTCATTAGCCCAAAACTACTAATAAAACTTGATAGTAGGTTTACATGAAACAATTACCCAACAATAAAATCTTTGTTTTGGTGACATTTCTATAATTTTTATAGGAGATATTGTCCAACTACCACTTCATATGCATCACACACAATAATGTAAAATATATGGAACACATTTAATATAATTTTTACATTACAAACAATATATATACAACAAGGTGACAATCTGATTCAAATACAATTTCATCCTAAATTAAAAAACATACACAATGCAAAACCAACATAACTTGATTGGGAATTATTAGAATGATTTGCACAAACAAGAAAATAACAACAACTAAACAAGAATATTTTGACCAATTGATACACTTATTTGCTACAAATGAGCCAATAACATTATACAACAAAAAAGTGTTAAAACTACTAAATCTACATGTTGCACTTAGTTTTGAAATTAATACACAATGTAAATTAGGTACTGATATTAATGATGAGCACCTTCTCCAAGAGGTATTGCTAGGAATATTTCAACATGTCATTCTTACAAAAGACTTATGGATCCAAGCTAGACTTGTAAATGGATCTCTTGGAGAGGTCAAAAATATTGTACATCCCATTGTATCTAAACCATTATAATTGTCAACATGCATTATAATAGCATTGATAACTCTAACGGTCCATCATGGGATGAAAAAAATCCAAAAAATATACTAGTATAAACTATATCATGAGGCAATTGTAGTCAAATATCACTATCCATGGCATGGGCGATCACTATACACAAATCACAAGGCCTTACACTAAATAAAGCCACAATTAATATTGGTAAAATTGAATTATATCCTCACATTTACAACAATGTCTAGAGTCAAATCTATAAAAGGCATTTGTAGAGAGTCTTCATAATATTTTGACAACTATTTTAGAATGAACAAAATCTATACACTATTATTAGAAAGAAAGAAAAAGATTACATACAAATTGTAGAGGAAAACTAATGTGTAATGGACTTGGTAAATTTTATACAATTCAGGGGTGTCCCAAGCTGAACAGTCTGCTTGACATTGCAAGCCTACAGTAAATTATCAACCAAGGTGCACGTAAACTTATGATAGTACTACACTATTTGTGCCCTCACATACTTGTGTTCACCTAAATTATTTTATGCAAACCTATTCAAACTATTCTACTTTGTTGGAAACTTACATAATTGTAAAAACAATGAAAGTAGTTACAAAACCTAATGGCTACGGGTATCTACAACATAAGTTGTAGGTGACTGCTAAAGATATACGAGTGCATAATTAATGTAAAACTATTTAAAACAACAAAATAACCAATCCTAAGCTTCAGAGTACTATGATCTATGAATTACATCTTTGTCCATGAACAACCATAACTTTAACTAACCATAAACTAGTTTACTTTACATTGCACGTGTAAGATAAAGAAAGCATAATTAATGGAAATGCATAAATAAATAAATAGATAGTTGAAGTGAAGAATAGTACCTGATAGTTGAAGCCTGAGTGGCCAACTCAGAATACTGTCTCACTTAAATTAAAGCAAAATCTAACTTAGATTCTTACACATCCATGCATCATACAACTCCATTCATTGCATAACACCAGATATTTAGACATAATCCTTCTTGTAGATTTTATTTCATAACTTCATTTTAACAACATGTCTTTGGATAACTGGAAAATTAGAAAAAACTACTAACTAAGCTTGTATTAATCAACTAACTAAACTATGAACTCATCCCTTGACTTTATACAAAACGGGGAGAGTCTTATTCAAAACTACTAACTAACTGCAATCATAAATCTCACTCCAAGATATGAGGATGTGAATTTAAGACTGACTTATTCAACTAATTGAAAAGGAAAAAGAGACCTATTCAAATAAGAACAACTTGCATGTGAAACACATAGGAAAATGTCCAACATTCTAGAACAAGTATCTTTCCACATTTATTCCTTCCATAATGACTATGCTCAGCTACATAGCTTCATGTACTTTGAATAGATTGAACTTTAATTTCCTATTTTACTACCTTGGTTCTTGCTACAAATACTCCTTTCTTGTTACCACGCATTGATCTGCAAAGAGATTAATCCATACAACATGCATATGCAACTAACCACCATAATTAAATCACAGCATTCCATTCATATACATTTATATTCATATTTAAACCATGCAATGCTACGAATATTCCACCATATTTCATTTCCACAAAATGGGTTCAAGGTTGCAAGGTATGCATGAAAGGATAACATATTATGGAAGTATTATCTTAAAAGGTGCTTTAAAACATAAGTGAAGTGTCTTAAAAGTATATGAAAAGTAACAAAAAGATACTAATAACCAGAGCCATAATTCCCCCCAACTTGTCATTTTGCTTGTCCTCAAGCAAAAATACCAAACTAAATCACCTAGGGAAGAAGATTGTAAAACAAAGTGATCTGCCTGAGATCCATGACTGTGTTGACTCCCTGTCCTTGTTTGAGGTAGAAACCATTATAGCATGCAAGCTTATTCATCTTATCTAATTTTGCATTCATGTCCTGATCATTACTATGCCCAGTCCAATGTGGAATTGGGTGAAGTAGGATAGGAGGGTGGCAAGTCAGTGGAAGCCACTCTGCTCCCCATATTCCTAAGATCTCAATATATTTGCGCAACCTCTCAAACATGTTCATAAAGTTGTGGAGGGAGTGAGGCTCCTTCCTCTACAATTCTAGAGTCAAACTGTTCCATTTGTTTTCCACATGTATCAGGAAGTTTTGAAGAGTGATCACTACCAATTGTTGAATCCTTCTATAATCCCTGATTCTCAAGTCTATAATTATCTTTCTTGGTCCCCTATGTGAAAGGAGTCTTAGCCATTGAGTAATGACTTTATCGGGATTCATTGCTTCTTTCCTAAGTTGCAGTGCCATTGTTTTCTCCTGTTCTTCATACTTCATTAATTCCCCATGGAGTTGTTCATTTCTGAAGTAAGATGTGATGGCTCTCACTTACAAATCCCCAACATAAATCAAGGGATTCCATTTAGTATCTTCTGCAATCACATAATTATGCAAATAATATTCACATAATTGGTCTTGCTCCTCTAAACTAACTGTGTTGAAGAAACTGAGAAAATTGTGTCTCTTATTCAAAGCAAAGGGTTGGTCATTAACAAACTTATTGAATTGAAAATTGAGAAATTTTTCCTTTAAGATCAATGCATATACTCTAGACAGAGGTCTCCATTCAACTATCTAAATAGCTCTGTCAACCACTTCTGTCAATTTCTCCTCCAGTCTTTTCAACTCCAAATTCTTGTTAACTTCTAATGATGCATTCAAAACTTATTTTTCTTTTCCCCAGTTTTCTTTTTCCTACCTGAATTGAGTATTAATTTTCATCAATTCAAGGCCTAAAGACAAAGTAGTATGGTGGGTTGGTGTTCTCATAGTAGGGGGCTATTGATCTACATTCAAATCAGTTCCCATTTTACCTTCAGTCATTTGTGCCAGTAGGTATAATTTTTTTCCATGGTCGTAGGTTTGTATTTTCTCTTTCAACTCCTTGATTCTTATTTCCTTTTCTTTGTCTCTTTGTTCATACCATTTCACCTGTTCTTCCAATTGTTTTATCCTATCAAGGGCTTCTTGAAGCTCTTTCCTTATGTCTCTTTCCTCTAGCAATTCCTTTTCTTCTTCAAAATTTAAACCATCACTATCATCTCCTATGTTATCAAAGAATTCTCTAAGAGATCCACTAGGTACTACCCTCTTGGTCTTATTAGCAATAAAAGCATCCTCTGAGTCAGAATTAGAGGAGGAAGACACATACCTTCTCTTTCTAGCAGGCACATCAATATTTTCAACATAAACATTGCCAAGGTAAACTCTTTCCCTGTCTATGTTTGTGTTTATCATCAATGGATCATGATGCTCCTGCTCCTCAACTTTTTCTCCCTGTAATTGTTCCTCCATGCCTCTCTTCTTAATTCTCTTTCCCTTTAGTCTCCTTGAGCATTAGGGAGTAGCGATTTCCTGTGTAACTAATTTACTCCCATTTCCTCTTTTACTCCACTTTTTCCTTCCTGCATCCTCTCCTTTTACAATATTCTCCTGCTTGTCACATCCTTTTCTTTTTCTTTCCCCTTTTGAGGATGTTGACGTAGTACTTCTCCTAGCTCTAGGGTTTCTAGAGGATGAGGGTTCCTCTATTACCGTAGCTGACTCTTTATGTTTCTCAATCCCACTTTTGTTGTGGGTAAGTGAAGCAAATGGTGTAATAGGGGAATCTTCTCTTTTAGGTTCATCTTGCTTAGGGTCAACTTTTGGTTCAGGCTTAGGTAGAGGGTCATTTTCTACTTCAGGTTCCTCAAGCAACTTAGTGATTTCTTTGCAAATTTTAAAATCTTCCCTATTAACCCGGGGATGTTGAATTCTTAAACTTCTTTTAACTAGTAGGGTTATCAAGCAGTGATGAGACAATGTAGTGTCAGTTTGTTTCCTCTGATATTCAAAGGCCATTCTTTTCAACATGTTATATAGAAAATTGGGTACATTGACTAGTTTTTCATGCTGCAAATGATTCAACAAATTGAAATGCACAGTATATATAAGATTGTGGCAGACATCACAAGTAAGGTATTTGATAATATAAGTAGCACATTTTCCCCAAAAGAATGGAAGGGAAATCCTTTTAGTACCTTGTGACGAAGAATCCAAATTTTCACCCCGTTAACAAAATTCTTCCCTCGCTGCTACCGCATATGCATGAGTTGGGTATTCAAAGCCTATCCGAGGTAACCCTGTGACCTGAACAATCACCATTTCTGAGCCATCCACCACCAATCCCTTTACTTTTGCTTCATCATACTTTAACATGGCTACAAAATATCTTGCTATCTCATTATCATACTCTGTCAGCTTCAAGAAATAGTCCAACCATCATGCTCTGGTAAATATAGGTAAAACCATAATTTCCTCTAATATCTCTTTGTGAGCAGACGATTCTCTTTGAATTACATCACCTCCCATTTTTTTGTTGCTTCAGTAACCTCAAAATGTTTTACATGCTGCAAATTCAACTTCACCACCTAAAAACCCTCAAATTCAATTGCTTATTTGAATGCCTTCTCTATACCTAATACTCACAATCCCTTGTCTTCTAGTTCAATCAAGTATCCAAATTCTATACCTTAGCTTATCTCAGGGAAGGAATCACATTTATCAAAAACACAAAGAAGTTTTTTAGTTTTAAAAGTATAGAAAAAAATGTAGTTTGACAAACTTAGGTGGCATAAATCAAATTTTTTGATTTGACACCCCTCCGCCCAACTTTAATTGAAGTGACCACAATTCATGCGTAACTGGGTTGTGGGAGGTAAGATAATGATGGAAATGAAGGGTGATATATTTCACATGCATAATTGAAACAATGAATAATAATGAATATGAAAAGAAAGCTAGATTTAATTAAATGAAGTTACCTTTCAGACGTACGTAATGGAAAGTAATGCTCAGTGCAGTTATGGATTGAAAAAGGAACATATCGTGGAGTACAAGTGATGTGATGTGCATTGATTGCATAGGAGTTGATGAAAAGTGGTGGTTGTTCTGGCGACGAGTGCTTTACTGTAAAGTAAATGACGCATGTGAGCATGAATAGATTTCATGGGAAAACCAATTTAAAACCGCCAAGTAATAATAACATGTAGTCAATAGGTGTTGTTATGGGTACTCCAAGCATAGGGCCTGAATAAAAGGTTCTTGACAGGTCCCATCTGAAATAGGTCCCTATAAAACTAAAGAGCAGGTCCCTCTAGAGTTTGAAAACTATTCATTATGGAGATTTTGTTGTGTGTGCATGTGATTTAAAACATGGGAAATTAGGCTTGAGTAATCTTAGAGGTGGAGTTGTGTAACTCAACCTCTGTATTACAAGACGTGCTGGGTAATTCACTTCCTACTAGAATATCATCATGTGTCCCAGTACTTGAATCAGCAGAACTATGTGCACCATGCTCATCCATTAGAGATAGGATGAAATCATCGTGTTCAAGTGGTTTCTTGTACAACTTGAGTCTATGACCATTAAGTAGGAGTGAAAATTTGACTACATCTATAATATGTAATTGCACTGCACCATTAGGAAATACATGTATTTCATAAGGACCTAGCCATCGTGACTATAATTTCCTTGGAAAATCTTTGTATCTAGAATCATACAGAAGTGCCCAATCTCCTATAGTAAATTCTTTAGTCTTAATATATTGATCATGACATTTAATTCATTGTTTGAACAACCTCTGTGTGGTGAAATTCTTGCAATCTGATTTCATCAAGAGCATCCAAATGTTGCAACCTTTCTTTCTGAGATTCTATTAATTCCATCCCTAAATCAACTATTGTGTGTAGGGTTTTGTATTAAAACTCTATAGGTAACATTGTTGTTTTGCTATAAACCAACTCATAAGGGGTAAACCTTATAGTTGTCTTCCATGTAGTTTTGTATGCCCAAAAAACTTCTGGGAGTCTAGATACCCAATCTTTTCTATGAAGTTGCACAGTTTTTGTCAATATGTTCTCAATCTCCCTGTTTGTAACTTCTACTTGCCCATTTTCCTGAGGATGATATGGAGTAGATTTCTTGTTCCTAATCTGATACTCCTTCACCAGTTGGGCTATGAGGTTTGATGTGAATTGGGGTCCTTGATTAGTCACAATATCCTTAGGAACACCATACCCAGTGAAGATTTCCTCATGATATAAATTTTTTACAACATCCACATCTTTGGCAAACTACAATGCTTTCACTTCTACCCATTTGGTTAAGTAGTCAGTACATACTAGTATATACTCTTTGTTATTTGAAGTGGGAGATATAGGGCCAATAAAATCTAGCCCCCATTTATCAAAATGAGCCAGTGCTAGTTGGGGTTGCAAAGGCAATTCATCACTTCTTGTAGGTCTCCCCATCCTTTGGCATATATCACAACTTTTAGTATACTTTACAAAATCTTTATGAAGGTTAGGCCAGTAATATCCTATTGTTAAGATTTTAAAAGTTGTCCTCTTGGCTACAAAATGTCCACCATAAGGTTCATCATGACATGCTTTCAATATATCAAACACTTCATCCTCCCTAATACATCTTCTCATTATGTTATCTGGGCCAATATAAAATAAGAAGCCAAAAATCCAAGAATAAGGGAAGAATTTGTGAACTAATTGTCTTTTTTCCTTAGGAGAGAAGTAAGTTGGAATTTTCCCTATTACCAAGTAATTAGCTATATCAACATACGATGGATTATGTATACTTAGACCAAATAAATGCTCTTCAGGGAAAGAATCATCAACCACTCCTTTAGATGTTGTGGGAAATCTAGATAGAAAGTCAAAAACCACATTAGCCTTTCCTAGTTTGTCAATGATGGTTATGTCAAATTCTTGCAACAATGGCAACCACCTCACAAGTCTTCCACCTACTACTAGCTTATTCATCAAGTATCTAACTGTTGTATGATTTGTGTGTATGAATACTTGATAGCCAGTAATGTAGTGTCTGAACTTGTTAATGGCATAGACAACAACAAGCATTTCTTTCTCAGTCATAGTGTAGTTCAATTCTACTCCTTGTAGGTTTTTGTTGATATAATATATGATATACTCCTTATTCCCCTCTTTTTGTCCTAGGATTGCTCCAATAGAAAAGTCTAATGCATTAGTGTGAATGTGAAATGACAATGTCCAATTTGGACCTCTTAAAACTAGTGCATTAGTAAAAGCTACTTTTAACTTCTCAAAGGATTGCTGAAAATCCGGAGTCCACTCAAATTCAATATCCTTTGTCAATAAAGTAAACAAAGGGGCAGCTATTTTGTTTTAATCTTGAATGAATCTTCTGTAATAGCCTTCATGTCCAAGAAAGCTTCTCACATCCTTTTGTTTCTGGAGAACAAGCAGTGTAGATATAATCTCTATCTTCTTAGGGTCAACTTGTGTCCCTACACTAGAAATAAAATGTCCCGAGACAATGCCTTATGTCATCATTATAAAAAAATTCTCATTAATCAATGATAAATTGTGTCTAGTACATCTTTTCAAAACCATTTCTAAATTTTGCAAAGCCTCATCAAATCTCACCATATGTGGTGAAATCATCCATATAAATTTCCATCTTATCATGTGCAAAATAAAAAAATACACTAAGCACTTCACTTTGAAATGTGGCTAGAGCATTGCACAAACCAAAAGGTAAAACAAACTATGCATAAGGTACCCCAGGGATAGGTAAATGTAATGTCCCCTTCTCAAGAGTGATGAATTTGGTTGACCGTTGGCCTATTCCAGAGACCCGTAGGCTACTCGGAGGGTAAAATTAGGGTTTCCTATTTTGGAGGTTGTTGTTGCTCAAAATTTGGAGATTGACTTGCGGATTCTTTCTGGGTTTTCAGAGAGCTTCACAGTGATATGACTTGCAGTGCAATCTGAGCATCTTCTGGAATTTACTATTTTTAGTAAATTCTATTTCTGGCAGTGGTCCTGTGGTTTTCAGTGCAGTTGGCTCTCTTCTTCAGCCAGTTCAGTTGGTTTGTTCATTTCTGACCTTATAAAATATAAAATTACCTCAATGAGGCGTCCACCCATGAAGACCACATTTTTAGAACAACTTGAAGTGATGAAGCTAGGCCAAGGGGTCAACATAAAAATATAACATTATTTAAATTAATTGAACTTATCTCTCCAAAATGCATCCCAAGTCCAAAAATGAACAAACCAACTGAACTGGCTGAAGAAGAGAGCCAACTGCACTGAAAACCATAGGACCACTACCAGAAATAGAATTTACTAAAAATAGTAAATTCCAGAAGATGCTCGGATTGCACTGCAATTCATATCACTGCGAAGCTCTCTAAAAACCTAGAAAGAATCCGCAAGTCAATCTCCAAATTTTGAGCAACAACCTCCAAAATGGGAAACCCTAATTTTACCCTCCGATTAGCCTACGGGTCTCCAGAATAGGCCAATGGTCAACTGAATTCATCACGCTTGAGAAGGGGACATTACAGTCCGCCCTCCCCAAGATTTCTTGCCCTCAAGCAATCGCAAGTTTGGATGCTGCAAAATCTCCTCATTCTCCCAAGTTGCATCCTCCAAAGGCAAGTTAATCCACTTCACCAAGTATTCTCTGATTGTTCTTCTTCTCAAAGAATGCTCTCTGAAATCAATAATCTCCTCTGGAATAAAAATCAATTTCCCTTCTTTGTCCAAAGGTGGTAACTATGAAGAAGCAACAACATTATGTCCAAGTGTCATCTTGAGGCAAGAAACGTGGAAGACATTGTGTACTCTGCTATTCGATGGTAGCTCCAATTCATAAGCTACTGCTCCAACCTTTCTGATAACTTTGAATGGCCCATAGAAGCAAGGTTTGAGCAATCCTCATCAATAAAAAATCTTATGTCTTAATATATCTTATGTCATTAAGCTATTCCGGAGACATTCTTGGCCATGGGATGAATAATATCTCCCAAAGTAAAGTCATGGCATATATATTTTTATTGGAGATATAGTTGCAATCTAATATATGAAATGAAATGCAAATGAATATTGAGGCACATATTCGTTAGCTAAAATGCACATATCTCACTCAAAACTCACTCTATTGATGCGAAATCAGATGCAAGACACCCTAATTAAGAAGGCGACCAAGTTGGGACATCAAAACCTTACCAATAAACCCTTAACTTTTTTTTGCACAAATCCCAAGAAGGCACAAATGGTACGACCCTCTAAGAAGGGCGATTTCTCTTTATAAAATTCATTCCTTTATCAAAAAATCTGAAACTTGCCAAGAGGGGTCGCCCCTATCAAGGAAACACAATGGTTCAATACCCAGAATGAGAATAAATTTATTTTCTGATATATGAGCAAAAACAACTTTTAGCTACACTGAATCAGCAACTCCAGAATTTGATATAAAATGCAAGGAACTGAACTACAAATCAAACAAATGCTACAAAGAAAACCTCACTACAAAAATCCACTCATCAACAAGCTAACATCTCTACTAGTTGCTATCTTTCAAGCAAGAAGTCGAGCCAAGGCTAGGAGGCATACATTCCTCGAAGCAATTCCAGCACCATTTCAGCAGCATAACATTATTGAAGTCATAAGATGATGACATGAAGAGAAGGGTTCTCCTTATAAAGGCACAACATTGGAATCTCCAGAAGCTTCTAGAAGAGGCGCCCTAACTTTCAAATTTGAAATAAACTTATTTCCCTCCAAGAGATGGCATCCCTAAGCTTGAAAGCATTATTTTGACCTTTTAATTAATTAGAATTTCATCTTCTCCTCAAGTTGGGGTCCCAAACACAAGCTTCATTTTTGACCTTATAAAATATAAAATTACCTCAATGAGGCGTCCACCCACGAAGACCACCTTTTAGAACAACTTGAAGTGATGAAGCTAGGCCAAGGGGTCAACATCAAAATATAACATTAAAATATAACATTATTTAAATTAATTAACTGGTCTTCCGAATGCATCCCAAGGCCAAAATGAACAAACCAATTAAACAATTGAAGAGAGAGCCAACTGCACTAAAAACCACACCACTGCCAGAAATAGAATTTACTAAAAATGGTATTCCAGAAGATGCTCGATTGCACTGCAAGTCATATCACAAGCTATCTGAAAACCCATAAAGAATCTACAAGTCAATCTCCAAATTTCTTTGAGCACAACAGCCCAAAATAACCTACTACTCCCTTTATAGCCACCTCCGGAATAGGCCAACGGTCAACTGAATTCATCACGCTTGAGAAGGGGACATTATAGTCCGCCCTCCCCAATATTTCTTGCCCTCAAGCAATCACAAGTCTGGATGCTGCAAAATCTCCTCATTCTCCCAAGGTGGAGATTTTTTGAATATTTTAACATAAGAAGTCAGTAATGTTTTGGGACCTGTGGGTTAAGGAGACCCCTTCTCTTCAGAAAGTTTCTTGCTTAAGGCTTAATCAAACCAATATAATGTAATTTTCCTATCTTATGCTCGAAATTGTTTTGACATAACTTATTATGATAACATTACTTCATATGAGATGTTAGCTCAGAGGCAGACCAGAATGGTATGGCCCAGAGAAATTGCTTTCAGCACTACAAAAACCAGCAACTATAAACTGAAAATAAACATCAAAATCTCCAACTATGAAGCTCAATCTGCACTCTAAGAATGAGAACTAGTCTCTGAAACTCAGCTAGGTACTATCTTTCAAGCACGAAACCAAGGTTGCAAGAACTAGGAGGTATGCATTCCTCGAAGCCAACTCTGAAATCATTTCAGCAGCATATCATTGGTTGAAATTTATAAACCATTGGTTCATAAGGGTTCTAAAATAATTTCAGCAGCATTTTGTTATGATATAATGAGTTCCAGGTTATAATGTAGTATTATAACCCTTAAATTTCTTACAATGGTATCAGAGCCAAGATCCTGCCATCTTGTGAAACAAGACAAAATCAGTTGACAGATAAGTGAGAAAGAAATCAGATTCTACACCAGTGGTCAGAACTGAGTTCAGTTTTAGCTTTCAGAAGTTCAGAAGATGTGTTTTCTGAGGTCTAGGAATCCGGAGAAGTCAGATTTGACTATGGCATTTGAGGAAGGAAAGGTTAGGGTTGCTGCAAGATATTTCATTGGGTATGTCGAACAATAAAAAAGACAATCTGAACATGAGGCTGCCATACTCCGTGAAGAATATCAGAACATGCTAGATGAGTTCAGGAACAATGTTTCATTTGATTCCTATTTGAATTGTGTGGCTTTACTGAAGCCTGGAAATTTGGATATGGTCAACCACATCAAGAAAATGATTAAAAGAGAAGCAGAACAAGCCCTGGTTGAAGGATCAAAGAAGGAAGAAGCTGAAGTGTCTATTTGTGATTTGCAGCCCACAAATAAGCAAGTTGAAAAAACTTTGACAGTTGAAGAGTGTATGGAAGAACCCCATAATTCTTACTTAGACTTGCATGTAATAGCAAGTGATGAAGATCAATTCGGTGAAAAGAGTGTAGCAGTAGTCTTGAATCCTAATTTGGATTTAGCCTATGAAGGTCTTGAAGCTAAGGGCTTCATAGAAGATGTTGGTAGAACTATTGTTTGGGATGAGTTCGTTGAAGGAGAGGAAGATAAAGGACATATTAGTGATATTGGAGGCGAATCCAATGAGTTCATGCATGATCATGTTGAATATTTAATGATGAAGAATTTTCTTCTTGTTGCTGACCTAACTTCCCAAGAAGTTCCACATGAAGAAATCAACGACATACTTTCTCATGATGGTCCCATAGAAGATAAGCATGGTGAAGTTTTCAAAACAGTGAGTATAGAAGATTCTTCACTTCATTTCAGTGGTGACATTGTTGGACTTGGGTTTGACCAGCAAACCATACCATTGGAAAGAAATGTCTTTCAAGATATTAGCTTAAGAGATTCAGGAGTTGACTTACTCATTGAGTCAATACTTCCAGTGAAGCATGAAAAACCTTTTCCTGTTGACCATCTCAACCAACCACTTGGCATTTGGGATCCGGGTGTATTGGCATGAAGTTATAATAAAGAACCTATGTGGGATAAGTTTCCATTTGATCCTGATGAAGAACAAGAACCTGATTGTATGACAAATGATGAGGTGGCCATTGGAGGAGAAGTTGTCTTTGAAGAAGAATATTTTCTAACAAAGCTCCATAATGATCTCTTTGAAGTGGTTGCAGCCACTAAAGAGGAATATGTGGTTACAGAAACTTTCCGAACAACGGACAATTATGATTCATTGATCAAGTTGGAGGCTACCATAAGGGAAGACAATGATAAGGAAGAAGAGCTTGATAACCATATGGCTCTTGAAGATGGAAGGTTTGAGGGAGTTACCCAACATAGATCTGATTTATCAAGGCATGAAGCTGATTGCAAGCAACGGGTTGAAGATTTAGTGGAGTATGATGCTTTCCAATACATTGAGCATTCTCCACTAGTTGGTGGTGTAGTACAAGAATGTTGGAGCAGCAATGAAGGCCGCAAAGACAAGAAACCAAATTTTTATTTCCAGTTGCAGCCTAGCAGTAATTCACCATCTTCACATTTTCATGAAGGGAAAGGTCAATTCAATGTGTCCTTTGAAGATGAAGTGCGATCTCTATCAAGATTTGATCACACACATAGTTTGATTGAAGGACTTATTTGAGAGGCTCAGTTGGAAGAGAGACGAAGAGAAGTGAAGGATGAAGTTGCTCTTCCCAATTTGCAACTTATTAGAGATTCTTTGGAGACCCTGAAGTCTGAGTACATGCACTTGATTGAGGATCGAGATCATGCCATTGAAGTTGCAGAGAAGACCATTTGTGCTTTCCAAGATAAGGAGAGGAAGGTTGATGAGCTTTCTCATGAGCTTGAATCAACAAAGGCTATGTTAGAAGGAACTCAAGTGGCATTGATGGAGGTAGAAGATCAATTTGCTGATTTCAAACTTTCCAAGGAGCAAGAGAATGCACATAGAGCCGAAGAAATCAAGCATGTAATAGGTGAGCTTGATAGTCTTCGAGAGGAGTTTGACCTTAAAGATTTCACTAGAAAGACTGAAGTTGAAAGTGCATATTTGGTTCAACAAGATGAAAAAGAGTGCTTCCAAGTTTATGGTAATCCTCTCTTTGATTTGCAAAAAGAGTCATGTAGGGAAGAAACCAAGCAAGAGGTCGAGTATAAACTTCCATCTAATGGTGCTTTGTTATCACTCCATGAGGATATGCCACGTTTGTTGATTAGAAATGAATGCATAAGGGGGTTTGAAGATGAAGAGTCCATGTGGGAATTGTCGAAGCAAGGTAATTTCAACATCTATGTCATCAAGGTGTTGAAGAGACAAGTCTTAGGAGCTGCTGGTAACTTCATTACAGCAGCAAGGAATGAAGGTTTCAGACCTACTACTCATGAGGAATGGGGGAAATTCATACCTAAACTTGGTGTTTGCACTCTTGACAATCCATCCCTTGAGTGGAGTGATGTTTGGGCTCAATCTAGTCCGTTTTTGGAGTGGGGATTGACAACAACACTTGTTCCATGTTCCACAAATGTGAATGCTTTTATGAATTGGTTTCAAAGGTTCACTAGAGGGGGATGCCAATTTTATGAGTATGCACTTGGTTTTGACCAGCACTTGGGGTTGTGTTGAATTCTCTTTCTGGTGTGTTGGAGATAATCTTCAGTTGGGTATCCATGCTTGGGATCCTCAACTTGGCTTGATGGAGCTAATTACATATGGAAAGAAGGACGTTTGGAGGGATAAGGATCAAATTATCAGATTTTTTGGTGTTGTCCTCTCCTTTACCAGCCTTTTGATGGTCCCATTTGTTTATCAACAAATGGATTGGAGAGAAATTTTTAGTTTGGATTGGAGAGATGAACGGTTGGTGGCTCTTGAGAGTGACCCTTAGCTAAGGAAAAAGCAGATTTGGAGACTCAAGCTTGTTGATTGGAGGCATGCCAACCACCTCACATGGAGAGTTTCTCCCATTCATGAGAGTTGGTTCATCACTACCAGTCAAAGAAGTGGTAGTTTTTGGATGGAGATGGTTCTAGTGTGTTTTCCAGCCACTTTGGAGGTTTATGATGTGAGCTCTAATAGTTTATCTTCATTGTTGGTTCAGGACAACAAGCTACCCCATGCTTTGATTCTTCATTCTGAGGCTCATAGTGTTGGAGTTATGAGAGTTATTTGTAGTCCTCATGTTAGTATCAGTATAATTCAGATGAGGCACAGTAGCTCCATGAGGAGATATGAGTATGAGTTTGTTGAGCTCTTGCAAAGGATTGCTTTCCTCTTTGCAAGAAGATCTGAAGATGTCACATTTGCAGTCATGGTTTCGTTTGATACCGTATGGAGGTATGCTGAGGATTTTGATTTTGAGTTGACTAGACTATCTTTCCTATTGCCTAGGATTGTGATAGAAAGTGGTATGGTTGATATTGTTGACTCAGAGCATTTTGGACATGAGACATTGCATGATATTGATCTCAGTCCTTTAAGATTTTTCAGTTTGAGTATCATGGATGGTAAAATTTTGGAGTTACAAGGGAGGTTAGTGCAACATTGGCATGATATTTTCATAGATGTGATCAGAGTGGTGCAACATTAGCATGGTGGGTCCTTCCTGAGACAAACATGGGACCCTAGGATCATACTTATTTTGGTATGCATCAGTTTTAATTTTTTTGGAGTTGTGGTGGTATTGCTTGAGGACAAGCAATTCTGGGAAGGGAGGACTATAATGTCTCCATTTTTAGCACTACACTTTCCAGTGATTGTTAGCCTATTCCCAGATGCCTGTAGGCTAGTCAAAGGTAGAATTAGGGTTTCCACTTCTAAGGAGGTTTTGAGGTCTTGCATGTGAGAGTTTCTAACGCATGTCTGGTGGAGCTTTTCGGGTTTTTGGAGAGCTTCGCGATGGGGTAACATGCATGACAAGATATTGACTTGCATTCTCGACTGCTTTTGGAGGCTTGCATGTTGGAGTTTTTCAGTTTGGATTTTGGATTCCTTTTGGGTTTTCAGAGTGCTTCGCGGTGGTGTGACATGCAATGGAATCAAAGAACTTTTCCGGACTTACTATTTTTAGTAAGTTGTGACAGCTGCTTAAAATGTGGAGAAAATGAGTTTGGAACAACTTACTATTTTTAGTAGTATGCTATTTTTAGTAAGTATTATTTATAGCAGTGCTAGTTTTAGTAAGGTTTATACAGTTCAGTTCAGTGGCTATTTCTGGCAAGGCAATTTGGCAGTTTGGTCTCTAGCATTTGAGGTGATTATTTTGGCAAGTTTGATATATGATGAAAATAACATTTTAAGTGAAATAATTTTGCTAAGGTTTGGAGGGATAAGTGATTTTAATTTAAAAGGAAATTTTATATGATATTTCACTTTATAATTCTAGATGCCTTATTGTGGAGAAATAAGTTAATTTTTAAGATTTTCACCTTATTACATTTGGGTGCCTTTTTGAGGAGACATAAGTGATTTTTATTAATATATTTCTCTTAAGTCTACCTTGGGGGCCTTTTGGAGATATATTTGCATTTTATTAAATTATATTTCCTCATATGGGTTGGAAATGAAATGCAAATGAAATTTGGAGAAAAGGTGAAAAGTGAATTTCATTTAGGCACCCTAATTGGAGGGAAAAGAAGATTTGAATTTGGAGACATAAAAACTATAAATAAGAGTGATGGGCTCTTTGTTTTGCATCCATGAAGAAATTATAATGTTATCCTGCTGAAATGATTTCAAAGTTGGCTTTGAGGAATGCATACCTCCTAGTTCTTGCAACCTTGGTTTCATGCTTGAAAGATAGCACCTAGCTGAGTTTCAGAGACTGCTTCTTATTCTGAGAATGCAGATTGAGCTTCACAGTTGGAGATTTTGATGTTTATTTTCAGTTTACAGTTGCTGGTTTTTGTAGTGCTGAAAGTGATTTTTTTATCATAAGTCATTGTACAAATTTTCTATGGTTCTAGGTATTTGCTACATCTCTTCTACTATCTAGGGCGCCCCTATTTGCAAGTTTTCATAATTTTTAGTGGAGTCTTGGATTTTATATTGCAGGTCGCCTTCTTGGGAGGTTGTCTTGCCTAGAAAAAGTTTAGAAAATTCATTAAGGATTTTTTGCAGTTGTTTCTTAGTCACAACTTGGTCGCCATCTACCTAGGAGTTCATTGCATTTGGTCTCATGTCATTTGGAGAAGTTTTGAGGGAGTTATGAGCATTTTAGAGGTTTTGGGAGTTGTTGGTTTGCATTTTCAGCTTGCTGGTTTAGTATATCAGATTGTAGTAGTTGGTGTTTTTAGGCTTTTTTTTCATGGTTGGGAGTCCTTTAGAGTTGGAGAGACATTCTATAATATTGCAACATTGAGACACTTGAAATACATTGATATTGGCAAGAGTTCTATTATTTTGTAAGGCTGCACAATAGTACTATTAGCTACTTTCATTTCTTGCTAAGTTTCATTTTAATTCCCACGGTTGTGGAAGAGATTGGCCCTTGCTCAGTCTTCATTGTATTGCATTTGGATCCTTAGCACCATATGTTAGCACCTCACCCATCACGGGTCTTGAGTGCACATTCTTGGTGTTTGAGTTACTTTCAGCATTGCATCGTTATCAATAGATTCTCCGCCATATAGTAGCACCTTACCCGCCTTGGGTTTGGAGTGCACATGCTTGGTGTTGAGTTTACTTTTCAGCATTGCATCATTTTTAGTTGTCCTCCGCCATATGGTAGCACTATACCCACCTTGGGTTTGGAGAGCACATACTTGGTGTTGAGCTTTCCTTCAGCATTGTATTTTCCTTCAGTTGCTTCTAACGACCCTCGGTGCCATATGTCAAAACCAATCTCATCCTGAGTTGTGTGTGCATTCTTGGTGTAGAGTTACTTTCCAACAGAGTTTGGTTTTGGGCTAACCTTAATGGGTGACTATTGTGATTGAGTTGAATTGTTTATTGAAAACACACAAAAAAATTGGTTCGGTTCATTATAGTGGTATCAAAGCAACTTTCTGAATTTACTACTTTTTCTATGGTTCGTGGATTTTAGAAAAAGGTAAAATATATCTCTTGTCTACTACATTGTTATGCTGCCAGAATGGTGAGTGAGTTGCTCTAACATTACTGATGCTCATATTCCAAAGGTACGGCCAATTACTGTGCCATCAGTAATGTTAAGAAATCAACTCACTGTAATGAGACTAACTGAATAATAGAATAACCATGCTTAATAAGTCTATTGCTACATAAGATTGAGCTTAACGATAAACATAACTTATACCAGCAAATATAAGTTAACTGATCATGTTCAATTAACTTATATTTGCTTAATCTTATAATAGAATAGTTAGCACGAAACCATGGCACCTATTATAAGTTAACACGAAATCTAAAACTTGCCAAGAGGGGTCGCCCCTATGGGTCATAATTACAAACAACTTCTAATACTGAGTCATAATGATTACCTTTTTTATAAAATAAGTAATCAGCAATCTTTCCATGGATAATACTTATGAAATTATCATAAGTCCAAATCAAACCTATGGAATCAAAATCAACCTATGGAATCAAAATAAACTACCCTAATAATCAATACATGCCAATAATCTGATTTCTCATACATGCCAATAATCTGACATACTTGAATATTGAAGAAATCAGCGACATACTTTCTCATGATGCTAATCTCCAAGCTTATTGCTTGCCCTAATCTAACCAAGTTCATTGTTGCCTCCTAGAAATTGATATAAAATGCAAGAAACTGAACTACAAAGGCAAACAAATGCAACAATGCAAACCTCACTACAAAATCATCTCAACAACAAGCTAACATCTCCACTAGTTTCTATCTTTCAAGCAAGAAGTTGAGCCAAGGCTAGGAGGCATACATTCCTCGAAGCAATCCTAGTACCATTTCGGCAGCATAACATTACTGAAGACATAAGATACTCAAATGAAGAGAAGAGGTCTCCATATATAGGCTCAACAAGGAATCTCCAGAAACTTCTAGAAAGTGCGCCCTAATTCAAATTTGAATTTGACTTCATTTCCCTCCAAGTATAGGTGTCCCTTATAATAGACATAAGATATGCATAACATTACTGAAATCATCTTATGACTTCAGTAATGTTATGCTACCGAAATGGTGCTGGAATTGCTTCGAAGAATGTATGCCTCCTAGCCTTGGCTCGACTTCTTGCTTGAAAGATAGCAACTAGTGGAGATGTTAGCTTGTTGATGAGTGGATTTTTGTAGTGAGGTTTTCTTTGTAGCATTTGTTTGCTTTGTAGTTCAGTTCCTTGCATTTTATATCAAATTCTGGAGTTGTTGATTCAGTGTAGCTAAAAGTTGTTTTTGCTCATATATCAGAAAATAAAATTATTCTCATTCTGGGTATTGAACCATTGTGTTTCCTTGATAGGGGCGACCCCTCTTGGAAATTTTCAGATTTTTGGTTATACTCTATTATTATTATCATAATAATAGAGTATTGGAGAGATTCTAATCCTCTGACTCAGTATTGGAGATATTGGCAATTTCATGCATTAGTTTCATGCTAACTACTCTATTATTATGGCAAATGGCAAGAGGGTCGTCAGTAGCGTCTTGAAGTATTACAATGTAGTTAGTAAACTGAATAAGAGAATAACCATGTTTTGGTGCCTTCAGATGAAGCTAACTGAAGTAATTTTGGTGAAGATCATAAGATAGTTAACCCTCAAGGCTACAATAATAACATTACTTATCTAATTGAATATTAATCACTAACCAGTTATTTTATTATGGTTCTGATAACTTTCAGTATTATGGTAAGTAATAATAATGAGACCTAACTACTGGTTAAGCCTATCTATTTTATCTATTAGTGGTAAGTGAGCCTCATATGAATATAACATAACTTAGATATTACAAATGTTAACTTCAAGTAATATCTCATATGTAGTAATTACTTAAAGACAATGTTGTGATTGAGTTGATTATTATGTATTAATAATCAACAACTCATAAACTTATTACGGTATCCCATAATAAGTTTATGAGAGGTTTCTTGGAGGAAAGTAGCAAAATTGGTTTGTGAGCAACTTTCTGAATTTACTATTTTTAGTAAATTCTATTTTTGGCGGCAGTTCAGTTGGCATCAGTTCAGTAGGCTTTCCTCTTCAGGCCGTTCAGATGGTATTGTTGATACTTGGCCTTTTGATGCATTTTTGGTGAGATAAGTTATTTTAATTAAAATAATGTTATATTTTCACATTAACCCCTTGGCCTAGTAGTATGACTTCAAGTTGTTTTAAAAAGGGGGTCTTGACGAGTGGACGTCTCATCAGGAGGCTATTTTAAATATTTCTAAGGTCAAAAATAATGCTTGAGGAAGTGGATTCCTTTTTGGAGGAAGAGTTTATTTTATTAAAATAAATTAATCTCCTCATGTTTGGACACCCAAGGAAGGAGATAATTGAAGATTAAATAAAATACAAATACAAGTGGAAATGTGGATTTGAAATTCAATTAATTTGGGTGCACTTTCTAGAGGCTTCTAGAAGTTCTTATCAAAAGCTATATAAGGAGAGGTTGGGTCTTAATTTGCATCATCTCTTGTCTACTACATTGTTATGTTGTCGTAATGGTGAGTGAGTTGCTTCGAGGAATGCATACCTCCTAGCTTTGGCTTAGTTTCTTTCTTGAAAGATAGCAACTAGCTAAGATGATGATTGTTCTTGACTCTTGAGAGCAGATTGAGCACATTGTACTTGAGTTTCTTGTAGTTTTGTGTGGATTGAGTCATTTGATGATAGGAGAGATATAATACTTCATTGCAGCATTGAGACATTTCAAATACAATGATATTTGTAGGAGAAACTCATATTGTAAGGTTGCTACAGTAGTATTTTTCAGCTATTTTAATTCTTGCAATTTCATAATTTCCCACGTTAGTGGAAGAGACTAGTCTTTGCTCAGTCTATTGTAATTCCCATGGTTGTGGAAGAGACTGGTCCCACTCAGTCTTTCATTGTATTGCATAGATCCTCATCATCATATGATAGCACCTTGCTCACCTTGGGCTTGGAGTGCACATGCTTGATGATTGAGTTACTTTCAGCACTACATTGTTATCAATAGATTCTCCACCATATGATAGCGCCATTCCCGTCTTGGGTTTAGAGTGCACATGCTTGGTGTCGATTTTACTCTCCAGCATTGCATTACTTTTCATAGTACCTCTGCCATATGGTAGCGCCATTCCCACCTTGGGTTGGAGAGCACATTCTTGGCATTAAGTTTACTTTCAGCATTGTAATACTTCAAGACGCTACTAATGACCCTCTTACCATATGACAGCATCATTCTCATCTTGAGATTGAGTGCACATTCTTGGCAAAGAGTTACTTTCCAATTGCTGGTTTTGGTTTAAGCTAACCTTAATGGGTGCTTATTGTGCTGGTGTGTTCGTTGAGAATTTGAAAAAAATTGGGTCGTCTCATTATAGTGGTATCAGAGCTCACATCATAAACCTCCAAAGTGGCTGGAAAACACACTAGAACCATCTCCATCTGAAAACTACCACTTCTTTGACCAGTAGTGATGAACCAACTCTCCTGAATGAGAGAAACTCCTTGTGTGAGGTGGTTGGCATGCCTCCAATCAGCAAGCTTGAGTCTCCAAATCTGATTTTTCCTTAGCCAAGGGTCACTCTCAAGAGCCACCAACTGTTCATCTCTCCAATCCAAACTCAAAATTTCTCTCCAATCCATTTGTTGATGAGCAAATGGGACCATCAAAAGGCTGGTAAAGGAGGGGACAACACCAAAAAATTTGATAATTTGATCCTTATCCCTCCAAAAGTCCTTTCCATATGTAATTAGCTCCATCAAGCCAAGTTGAGGATCCCAACCATGGATACCCAATGGAAGATGATATCCAATACACCAGAAAGAGAATTCAACACAACCCCAAGTGCTGGTCAAAACCAAGTGCATACTCATAAAATTGGCATCCCCTCTAGTGAACCTTTGAAACCAATTCATAAAAGCATTCACATTTGTGGAACATGGAACAAGTGTTGTCGTCAATCCCCAATCCAAAAATGGACTAGTTTGAGCCCAAACATCACTCCACTCAAGGGATGGATTGTCAAGAGTGCAAACACCAAGTTTAGGTATGCCTTTCCCCCATTCCTCATGAGTAGTAGGTTTGAAACCTTCACTCCTTGCTGATGTAATGAAGTTACCAGCAGCTCCTAAGACTTGTCTCTTCAACACCTTGATGACATAGATGTTGAAATTACCTTGCTTTGACACTTCCCACGTGGACTCTTCATCTTCAAACCCCCTTATGCATTCATTGTTAATCAACAAACGTGGCATATCCTCATGGAGTGATAACAAAGCACCATTAGATGGAAGTTTATACTCGACCTCTTGCTTGGTTTCTTCCCTACATGACTCTTTTTGCAAATCAAAGAGAGGATTGCCATAAACTTGGAAGCCCTCTTTTTCATCTTGTTGAACCAAATCTGCACTTGCAACTTCAGTCTTTCTAGTGAAATTTTCAAGGTCAAACTCCTCTCGAAGACTATCAAGCTCACCTATTACATGCTTGATTTCTTTGATTCTATGTGCATTCTCTTGCTCCTTGGAAAGTTTGAAATCAGCAAATTGATCTTCTACCTCCATCAATGCCACTTGATTTCCTTCTAACATAGCCTTTGTTGATTCAAGCTCATGAGAAAGCTCATCAACCTTCCTCTCCTTATCTTGGAAAGCACAAATGGTCTTCTCTGCAACTTCAATGGCATGATCTCTATCCTCAATCAAGTGCATGTACTCAGACTTCAGGGTCTCCAAAGAATCTCTAATAAGTTGCAAATTGGGAAGAGCAACTTCATCCTTCACTTCTCTTTGTCTCTCTTCCAACTGAGCCTCCCAAATAAGTCCTTCAATCAAACTATGTGTGCGATCAAATCTCAATAGAGCTCACACTTCATCTTCAAAGGACACATTGAATTGACCTTTCCCTTCATGAAAATGTGAAGATGGTGAATTACTACTAGGTTGTAACTGGAAATCAGAACTTGGTTTCTTGTCTTTGCAGCCTTCATTGCTGCTCCAACATTCTTGTACTACACCACCAACTAGCGGAGAATGCTCAATGTCTTGGAAAGCATCATACTCCACTAAATCTTCAACCCGTTGCTTGCAATCAGCTTCATGCCTTGATAAATCAGATTTGTGTTGGGTAACTCCCTCAAACCTTCCATCTTCAAGATCCATATGGTCATCAAGCTCTTCTCCCTTATCACTGTCTTCCACTATGGTAGCCTCCAACTTGATCAATGAATCATAATTGTCCACTGTTCGGAAAGTTTTTGTAACCACATATTCCTCTTTAGTGGCTGCAACCACTTCAATGAGATCATTATGGAGCTTTGTTAGAAAATCTTCTTCTTCAAAGACAACTTCTCCTCCAATGGCCACCTCATCGTTTTTCATTCAATCAGGTTCTTGTTCTTCATCGGGATCAAATGGAAACTTATCCCACATAGGTTCTTTATTATAACTTGATGCCAACACACTCGGATCCCAAATTCCAAGTTGTTGATTGAGATGGTCAACAAGAAAAGGTTTTTCATGCTTCACTGGAAGTATTGACTCAATGAATAAGTCAGCTCCTGAATCTCTTCAGCTGATATCTTCAAAGACATTTCTTTTCAATGGTAAAATTTGCTGGTCAAACCCAAGTCCAACAATGTCACCATTGAAATGAAGTGAAGAATCTTTCAATGGTACGGTTTGCTGGTCAAACCCAAGTCCAACAATGTCACCATTGAAATGAAGTGAAGAATCTTCTATACTCGTTGTTTTGAAAACTTCACCATCCTTATCTTCTATGGGACCATCATGAGAAAGTATGTTGCTGATTTCTTCATGTGGAACTTCTTGGGAAGTTGGGTCAGCAACAAGAAGAAAATCCTTCATCATCAAATATTCAACATGATCATGCATGAACTCATTGGATTTGCCTCCAATATCACTAATATGTCCTTTATCTTCCTCTCCTTCAACGAACTCATCCCAAACAATAGTTCTTCCAACATCTTCTATGAAGCCCTTAGCTTCAAGACCTTCATAGGCTGAATCCAAATTAGGATTTAAGACTACTGCTACACTCTTTTCACCGAACTGATCTTCATCACTTGCTATTACATGCAAGTCTAAGTAAGAATTATGGGGTTCTTCCATACACTCTTCAACTTTCAAAGTTTTTTCAACTTGCTTATTTGTGGGCTGCAAATCACAAATAGACACTTCAGCTTCTTCCTTCTTTGATCCTTCAACCAGGGCTTGTTCTGCTTCTCTTTTAATCATTTTCTTGATGTAGTTGACCATATCCAACTTTCCAGGCTTCAGTAAGGCCACACAATTCAAATAGAAATAAAATGAAACATTGTTCCTGAACTCATCTGGCATGTTCTGATATTCTTCATGGAGTATGGCAGCCTCATGTTCACATTGTCTTTTTTATTGTTCGACATACCTAATGAAATCACTTGCAACAACACTAACCTTTCCTTCCTCAAATGCCATTTTCAAATTTGACTTCTCCCGATTCTTGGACCTCAGAAAACGCAACATCTTCAGAACTTTTGAAAGGTAAAACTGAACTCAGTTTTGACCACTGGTGTAGAATCTAATTTCTTTCTCACTCATATGTCAATTGATTCTGTCTTGTTTCACAGGATGGCAGGATCTTGGCTCTGATGCCACTGTAATGAGCCGACCCAATTTTTTTCAAATTTTCAACGAACACGCCAACACAATAAGCACCAGTTAAGGTTAGCTTAAACCAAAACCAGCAATTGGAGAGTAACTCTTTGCCAAAAATGTGCACTCAATCTCGAGATGAGAATGATGTCGTCATATGGCAAGAGGTTCGTCAGTAGTGTCTTGAAGTATTACAATGCTGAAAGTAAACTTAATGCCAAGAATGTGCTCTCCAACCCAAGGTGGGAATGGCGCTACCATATGGCGGAGGTACTATGAAAAGTAATGCAATGCTGGAGAGTAAACTTTACACCAAGCATGTGCACTCCAAATCCAAGACGGGAATGGCGCTATCATATGGTGGAGAATCTATTGATAACAATGCAGTGTTGAAAGTAACTCAATCATCAAGCATGTGCACTCCAAGCCCAAGGTGAGCAAGGCACTATCATATGATGATGAGGATCTATGCAATACAATGAAAGACTAAGCGAGACCAGTCTCTTCCACAACCATGGGAATTACAATAGACTGAGCAAAGACTAGTCTCTTCCACTAACGTGGGAAAATATGAAATTGCAAGAATTAAAATAGCTAAACAATACTACTGTAGCAGCCTTACAATATGAGTTTCTCCTGCAAATATCATTGTATTTGAAATGTCTCAATGTTGCAATGAAGTATTATATCTCTCCTATCATCAAATGACTCAATCCACACAAAACCCAACCCAAAATATAAACTTCTACAATTTGATTTTGATAGACCAGCAACTGAAAACGCACAAACCAACAACTACAAAACTCACTAAAATGCTCATAACTTCCTCAAAACTACTCCAAATGACATGAGACCAAGTGCAATGAACTCCTAGGAGGACGACGATCAAGTTAGGACCAAGAAATGACTGCAACAACCACTCAATGAATTATCTAAACATTTTCCAGGCATGACAAAGTAGAGCGGTCTCAAGAAGAGCGACTTCTGCAAAATAAAATCCAAATCTTCATTTTAAAATCTAAAACTCTCCAAAAGGGGGTGCCCAGGGATGACAATGGCATATGCAAACTACCCAGAACAATATAAAATTTATTCTATGACTTATGAATAAAAACTACTTTCAGCTATGAGTGGACTAGCAACTCAAAAACTATCAAAACTATAAGAAACTCAAATACAATGTGCTCAATCTGCTCTCAAGAGTCAAGAACAACCATCATCTTAGCTAATTGCTATCTTTCAAGCAAGAAACTAAGCCAAAGCTAGGAGGTATGCATTCCTCGAAGCAACTCACTCACCATTCCGACAACATAACAATGTAGTAGACAAGAGATGATCCAAATGAAGACCCAACCTCTCCTTATATAGCTTTTGATAAGAACTTCTAGAAGCCTCCAGAAAGTATGCCCAAATTAGTTGAATTTCAAATCCACATTTCCACTTGTATTTGTATTTTATTTAATCTTCAATTATCTCCTTCCTTGGGCGTCCAAACATGAGGAGATTAATTTATTTTAATAAAATAAACTCTTCCTCCAAAAAGGCGTCCAATTCCTCAAGCATTATTTTTGACCTTAGAAATATTTAAAATAGCCTCCTGATGAGACGTCCACCCCTCAAGACCCCCTTTTTAAAACAACTTAAAGTCATACTGCTAGGCCAAGGGGTTAATGTGAAAATATAACATTATTTTAATTAAAATAACTTATCTCACCAAAAATGCATCAAAAGGCCAAGTATCAACAATGCCAACTGAACGGCCTGAAGAGGAAAGCCTATTGAACTGATGCCAACTGAACTGCCGCCAAAAATAGAATTTACTAAAAATAGTAAATTCATAAAATTGCTCAGATCAAAGTGCATGTGATACCATTGCAAAGCTTTCTGAAAACCCAAAAAGAATCTGCAATCCAAAATCCCAAACTCCAAGATGCAAACCCCAGAATCTTCAGAAGAAACCATCAAGTAGTCAGAAACCCTAATTCTTCCACTGACTAGCCTACAACACACGGGGATAGGCTATCAATCACTTGAAAGTGTAGTGCTAAAAATGGGGACATTACAGTCTGCCCTTCCCAAAATTGCTTGTCCTCAAGCAATACCACCACAACTCCAGAAAAAATTAGACTGAACCATCCCAAATCAAGTACAATCCTAGGGTCCCATGTCTGTCTCAGGAAGGACCCACCATGCCGATACTGCACCACTCTAATCAGATCAGTGAGAACATCATGCCAATGCTGCACTAACCTCCCTTGTAACTCCAAAATGTTACCATCCATGTTACTCAAACTAAAAAATCTTAAAGGACTGAGATCAATATCCTGCAACGCCTCATGTCCAAGATGCTCAAAGTCAACAATATAACCCATACCACTGTCTATCACAATCCTATGTAAGAAGAGGGATAGGCTACTCAACTCAAAATCAAAATCCTCAGCATACCTCCATACGGTATCAAACGAAACCATGACTACAAATGTGACATCTTTAAATCTTCTTGCAAAGAGGAAAGAAATCCTTTGCAAAAGCTCAACAAACTCATACTCATATCTCCTCATGGAGCTACTATGCCTCATCTGAATTATACTGATACTACCATGAGGACTACATATAACTCTCATAACTCCAACCCTATGAGCCTTAGAATGAAGAATCAAAGCATGGGGTAGCTCGTTGTCCTAAACCAACAATGAAGGTAAACTATCAGAGATCACATCATAAACCTCCAAAGTGGCTGGAAAACACACTAGAATCATTTCCATCCGAAAACTACCACTTCTTTGACTGGTAGTGATGAACCAACTCTCCTGAATGAGAGAAACTCTCCATGTGAGGTGATTGACCTGCCTCCAATCAGCAAGCTTGAGTCTCCAAATCTACTTTTGCCTTAGCCAAGGGTCACTCTCAAGAGCCACCAACTGTTCATCTCTCCAATCCAAACTCAAAATTTCTCTCCAATCCATTTATTGATGAACAAATGGGACCATCAAAAGGCTGGTAAAGGAGGGGATAGCACCAAAAAATCTGATAATTTGATCTGTATTCCTCCAAAAGTCCTTCTTTCCATATGTAATTAGCTCCATCAAGCCAAGTTGAGGAACCCAAGCATGGATACCCAACTGAATATGATCTTCAACACACCAGAAAGAGAATTCAACACAACCCCAAGTGCTGGTAAAAAAAAAGTGCATACTCATAAAATTGGCATCCCCTCTAGTGAACCTTTGAAACCAATTCATAAAAGAATTCACATTTGTGGAACATGGAACAAGTGTTGTTGTCAATCCCCACTCCAAAAACGGACTAGTTTGAGCCCAAACATCACTCCACTCAAGGGATGGATTGTCAAGAGTGCGAACACCAAGTTTAGGTCTGCCTTTCCCCCATTCCTCATGAGTAGTAGGTCTGAAACCTTCACTCCTTGCTGCTGTAATGAAGTTACCAATAGCTCCTAAGACTTGTCTCTTCAACACCTTTATGACATAGATGTTGAATTACCTTGCTTCGACACTTCCCACATGGACTCTTCATCTTCAAACCCCCTTATGCATTCATTGCTAATAAAAAAACATGGCATATCCTCATGGAGTGATAACAAAGCACCATTAGATGGAAGTTTATACTCGACCTCTTGCTTGGTTTCTTCCCTACATGACTCTTTTTTCAAATTAAAGAGAGGATTGCCATACACTTGGAATCCCTCTTTTTCATCTTGCTGAACCAAATCTGCACTTGCAACTTCAATCATTCTAGTGAAATCTTCGAGGTCAAACTCCTCTCGAAGACTATCAAGCTCACTTATTACATGCTTGATTTCTTCGGCTCTATGTGCATTCTCTTGCTCCTTGGAAAGTTTGAAATCAGAAAACTGATCTTCTACCTCCATCAATGCCACTTGATTTCCTTCTAACACAGCCTTTGTTGATTCAAGCTCATGAGAAAGCTCATCAACCTTCCTCTCCTTATCTTGGAAATCACAAATGGTCTTCTCTGCAACTTCAATGGCATGATCTCGATCCTCAATCAAGTGCATGTACTCAGAATTTAGGGTCTCCAAAGAATCTCTAATAAGTTGCAAATTGGGAAGATCAGCTTCATCCTTCACTTCTCTTCATCTCTCTTCTAACTGAGCCTCCCAAATAAGTCCTTCAATCAAACTATGTGTGCGATCAAATCTTGATAGAGCTCACACTTCATCTTCAAAGGACACATTGAATTGACCTTTCCCTTCATGAAAATGTGAAGATGGTGAATTATTGCTAGGTTGCAACTGGAAATCAGAACTTGGTTTATTGTCTTTGCGGCCTTCATTGCTGCTCCAACATTCTTGTACTACACCACCAACTAGCAGAGAATGCTCAATGTCTTGGAAAGCATCATACTCCACTAATCTTCAACCTGTTGCTTGCAATCAGCTTCATGCCTTGATAAATCAGATTTGTGTTGGGTAACTCCCTCAAACCTTCCATCTTCAAGAGCCATATGGTCATCAAGCTTTTCTTCCTTATCACTGTCTTCCCTTATGGTAGCCTCCAACTTGATCAATGAATCATAATTGTCAGCTGTTCGGAAATTTTATGTAACCACATATTCCTATTTAGTGGCTGCAACCACTTCAAAGAGATCATTATGGAGCTTTGTTAGACAATCTTCTTCTTCAAAGACAACTTCTCCTCCAATGGCCACCTCATCATTTTTCATACAATCAGGTTCTTGTTCTTCATCAAGATCAAATGGAAACTTATCCCACATAGGTTCTTTATTATAACTTGATGCCAACACACCCGGATCCCAAATTCTAAGTGGTTGATTGAGATGGTCAACAGGAAAAGGTTTTTCATGCTTCACTGGAAGTATTGACTCAATGAATAAGTCAGCTCCTAAATCTCTTAAGCTGATATCTTCAAAGACATTTCTTTCCAATGGTATAGTTTGCTTGTCAAACCCAAGTCCAACAATGTCACCATTGAAATGAAGTGAAGAATCTTCTATAC
Source organism: Sequoia sempervirens (assembly GCA_007258455.2). Taxonomy (NCBI): domain Eukaryota; kingdom Viridiplantae; phylum Streptophyta; class Pinopsida; order Cupressales; family Cupressaceae; genus Sequoia; species Sequoia sempervirens. The sequence continues at coordinate 34,896,048 of VDFB02058242.1, forward strand.
TCGTTTTGAAAACTTCACCATCCTTATCTTCTATGGGACCATCATGAGAAAGTATGTCACTGATTTCTTCATGTGGAACTTCTTGGGAAGTTGGGTAGCAACAAGAAGAAAATACTTCATCATCAAATCTTCAACATGATCATGCATGAACTCATACCACTAGATGAAGATAAAAAAAAAGTGGTAGTTTTCGAATGGAGATGGTTCTAGTAAATTCAGAAAGTTTCTTTGATACCACTATAATGAATGAATTTTGAGTTGGCTACTACATTTCGGCAGCATAACAATGTAGTAATAATCAGCAACTCATAATCATAATTCTGAACCACTATTAAACTTCCAGAGAGAGAAAGTGTGCCATCTCTTATGTAGTATAAGTTCCAACATGGAATAACATTGGTTCATAATTCCGAACAAGTATAACATTACTGATGCCAATCTTTTGTCTACCATACCATTATGCTGCTGGATTACTAGGGTTAACTTCTAGAAGTTTCTAGAAGTAATTTAGTAGGGTTAATTGTAATATTATGATAACATTTAGTGGTTAGGGAATGTTTCTAGCTATAGGGTGATTAATGTATATATTCATTGTTTCGTGCTAATAATATACTTACTAGCAAAAATAGAATGATAATTAGGGTTTGTAATCTAACCAAAAATGCATTAGTTAATAATTACCAATCTGCATCCCAAGGCCAAAAATGAACAAACCAAATGAACTGGCTTAAGAAGAGAGCCAACTACACTGAAAACCACAGGACCACTACCAGAAATGGAATTTACTAAAAATAGTAAATTCCAAAAGATGCTCGGATTGCACTGCAAGTCATATCACTACGAAGCTCTTTGAAAACCCATAAAGAATTCGCAAGTCAATCTCCAAATTTTGAGCAACAACAACCTCCAAAATGGGAAACCCTAATTTTACCCTCCGATTAGCCTACGGGTCTCCGGAATAGGCCAACGGTCAACTGAATTCATCACGCTTGAGAAGGGGACATTACAATCCGCCCTCCCCAAGATTGCTTGCCCTCAAGCAATCACAAGTTTGGATGCTACAAAATCTCCTCATTCTCCCAAGTTGCATCCTCCAAAGGAAAGTTCTTCCACTTCACCAAGTATTCTCTGATTGTTCTTCTTCTCAAAGAACGCTCTATGAAATCAATAATCTCCTCTGGAATCAAAATCAATTGCCCTTCTTCGTCCAAAGGTGGTAACTGTGAAGAAGCAACAACATTATTTCCAAGTGTCGTCTTGAGGAAAGACACGTGGAAGACATTGTGTACTCTACTATTCGATGGTAGCTCCAATTCATAAGCTATTGCTCCAACCTTTCTGATAACTTTGAATGGCCCATAGAAGTGAGTTTTGAGCTTCTCAGCTCCACTCTTCTTGAGAGTAGACTATATGTAAGGTTGAAGTCGAAGATAAACCATATCTCCAACCTCAAAAGAGCGCTCAACACATCGTTTTTTAGTGTACATCTTCTGCTGATTTTGTGCAATCTGAAGGTTGTTCTTCTAGGACTTCAAGATATCTTGACTATGCTGCAAGAAATCCTTGGCTTGAGGGGCTTTGCTATCACCAAACACCAAATCAACAAACCTAGGAGCATCATAACCATAGAGAGCCATGAATGGAGACATCCTTATTGACATGTGAAATGATGAATTGAAGCAATACTCTCCTAGGTGAAGCCATTTCACCCATGCCCTTTGCTGCTCCAAAACATAGTTTCTAAGATAGCCTTCCAACCATTTGTTCACAATTTCTGTTTGACCATCTGTTTGAGGGTGATAAATAGTGCTTGGAGTAAGCACCTTACCACTCATCCTGAAGACTTCAAACGAAAGAATTTGAAGGCTTCAAAGAAGGGGCTTCAAACGGAAGAATTTCAAGGCTTCAAGGTTATGGTTTCTGATGGGTTTCACATTTCTTGCACCGAGAAGATTTCAAACATGTCTATGCAATTGGGCAACTATGAAGTCAAGGATGACTTCTATGTAGTCAACATTGGAGATACAGATGTCGTCCTAGGCATTCAATGGTTGCGTTCGCTTGGAGAGATCTCTCTAAATCTGCAAGCCATGGAGCTCAAGTTTCAATCCGATGGAAAGAAGGTGGTGCTAAGAGGAATGTCCAATGGTGGTCCTCGGATTGTGTCATTCAAGAGAATGGCAAGGCTGATTCAACATGCTCAATTTGAGTGGGATGTAGAATGTATGATTCTTCCAACTAGTCCGGTTGAAACAAAGAGGGACTATCCTCCTGATATTCAGTCTATACTCACCAAGAAGAGCAGGGTGTTTGCTGATTTACCGCCTGGGCCACCTCCTGAACGGGGTTCAGAGCATGTCATAGAGCTCAAGGAAGGGGCTAAGCCAGTCATCACAACACCATATCGGTACACTAAGAAGCAGAAGGATGAGATAGAGAAAAACATAAAGGAACTCTTAGATATGGGCTTCATTCGTCCAAGCAAGAGTCCCTTCGCTTCAACAGTTGTTCTTGTGAAGAAGAAGGATGGTACAATCCGCATGTGTGTGGATTATCATGCTTTGAATCAAAGCACAATAAAAAATCAATACCCCATTCCAAGGATACATGAGCTCATTGATGAGCTACATGGAGCTAAGTTCTTTTCAAAGATTGATTTGAGGTTGGGCGACTACCAAATTCAGATGAGAGGGTCTGATGTTGAGAAGACAACATTTAATTTCTACAGGATGCCAATTTTATTTCCTAATGGTATAGGGATAATCAGAGCCTTAAAATAATTACATCCTTAAAAGAATTAAATATTTCGGTAATTAATTCTTACTGTGAACCATTTGAATCTAGACCTTGCACAAACACAATAAACATGCAAACAATTAGATCAAACACAAGATTAGAAACCAATGATTCCTCAAGAAATCCATTTGAAATTTGCAAAAGATAAGAAATGAAAATGAAGAACACAAATGAAACAATTAAATCCTATCTAATGCAAGCAAACTCTTGATCTCTTGAGGGAGTTGGTGCAAATAGGTGTGTGGAGATTTTCCCTTTCCCAACTCCTTGAATGCAAATGTTGATTGAAGATGATTGATCCACTTGATGAAGACCTTGAATGTATGCTCCAAGCTAAAATCTGCAAAAAACCTAGCTATGATTCAATGAGATGAATGAGAATTGCTAAGTATTTTAGCATGGTAACTTTGCTTGAGATGTGGATGATGAAATAAGGATATAAGCTCTTTATTTATAGATTGATAAGTTGAAGAGATGTCCAAATTTGATCAATGTGGGACAAAGATTCAACCAATGATATGATGCCACTTGTCAACATGTGAGAGGATGAAGGTTGAGCAAGTTTTGATCCATGTGCAAGTTTGAAATTTGATTTTTGATGAGATGACATGTTTAGGGGGGATGAAAAATGAGTTAAATGCCAAGTGGGAGACATGTAAGAGCTTTAAATGCTTTGTTGGATGGACAAGTCCTTTTGGGGAGATTTCAAATTTGAGGAATATTCCCACTTAGATACCTTTTTTGAATAAAAATAGGAATTATTAAATCAAATAAATGATTTAATTGTGCAAGTTGCAAAATCTAAAGGATTTGAGTGATTAGGATTAAATTAATCGGGATTTGATTAATTTAAGAGGATATTTAGCTGATTTGACAATTTGATTTAGATTTTTGGATTAATTTAAATCAAAAAGAGAGGAATATGATAAGAGGCTAATTAAATAAAGATTTTGATTTATTTAATTAAAAGGGATGGTGTTAGATTAAATCAAATAAGGTTTTAATTTATTTAATTTAACAGATAGACTTTAGAGATTTAATCAAATAAATTGATTATTTAATTAAATAGGGATAATTAGATCAAATTAATTGATCTAATTAACAAGGGAAAGTGACTTAATTAGCCAAAATAATTTATTTAATTAAGAGACGAATATTGATGAATTTAATCAGATAAGGGAATTTCATTAAACAGTTAGACCGAGGGATGATTTAGGAAGAAGCAATGTTAGTAGATCAGAGTTAGATGCGCAATGTCAACTTGTACATTTTGCGTGTCTACATTTTGCCCCTCTTTGAAGCAATGTACTTGTTGCATTGATTCAAAGAATGATCTTGTCATGATCAAAATCAAAAAAAATTCTAATTTTTCGAATGCCCCACTATTGCCCCAGTGAGAAGAATTGCACTGGTATATTGCCCCCTCGAGATGTTGAATGGGAATGCCAATTGCCAATCAAAATCGCGATAAAATGCGAGAGGAGTGGTTGATGTAGATGAATGGACATTCATTAGCTGTGGGTAGCTTCATGTACCAATTGGGATAGAAATGTTAGTAAAGATAGAAGAATGTGATAGAAGAATGAAAGAATGAGATGATCATGCAAATGGTGATGAGTACTTGCCGTGGAGTTGGGATTTTCAAAGGGCGGATTTCCTTATGTTTGATAATACACGCAGTACGATGCATCAAGGTATCGAGAACCAGGATGGCGTTGTACCTAGTGTGATGGACTTTGACTCGACAAATAGATAAGAATATTCTTGTTCACACCTGACATACGAAAACCTTGCTAGGATGCACTTTAGAAGTCTCAAACATCTCAGACCAAAACAAGGAAAGGTATAACCAATCAATGCAATAGTCAACAAGCTATCTAAAACATCCTCCATACATATCTAACAAAGCAAGTATTCGCCAAGTTATTTTACAAGAACATGCAACAAGCACAACAAACAAAAGATAATGATCGTTGCCCCATTCCTATCTCTCTAAATCCTTCATTCGGATATCATCGAGAGGTCCTTGGACTGAGCGCAATAAGATAAGTCAACAGAAAAAGACCAAGTACACAAACAAGTTGATGTTCTTCAATACCGCTAACCAAAAGGGAATGTGCTTTTAAGGATAAGAACCGAAACTTATTGCCAAAAGATAATGCCCATTGTAGGAAGGATACATCCTAGGACATGTTAGTGGATGGCGGCATGTCATTTCGTTTATCCAAAATGTTCTTTCTGATAAATAATGCCCCTTGTAGGAGGGATTCATCCTACAACATGATGTTATCAGATGATTGTTTTGAGACTGTTTGGATGATGGACTATCGACACAAAGACTTGACCAACTTGTTTACGTACTGACTAAGACTTGAGACTTGACGCTTTTGAGTTTTACTTTTAACCTGCTAAACTTGTTTCCGACTGTTTTACCAAAGGTTGAGGTGATGACGATTTATTATGGATGATTGATTATTGTGAGTGTAAGCGAGATGAGGCGGATGGATTTTTTCAAATATTTGGATGTTTTTGACATTTTGAAATGTTTTGAGGCTATTTTTTGGTATTTTCAAGATTTTGCAAATGTTTTGATTTTATGTTTTCAAATGTTTTTGGGATTTTCTGAGATTTTGATCGAGAGAC